>OZ038501.1:31027864-31055364 GCA_964036315.1 Acanthosepion esculentum | reverse complement strand
GGCTGTCCTTTTACAGATATACACTCTCTGAAATTTTACATCTGCAAAAAGGCTGGGCTTTCTAACATCTTCCTAGCAAAGATGCTTGCACTAGGAAAAGACTTTAGGCATCCACCCAGACATGTGAGAAGCTATAACCTCTGAATGATCATCTTGGAGGCGCTTAGAAAAGCCTTCTGGTGATTAAGCCACTTTATCTACCAGGATTCTCACAAGAGAGCATTCTATCCAGGACTATAAAAGGAAGAGGCATAAACTCTCTCTTCTTTTTGCTTCAGAATGTATTAGCAACAGCATAGAACTCTTCTCTTCCAGGAAGACACTCCTTGGGAAAACCTGACTACTTAATTTCAACCCAACCACATGGCTAAATAAATAATTGTTTTTTCTTTCCTTTTTTTGAGTTATCTCTATACATGTGAATATAATTTTCTCTTTCTCTCTTTTTGTAAGCTATGTTGTTCTTTATATATAAATATATTTATTTAATAGTTATTTCTTTATATATAAATATATTTATAAAATTCCTCTACATGTTGAAATCATTTGTTTTCAAAGTTTTCATCCTCATCAGCAATAAGTTGTAACTCCTCCTGCTACAAACGAGTGACCAACAACAACCTCATGCATTACAACCCTGTAGCAACTATTTACTACAGTCTTCATCACCAATAAAGCTACACAATTGTTTGTGAACTCTGTCGAGGCTGGACAATTAGGACTGGGTAACATCAGTACAGACATAGCTGCAATACTCCAGTTTTGGTTTGATCTGAATCTTGTAAAGACAGAACATAGCAGTAGGAGTTTGGTACTTTCTAGAATGGTACAAAAAAAAACATTTTTTCCAGCATCTTTAGCTGATACAAATATATGAGTTCTATTTGTGGTTTGGAGTGAGCTACAGTTTGAGGCAAGGGGCCACATTGAGAGTACAGACACTATTTGAATTCTTCAAATTTTAGCACTAGAATGGGTTTTATTGTTTTTTGTTTTTTATTTTTAACTCAAGGATACAATATGAAATCAACCCAAAAATAGAAACAATATTTTCTGTGTTAACTGATTCGTGTAAATAAAGATTAATGCAGTAAAAAATATTTTTCCTCTCTCTCTCTCTCTCTCTCTCTCTCTCTCTCTCTCTCTCTCATATTTCCTTTTAGTAGTTATAATAAAATGTTGTATTTTTTACATAAATAAAGCTTTAAAAACAAACATATTAAAAGCAATTTAATAGAGCAGGATTATGAGAAAGAAAAAAAGACAAAAATATTATAATTACTATAAAGAAATGAAAGAAAAGAAAAAGGAAAAACATAAATATTTTTTTCTTTTTTCTTGCTCTTTGTTTTCTTATATTACTTTTAATATCTCTCTCTCTTTATATATATATATATATATATATATATATATATATATATATATAATCAGCAATATTATTGGTTCTCATCTGGTTGCTCAGCTTCAATCATTTTCCCACTGTCTCTCTGTGTCTTTTCTATAAATACTTTCATGGTAATTGCTCGGACGAGCTCTTTGTGATGGTACCTACCTACACTTTCTGAATTGAAGTGCAGTACTAGACTGGCGTCGAGATCTCATTAATTTATAGTTGAGCAGGCTAGATGTAGCCATAAATTCTATGCTAACAGTTTCTTTTCCCACACTTCTTGGTTGTGGAACTCACTTCCAGTTCCATGCTTTCCAGCCAACTTTAATCTGCAAATGTCAATCACTGTCTACTGATTACTCTTTTCTCTTTCTGCTCATTATTAATGTTTCTATTCCTAATTCTTCCACACCAGTAACCCCCTGGTGTTTTAGTAGCTTTACTGTCTTGCATGGAGTGATACCAATTAAATATATATATATATATATATATATATATATATATATATATATATATATATATATATGAAAAAACTGAGTGGGACAAAATTTTAATAAAGCTATAAAAGCAAACATATTAAAAGCAATATACTAAGAAGATGAGCCTATACTTTCGGCCTTGTGCCACATCTAAGCTACACTTGGAAAATCACTATACTAAGAAGAGGAAAAGCAAGGAAAAATACAGTGTATATATAATTAGCATAAAATAAAACAGGATAAATGAGTAATAAAAAAAAAAGAAAACGCTAACTGGTTGTTGTTCTTCACTTTTCAGGGTCCTAGTTGAAGTATAAAACATTTTTTGATTACTTAGTATTTTTATTATTCATTTTGGATTAGGTTTTCTTTCATTCTATTTTGTTGTTTTTTATCAACCTTTATCACTCTGTATGCGACTTCATATGCTGTACAAATTTTTTTTATCCTGCCACTGAAGGTAACTCTGATCTCCAAACAATACTGTGTTTGAATTTCATAAACACGTTGTCATATCCTGCTAAGGCAACAAAAAACAACTTTGAGTGAAATTAACAATAAGGATGCTGCAATTGAGATGCCTTGAAAAGAAATGCAGTAGAAAGTGAAGTAATATTAATAATGCAGAATGCTGAAGGTAAGCAAACAGGATGGATTGAAAATTATGAATAAGATTCCAATGAGATTTGAACTCAAGCATATTATCCTTGGAAATTTGCCTCATAAGGTCAGTACCTCCTACACTTAGGAAATTACCATAAGGTCCATACCTTCCCAATAAATCTCTTGACAGCTAACCAGCAAGCATTGTTCAGCAAAAATAAGTTGAAAAGAAAAAGTAGACAAAACTTTCAGACTTATTTTTATGCAATCTATGGGACATTTTTTCAATCATCATCTGAGGAAAGATAATGAGGATGACATATTTTTCTTTCTTTCTAATCATTTTACCCCAAGTAAGGCAATAATCCCACTAAGACGCTGTAGAGTAGAAACGAAAGGTCTCATTAGATCAGTGGTTCCCAAACATTTTTCTCTGGGCCACATTTTCAGAATTAAAATTTGCTTGTGCCTTACCAAATTTTATGTGATAAAAAGTACATTTAAAAATTTAAAAAAACAGAGCAAAGGTTAAAGAGAATATTCGAAATCAGAACATTATCATTGATAACTCTCTCCTCCAATTTGCAGAGCTTAGTTACTATATTCTTAATACTGGATATAATGCAAAAATATCACAATGATAAAATTGGCCAATAATTATTTATAACTATTTATATTGGGACTCATGCATGCAATTACAAGTAACCCATAATAAAATTTTAAATTTTGAAATCATATTTATTTTTGGCATATGAATTTTTTGAAATCGTTTCTAAATCTTTGATTGTCTGTCAATCATTCCACCTCACCTGCTACTCTCCTCTGCCATACCTATGAGGCATACCACACTGTTTGGAAACCACTGCATTAGATAATAGGGGACTTCCACAGGCAGACACTGGAGGACATAAGTTACCTCCTCTGGTGTTATATAAACAGTTGAGTGATGTTATATAGTGTTGAGTGGCCAAGGGTATTTTTGTATTTGTATCTTGCTGGTATGAGAATAAAGTAATTCAGAATTACTACTACCATAGTGGTGGTTATTTTACAGACGAAGTACTATAATGAAAGTGAAAGAAACAGAAAAAACATTATTGAGTAGAAAGGACAATAAAAAATCAGTATTCAAAAAAACAGATGATAATGATTGATATATTTAAATTTTTTAAAATTGTAGTTGACAGGATGGGGGCACACGGTGGAGTAATGGATAGTGGCGCGGATTGAGGAATTGGAGAGCTGAGTTCGAATTCCAATCGAATCCATTACATTCACTTATGTGCTAATACGCTTGGGAAAGGTATTAATCCTCTTCTCCCTTCCAGAGCTATGGGTTAATAGCAGGACAGACCGGGTTCAGTAGCCTTGGATAGCAACTGGTCTACCACAGAAAGAAATGACAACCTACTGGGGGGAAAAAATCTACCACATCAGTCATGTATCGAAAGATACATGATCACCTAAGCGTGTATCACGCATGGCACATAACTGACTACCTGTATTTTTTAAATATTTTTTTTATTCATTATTTTTAGTAATAAATAAGAAGAACAATAATGAATTATAAGAAAAACAGATATAGACATTTAATTCAGACTCCATTTTAATTTGTGTATTTCTTTAATAAATATGTCAGATGAAAATTTCTGGTTTAATACTATAATAATAATAATAATAATATTAATTGTAACATATTTTCTGTCTGAATTTCTGGGATGAGGATTTATCATTATTTACACTATTTACATGCAGACTATTGTCCCAGTCTTTGTTTAAGCTGTTAAAATTCATCATGAAGGCCAGCAAGTATAATGACTTAAATGTAATAACAATAACAATAACAAAGATGAGAATGATTGTCTGCATGTAAATAATAATAATAACAATAATAGTAGCTGCTTACAATTATTAACAGAGGCATTTTAATAAATGAATGATTCTATTCTTTCTGATTTTCTTTTTTTTTGGGGGGGGGGGTGTCTCCAGCTATCATAATACTGATAAACTTTTAGTCTTTATTCTAAAATGAATTTTGTTTTTCCTTGATGCTAACAGGTGATATTTTATTAGTGTTTTACTTATTCTCTTTAAAAATACAGGATTGTCAACTGTTTATATCTCCTAAGAAACATTTATAAATAATATTTAAATACATCTAATTTGCATTTGTTTTTATATATTCTTTCTTGTAAAATGTCATTATTTTCCGAATACCCTAATAATATTTAAATACATTTAACATGCATTTGTTTTATATATCCTTTCTAGTAAAATGTCATTATTTTCCAAAAAGCCTAATAATATTTAAATACATCTAATTTGCATTTGTTTTTATATATTCTTTCTTGTAAAATGTCATTATTTTCCGAATACCCTAATAATATTTAAATACATTTAACATGCATTTGTTTTATATATCCTTTTGTTATGATGTTGGTTTGGGGTTTGTAGAGACAAACGACAAATAACACGTAACAATAAAAAGGGTTTTATTGGTTGGTAAAAGGTAGAGAAATCGCCTGAGTAGTCTATAACTAGCTCAGCCAAGAACTTTCTCTCGCTCGCTGTCTCTCGACGTGCCGCTATTTAAAGTCTTTAGACGCAGACAAGTTCATCTTCAAGAGGGGTGGTAGGTTTCCGACACAACACCTTTCTAGTAAAATGTCATTATTTTCCAAAAAGCCTAATAATATTTAAATACATCTAACTTGCATTTGTTTTTATATATCATTTCTAGTAAAATGTCATTACTTTCCAGACACCCTAATAATATTTACATAAATTTTAATGTACTTATTTTCCGAACACCCTAATATAACACATTTTAAAGCTAATTTTTTCTCAATACAGCAAAGATTACGCACTGTGCAGATCAAATATAGATAACATATATCTGGTTTTTTTTTTTATTGTTTTTAGGTACTTTATCCTTTGAGTTGTATATGTAACAAATTTGTAAATAAGACCAAACAAAAAGCTAATTGCAAACTTGTTAGTATAAGTTATCTCATAATTTTAATATTACTTTTGTTATAAAGGGCATAATTAAATTTAAGGAAATCTCAAATTAATATTTTAAGCAATATTTTCAAAATTACAGCAGAATTTTATATTAAGTTATTTTTATTATAATTTTTTAGATGAGGAATTACCATTATTATATGCTTTGCTGCACAGACCATCTTGGTTATTATATTCATGTTTCAACTATAGTACCTTCCAGCTTTCTTTAGGTGCTTGTCTTTTTACTTGGTAACCTATTCAGAATTTGGAACTGAGCTCTTTATTTAATGCATAGGGTAAATTACTTTATTAAAAAACAGCGTTTACAATATACTAAATAGATATATAGAGAAAGAATATAAAGGAGAGCCCAGTTCTCCTCTTTAAAATCAGGCATGCTGAACACAGAAATGCCATATCAAAAAGAGAAATAGAAACATCTTATTTGGTAGTTTATATTTAGAGGAACAAATCCCTCCTAACATCCTCTTGTATTCCCTACAAAATCAAAGCTAAGATCTTACATATATTTTCCCTGTACTGCTTTATGTCCTGGACTGTAGAAACTGGACTAAAGAACTTCTTAAGAAAGTGAAAACATTCCAGAATCACATGATGGGATCCATGACCAACAATCACCTCACGGATCACATAGGGATACAAACCCTTTTGGGCACAACTGGTCTGACTCCAATTATCCTCTTAATAAAGAGTAAAATGCTTAAGTTATATGATCACATCAAACAAAAAGGGATTATCAAAAATGTACATTGAAGAAAATGGTTGCTGGAAAATGAATCAGAGGCATTCAGCAAAGAAGGTTGCATGACAAGATAATCAAATGGACACAACTCAATCTTGGATCCTCAAACCAAGGTACCCAGGACTGTGAACTCTGGTATAAATTGAGTCATGTGAGTGCTATACACAGAGTGAGTGTTTTATGATGATCTGGAGTGATAATGGTGTGCATTAACCCATAAGTGCAGGGGTCCAAAAAACAGACAAAGAATGAAGATGGAGAGTGAAATAATGGAAAGAATCAGTTCATGAACTTCTCGTCTAAATAGATGAATTAGACCAGTGCAGATTTCAATATGGCATGACTTTCATAGCACAACAAGGAAATGGGAAGAGAATCAAGACGATCTCCATGTTAAAAAATATGGAACACACTGTGCTGCATATATTGCTGAAAATGTTCAATTTGCCACGATTCTTTTACTTGGTACCAGTATCTCTTTTGATTTGACACCATTCTTTTGCTTGACACTACCATCTCTTTCAGTTTGCCATCATTCTTTTGCTTTGCTTATACCATCTCTGTCAATTTGGCACCATTCTTTTGCTTTGCTCTACCATCTCTTTAAATTTGCTATGAATCTTTTGATTTGCCACCATTCTTTTACTTTGCTATACCATCTCTTTCAATTTGCCACCAAATTTATTTTGCTTTGATCTACCTTCTCTCAATTTACTACCATTTCTTTCAATTTGCCACCATTCTTCCACTTTGCACTAGCATCTCTTTCATTTAGGTATTACACTTGAATAATGCTGTAATATTGGCCAAAACATTTTGGGAACAATAAAAAAAGTTCTTTAAGATGATTAAAAGAGAGCAGTTTTATTTTGGATATGTCAAAATTAACAAGCCATTTCTTGCCCCATTTAACAATAGATTGGAGATCAGCTGCCAATTTGACCATATATTTATTTTTATTACTTTCAAAGTTCTATATAGAAGTTGCAATTTGTTTTATTTTTTTATTTTATTATTTCTGTTTGTACTTAGGAAGAAAAATTTGCTTTTAGATTGCGTCTGAAATGAAAAATTTACATAAATGAAAAATTATCTAAAAGTAACATTGTATGTGGTTTTCTTTGGAATGATTTTCTAGTCTTTTTTTTTTTTTTTAGCATAAGAAAAAATGTTAAAATTTTATTTATTTATATTTTTTTATTTTTTTTTAAGAAGAGGATGTATTTTCAAGTTTGTAGGAGAGGCATCTTGAATCCTAATATTTATTTTGTAAGGTTTATTTTTACTATCAATCATTTTCTATTACTGTTGAAACTTGACTAATGCATAATAATGCAACACAAAATGTACTTAGAACAAAATGTATTGAAACAAGAAAGTGTACACAATATTTACATATAGTCTTTTGTATATTCCTGGGAAGACCGTTCCTGGAGAATGTGTTGACTGAGTCGCAGTCGGGCAGAGTCTCTGGTTGAATCTCTTGATTCGTTCCCCTCTCTTCCCGGTACAAACCATATTTATATGGTCAGTACTCCACTATGCAAATTAGGTGGATCCTACCACAACAATTACTTAAACAATTAACAGCAGCAAAGCAACAATAATAAGTCAACAGCCAGGGAACATAGTTCCTCCAATGGAATCAGCAGTCATGTGTCTGTGACCAAGATGAACCTTCAATTCAGAGGACATTGGCTCTGGTCTAACCTGGAGAGGGATCAGCGCCAGGTTTAGTTTGTCCAAGACACGCTATGCATGAATGAATACTTCCAAAGACATGTTGAGAAAGCCGGTCAGGTACTCAGATGTGCAGGGTCCATACGACCAAGCACGGTCACAGGATTGATGATGATAACGTTTTATCATAGATTTCTTTTACTGTGTAATGACACAGTACTGATAACAGACACAGAAAGAAACCTACAAAAACTCCTACAGAAGGTAGTGAAGGAAAGAGAAAAAGGACTAAACATAAACTGCAAGAAGACAGAATGCATGGTTCATAGCAAAAGGATGAGCCCAAAATGCAAATTACAAATTGGAGATACCAAAATCAAACAAGTACAAAAATTAAAATATCTGGGAAGTGTTCTAACAGAGGACGGAAAGTGTGAAACTGAAATCCGAAGACGCATTGGAATGGCCAAAGATGCATTCCAAAAGCTAAGTAGAGTATTAAGAGACAGAAAAACTTTGTTGGGAACAAAGAGTACTCAACTGTTACATGATATCTGGCCTTTTATATTGCAATAAATGCTGGATGAAACTTGAAACAACAGAAATGTGTTTCTACAGAAGGATGCTGAGGATATCTGAGCATCCTACTTCAAGTAGAAGACAGAAAAGAATTAGAACTAGACTATTCATGGCAACACACCCTGCAAAACCTTAAGCCCCAAAACCAGGATCAGCTGTGATATTCTGGACGAATTCACAAAATATCCAGTCATTTGGATGAATACATTACTTAGGACTGAACAAAACTAAGCCAGAGAGAATGTGGTGGAAGTCAATCATAGTTGTCTCCCCCTGGACTAGTTATAACAGAATAAGCTCCACCCTGTTTGTTGCCAGATTTGAGTTATAGTTGAATAAAGCATCAAGTAAAGCTCCTACCTCATTTGTTTTTCATTACACACAGACAACTGTTTCAGTAATGAAAAGGAATAAGAACTTTATGAAGACATTTGCACACAATCAGTTACTCAAGTCCAATGTGAGAGGACATATTCAAAGCTAAAGATCATAAAGACAAGATTTAAAAATTCACTATCTGAGGAGAATTTGAAATCTGTGTAGAAAAAGAATTAGATGAATTGGATGCAGAAGCAATTATTGGCAGATCTGAACAGTCATCTAGTGAACACAAATGATTGCTCTTAATATAGTGGACTGCATACAATGCTCTATTGTGCTTTTGAACTGTTAATGTGTAAATTGGGAGACACGGTAGATTAATGGATAACGGCTTGGATTGAGGAATCAAAAAGCCGAGTTCAAATCCCAGTCGAATCCATTACATTTACTTACATGTTAATACCCTTGGGAAAGGTATGAATCCTCTTTTTTTTCTCCCAGCTATGGGTAAATAGCAGGACAGACCAGGTTCTATAGCCTTGGATGGTAACTGGTCTAGTGCAGAAAGAAATGGCAACTTACTGCAGGAAAAAATCTGCCTTGTCAGTCATGTATCGAAAGTTACATGATTGCCTAAGCGTGTATCACGCATGGCACATAACTGACTGAATGTGTAAATTAGGCAGGAAACTATTTAAAAATATCAACCAATTACTTAAAATTTTTAATAAATGAATAAAATATTCAATTATAACATTCTGTATTTACATTTGGTATCTACTACCAGTAATATGTACAGTGCATGTACACTGTAATTACTAAGAAATACACATTTTTTTCACAAAAGTTTTAACTATATCCTTTTTTTCATATGTATTTTTTGAAAATGTTATTTATTCCTTATGAAAATTAAATGATAGCATTGTAGTTGTGTGTGGGTCCTCTTTGTCTCCTGGCAACCGATATTTGTAGACCCAGTCTTTTCAGGGAAGCTTACTTATTAATTTGATAATCCTCACTTTATAATTTCTTTTTCTTGAATGATAAGCAGTTTGTATATTGCTATTGTCAGTTTATTTTGTCAGAAATCTTTTTTAAGTGGACTTAATACTTTTAAGATTTGGATGTTAAGTCAAAATGCAGCTGGTGAAGAATGCAAGTTATGATTATCACTCTGTATGTGACTTTGTTTGCTGTACAAAAAGTCATCCTGCCACTGAAAGTGGCTCTGATCAACTGAAGAATCGTATGTTTGAAATTCATAGTTGTGTTATCATACCCTGCTATGGCAACAAAAAACAACTTAACAATAAAGATACTGCAATTGAGAACCCTTGAAAAAGAATGCCGTGGAAAGTAATATTAATAATGCAGAGTGTTAAAGGTTAAAACAGTTGTATAACAAAATTCAGACAAAAACTATCTAAAAGGAAGTTAGCTTTTCTTTTTTTTAATTATCTGCTTATGAAAAAAAAAAGAAAAAATCAATAATTGCGAATTTTCAAGGAGTTGCAAAGTGTAAGAATTGAGGTGAAACAACCAATCGTAGTTACTCCTTTGCTTTGACTCTTTTTTGTTCTTTTTATACTTTTATGTTTATATATGTTTTACATTTTTTTTTTGGAACTTTTTTACACCTAAGTCTAGAATCAGCAATTGTTACAAAAGGTATTGAATTGGATTTGAAGCTAAATAAATGTACTTATCAATTTTAAAGAACTATAACATGTCTTTCTCTCTATTGCTTTCATTTTTGCTCTCTTTCTTCTTTTTTTTTTTTTACTTTCCCCTCCCTTCACCTCTTGGGTTACTTTTTGTTTGTTTTGTTTTTCCACTACACTTCTTGCACAGATTTATTACTCTCCTTTTTTCTTTCACTGTTTCTTTTCATTCCAGTCTCTTTCTCTCTGTCCAAACTTATCTCTTTTTACTTCATATTTCTTTCTTTCATACAAAGAGCGAGAGAGAGGAAGAGAACAATAGATTGATACAAAGGGATGTTGTTGATTGTTAAACATCAACTTTGTCACAAAATCACATAAAAAGAGCATTATCCAAAAGGAGTGAACTCATGAAAGGCTCACAACGCCTGCTCTACAATGAATGAACGTAGATCATTGCCGGTTATCTCATCATTTGGCACAAGATAATAACAAGGGTGCACCTAATGTGGATCAAAATTACATAGATAGATAATGAAGACAGACGGAAAATAAAGATAGAACGAGAGATAAATAGATAGATAATGAAAGATCGAGATAGGTAGATAATGAAATATAGATTGGTTGATAATGGAAGATAGATAATGAAATATAGATTGACTGATAATAAAAGATATGAACAGGCTTAGTTAGGCAGATAGAGGATGAAAATAGACAGAAAATGAAGATAGATAATGAAAATCGAAAATGAAGATAGATAAATAAATAGATACATGAAAGATAGGTAGATAGATAGTCAATGAATAATCAATAGATAAATAGATAATGAAGATAAATTGATTGATAATGGAAAATAGATAATGAAATATAGATTGATAAGTGTTGTAACTGAGTTATCAAAAACGATAGTAGAAAACCAGAATTAGTTTAACAAGTTTATTACCTTTTGGTACAGGAAAACATAATGTAGAATAGAAGCTAGGGAAGAGAATGTTTAGCTGTGAATGACTAACTGTTTTCAGCAAAGACTACTGCTCCTCCTGCTACTCCTCTTGATGTAGGAGTATTTTTATGTCTTTTGTCCGACGGCCAAGTTCAAACTTGTAGGGAAACATTCTCCCTCACAACAGATATATAGATAGATATGAACAGGTGTTGATAGAGAATGAAGACAGAAAATAAAGATATATATATATATATATATATATATATATATATATATTCATTATTTATCTTTATTTTCAAGATAGAAAATATAGATAGATTGATAATGAAGATAGAGAGAAAATTAATATAGATAGATAAATAATAAAGGCAGAAAATTAATAGTCATCAGTTCTCAAATTGGTATCTTTACTGATGACAAAATTATTTACTCCTCTCTTAATGGTATGTCTGATAAGTTAAATAAAGTCTAATTGGTAGCTGATTTGGAAAATTACCCTCAATCTGTTGTGAACAGAGGCAAGAAAAGGCTTGATAATTTGAATGTCTTGAAAACAAAATTGCTTTCCTTGAATCATTTTAGAGAACCTTTTTTGCCTTCCATCAGCATGGCTGATGCTAACCTCCAGGAGAGTTACTCATTGCACCTTCTTGATCTAATGTTTTCCACTGACATAAAATGAAAAGATTATATTCAATCAGTTGCTAGGTGTGCTGTTAGAAAAATTGGTTCACTGTGTCATGCTACACAATTTTTCTCACTAGAATCAATGTTGCACATTTATAATTCTATTATTTGCCCATATTTTGAATATTGCTGCCACATCTGGTCAGGTGCTTCAGCTATGTATGTAGAGATTCTTGTCAGAATCCAAAGAAGAATCTGCAATGCCATCAGTGCTGACCTGGCATCTCAACTTCAGTCACTTTCTCACCACCATAATGTAGCTTTCCTGTGCCTTTCTACAAATATTTTTTCTTTATTGGTACCCCAACTTCTTGAATTTAAATATAGTACTAGATAGGCAGCTATATCTCATCAGTTTACTGTTGAAATTATCATAAATTGTATGCTAAAGGTTTCTTCTCGTACATTTCTCACTTGTGGAACTCTCTTCTGGCTTTTGCTTTCCTCTCAACTACAATATTCAAAAACTTAAATTCAGTCATCATCCTCTATTTCCTTGAATCCTGATCCTCACTCTCCTTAATAATGTTTTTTTTCCAGCGCCTTACACTCACAGTAACTCCATGTATTTTAATGGTTTTTATTGCCTTGCTTTGGATGAAATGATTAAAAAAAATAGATAGTGTTATATACCATACCTGTGAACACTCATCAGTATGTTCCAATCCTCATAAATATGTTGGACACTATTGTAAGTGGGGGATAATATGCTGTCTAAGTAGCCACCACTAGCAGTGGTTTACCTACTTCAAGCTTCTGGCGAGTATTGTATTTTGTTGATGTTATAAAGATTACCATTTCATTTCCAACCTCCATTTTGGTTATTCCTCATTCAGTAACCCTTTCTAGGTTATAATAGATAGATAGATATGAACACACTGAGATAAATAGATAGATAATGAAGATAGATAGATATGAACACACTGAGATAAATAGATAGATAGATAGATATGAACACACTGAGATAGATAGATAGATAGATATGAACACACTGAGATAAATAGATAGATAGATAGATAGATATGAACACACTGAGATAAATAGATAGATAGATAGATAGATATGAACACACTGAGATAAATAGATAGATAATGAAGATAGATAGATATGAACACACTGAGATAAATAAATAGATAATGAAGATAGATAGGTAGATATGAACACACTGAGATAAATAAATAGATAATGAAGATAGATAGATATGAACACACTGAGATTAATAAATAGCTAGATAATGAAGATCAACGTGATAGATAGAGAGATAGATATGAACAGACTGAGAAAAATAGATAGAATGATAGATATATAGCTAGATAGGAACTGGATAGTATTGATAAATAGATAGATATTTGTTGATCTTTGCTAATTTTAACATTGTTTCCTTCTCCTCCTCCTCTCTTTCAAAGTATTTGATTAATTTGTTTCTATTATTTCCTGCTTATATCTGATTGCTGTTATTGAAAGGTATTTCATCTTGAAATTCTTTGAAATGCAGCTATAAAGAGTTTACATTGTCATATAATAATTAACAAAGAATTAGAACAAATTCATTGTGGCCAATAATCCTATTATATTCTTGTCTCCAAATTTTGAACTTATCAAAATGGATGACTGCCCAAAGGCTTGAGCCCTTAGTTTATGCACACAAACACACTTGCACACAGTTTGTCCATATACATATATTGTAGTTTGTACATACACACTCATTGTAAGTAATTCCACTAAGGTTTCATTGTTAAGCTATATCAGTCTCAAAACGTGAATTGTAGTGACTTTTCTGTCTATTTATAAAAGTACAGACATACAAAATAATAGAAAATATAACAAATAAATTTAATTAATACAATTCTCCCAATTCTATTTGTTTCTTGGTTCCATTTGATTTTGTTTGGTTATTCATTTTGCTTGCCTTATAGATTTCTATAAGTAGGCAGGAAAACTAACATTAATACATAAGGTTCTAAAACAAACATAAAAATATTGACAAAATCTGCCATAACCCTTTTTTGTCAATTGAATATTAATTATTTATAGACACATGACTGAGTGGTTAGAATGTTCGCTTTCTGACCATGAGACCCGTGTTCAAATATCACTATGGTCAATTTGTCCAGAAGATGACTTCTTGATGTTATCAGCCTCGGAAGGTAATCCCAGTATGTGGCACCTTTAGAAAGTGCCTAAAAACCATACCATGGGTTGATCCAAGCCTTCTAAGTGAAATTGGGTGGATGAAACTATTTGGGACACACCAGTTACAAGTCATCATGACCAAGAGTTTGAGTGTATGGGCCTTGTCTAAACTGTTGATCTCACTTGAAAATGTGCTCTCTCCCACTGCAAGGTCTGCTCAGCATAGTTTCAGTATAAACCACAGGAGGGCTTTGTGGGTGTTGAACAAACACAAATGTGCCTGGGAAAGCATCTAAAACAGTGATTGGCTAGGCACCCTAGTAGACAGGTATTCTTGAATATGAGTGGCCAGCCATTATTATCTACTGGCATCTTTTTCCCCCTTTCTATCATAAAATATAGCAATAATAAATAATAACAAATCTTCTCCTTTTCTTCAAGACGTCGGTGATCATAGCTTTCCACAACTTACTATCCTTTGTAGATTTAGTAAATATTTGTCTTCTTATAACCCTCCCTGTTCTGCCATCCATTCAGTTAGGTGGCTTACTCACTACTTCCCTTCTGTCCCTCTTGCCTCCAGTATTCAATTGTAAAATTAATCGAAATGCAGGTTAATTTAGAATATGAACTGGAACAGACAGAAAGGGTTAAAAATACAGAATGACATATAAACTGAAAGAAGGAAGAAAAGGCAGACCTGAAATGAATGAATTTATTGGTTTTAGGAAAAGATATTATCAAGGGCCATATGGAAGATTTCAACCCACGAGGGCTGAGAGGGAATAGTGAAAGTACATTTGAAGTCAGTTGAGAATTTTGGAGATGATGGCATAAATGGAGAAATTGATTTATGTCCGCTTACTTAAAGTGGATGTTGCAAAAACATGTCTCGTGACTGCCAGACAGAAGAAGGGGTCAATTGAGTTATAATATTTGGTAATTTTGAAGATGAAGGCAGAATTGAGAAACTAATTATACCCACCATAGTTTTGCCAAGTTTGGAAATATAAACAAATTGAGAAATAGGATTTTTATCCTTTGCTCAAAGAAATTGAGATAAGAAACAAACCTGTAAGGTTCATAAGTACAATTAAGCAAACAAGATATGAAGACAAATATTTGCTAATAGCGGGTTGAAGAAAACAGCTGGTAAATTACTGATTGCATAAACAAGACCAGGGGCTGGAAAAATTTGTTGTTGAAAATTAAGAGAATTACAATTAATGACTAAAAGTTAAGACCACCATTTAGTCCACTTGGTTTAAAAATCAGATTTGTCAAAGCGACAGACAAAGCAGCAGGCTTAGATGAGATACTAAGAGAGAAGGAGAAATTACCTCCACCCATTTAGAAGTAATGGTGCAAGGCATAAATAAAAGAAGGAATGAGTTATACAGGCAGGATGATACCTGCAACCACTACTCAGGGAAGAAGGGATCTCCCAAATTTGGAGAAATAATTAATATTGTGAACCAGACAACAAAGAACTCTTGTTCAAATCACTACAGAAAGCTGGGGAACCCTCAAACACTATCAACCCCAACTCAGGTCTTGAGTTAGAGTCAATATAAGCAGATTGCTTAAGCGACCCAGACAGAGAGAGACGAGACAGCATCGAAGAGCAGACAAAGGTGCTACTGTGATGCACATGACTTGCTGCTAAGAAAATCCCCAACTTTGAACTCTGTTCCAAGATTTAGCACCAATAGGCAAAGTGTCACTGTAGAGATTTTAGTGGGAATGGTTAATTTTTGTTATACAAAGAACTGCATAAACCAAATCAAAAATTAACCCGAAAAAACTTTTTTGTTTTTATTTTGTCCGCAAAGACATTTCTATTTTTTTTACTTCATAACACAGCTTTGCCATGGTTTGAACCAACGCTACCATTACTGACTATGCTCGATCCCCACCAGCTCTGTGATCAAGAAACAAAATGTGAGCAGAGCAAGGTGTGGACCGAGGCAGCCAGTGACCAACAACCCGTTGACCAGCAACAGTATTGACCAAGCGAGGGATTGACCCTGCAATCAACTCATCATCCTATGACCCTGAGGACCAAGACATCTGATATAGGCAGAGTGGGGCAGGGTCGTATCATCTGGTCACTGCTGACCAGGTTGACCTAGCATCAACCGGGGTGTTGTGTTATATTATGCATCCCAGAAATTTCAACTGGTTCTAAGTATTCTTTTTATTCCCATTTTCCTTAAAAGTTCCTCATTACTCACATGCTCTGTCTATGGTATTCCCAGCATAATGGCTGACATTTGGGCAAGAATTTATTTTTCATCGAAAAGCAAAACAAATAAAGAAATTTAAAAAGGTTTGAAAAATAATTTCCAAAGCTTTGTAGATTCTATATTTTACTAGTCCTGGGCATGGCGATAAACTATATCTGGCAGCAAGGCCTCTGATAGGAGATTGGATGCTTGCAGGAGCATGAAACCACCTCTTAATTCCTAGTCTTGGGTATGATGATAAACTACATCCAGCAGCAAGTTTAGAATTTTTCTAGTTATGGAAATAAATAATTTCTAAGGAATTAAAGTATTTTATTTATCATCTGACTTTATTTGACTTTATTATAAATGCTACTTTTACTTGATTCACGTGGTGTTTGAGGAGACATCTCTGTTTAATAAACATTATAATTCAACATCTACCAGACAAGGCATTTTGAAAGTTTTAATAAAAGGCACATTTTTTTTATTAGAACTCTTGATTGACTAGGCCAGTAGACATTGAATTACAGTGATTAAAAAACAGAAATGTCTTTTCAAACACATGTACCCACTAAATATCATGTTTATAGTAATAATAAAATAAATAATTCATGAAATTATTTATTTCCATAACATAACTAGAAAAATTCACTGTTTCTTCTTATATGTTTTTGACAGTTATACATCTTGGTTATTGTGGATTTTACATGCAGTAAACTACCACAGTGGCTTTAATTTCAGGAGAAAATAAAGACAAAAACTGTCCAGCATTTGGATATTTTTTTTATTATGTTCATTGAACCTTTCAGCTCATCATCAGTCATCAACAGAGTGGTTATATGAACATTTCAACAAAGATATTCACCAACAAAGATGACATCCTTTTATGTTTACATAGAAGTTTACTATATGATGATAATGGTTGTGGAATAGCAGATGCAGGTCATAAGTTCATAATGCAGTTCTAAGACATCATACATGACCACATGAGAGAAAGAAATTTTATCAACAGAACCATCTGTTTAAATGCATTGTAATATGTTGTGACTGATTTGAAATGTACTTTTGTTGAGTGTGGGTTGCTTTGTTTTAATGTAGATGACCTCTAATATCTTAAGCTTCTTTTTACTGTGTGTATGTGTGAGTATTGTTGTGTTATCAACTAATATCTGTCTAATATTATGTACATGGCTATGTTTTTCTAAGAAATGTTGTTTAATGGAACTAAGATCAGAAAAGTGACAGGTAAGTCTATGGGAGAGCATGCTTGACTCATTTCACACAGAACGAAATGTCAATGTGCACTCCAATACTCGATAATGAGTTCTGATAACGGTGATATATCATTATAATAGTTGAATAAAAATATATTATTAATTCATAATGATTAAAGTGTTCTCTTTGTTAATTTCATGTCAATCTCTTTCAGTATTTAACTTAAGACATTATATATCCATCATCTTGAACACAAAAAAGAAAAAATGTGTTTCCTTTTTATCCATCAGTTCAAGCTTGGTCATAATGCTACTCAAAGTGCTGCCAACATTAACAAAACATGAGGTAAAGTATCCACTTGTGATTAGAGAGTACGGCCCTGGTTTCTGAAGTTCCACAGTGGGGATACGAATCTTGAAGATCAAGGTGGTAGAGGACATCCATCTGCAATTGACAATGAACATATGAAAAACACTAGTCAAACAAAACCCATGTTAAAGTGTCAGAGAAATGTTTCAGATAATGATTGTCAGCATTTCAGCACTGTCAGACCATCCCAAGGAAATTGGCAAAGGGAAGACTTGATAAATGGGCTCCACATGAACTCAGTGAAAATCAGAGTTCAACATTTTGAAGTGTGTTCGATTCTGCATCTGTGAAATTTGAATGATCCATAAATGATCAGCTCAATGATAATTATTATAATTATCTGAATTTTTGTGGGTTTAAAAAATTAATTTTTTTTTTCTTCTTGACTCTGATTTTATGATTCTATTGATTAGCCCATAGTAGATGTTGTCCAGAATGTATTATTCCAATGTCTTATTTCAAACTTAGTTAAATTGTGTGTGTTCGTGTGCTTGGGTGTATATTAAATGGGCCAAGCACATGTAACTCACTCATGCACAACACAGATATATGCATATACATTGTATATGTGCATACAAAATCATAAACAGTCAGTTGACAGAGAATCAACTCTTCTTTTATAATATAGATCAGGTTTTCCCAAACTTCTTGATGCCATGAAATCCTTGAGCAGGATAAAGGTTTTTTGTAGAGCCCGAACAATTTCATTTTTAAAAATACATGATAAAAAAATAAATCTATCTGTAACAATTGCTAACCATCCAAAAACATATTCTCACAGTTTTCTAAAATAATGACCTTTTCAGCATGAAATTCATCCAATAGTGAATAAGTATTGACAATTCAATTTAAAGTTTTAAAAACTGGGGGCAGTGGCTTTTTGCTTTATCAAAAGTGCACACACATTTTAGTGGTACCTTGAGAATGTCATGCATGAAATATTATTGTTGTATCCTTAAAGAGTTTACAAACAGGCAAAGGTGGTACTTGAGTGAAGGAACGGCAACACATGCATAGATGAAAGAAAAAGAGGTTTATTGTAAAAGAGAATACACTACTGAAAGACAGGGAATCGGATAGCAGGCTAGTAATTCCCGAAGCAAGCCTCCAGGTATATCCTGTGCTCACTATATATATCTACTGATATAGTCAATCCACACAGGCGATAGGGAGTGTGGAACATTCCATTACAACAATTATACAGATGTATTTGTTATATATTTTCTCATAGAAAATTATAAAAATTTTAGTAATTTATTTATCCAGTTTTTTAAATAAAAACAAATATTGACAAGGTTTAACCTTCATGCTTCAGTGTTTCAAAAGGATGATTATTCCCTTGACACCATTATTATACCATTTTTTGATTCCCTCAATAATGTTTATTTACAAGATTATAAAAATATGTGAACCAATTACAGTGTGATATTTATTATTTACCATTTTATAAGGAAACAAATTTGATCAAGAGATCTTTTTATTAAAAAATTTATAAAATATTACAAAATTATCAAATTATTTAAACCAATGACAATGCAATATTCGTGATAAAAATTACAGGCATTCTGTAATTAAACACAAGAAAAACTTTGTACATTCAATGATTAGAGAGATGCACTATCAAAATATCGAGTGTTTCTTGTCTCAACTAAAATTTAAAATTAAAAAATGTTTGGTTCAGAAGAAGAGGGTCTCTCAACCTTTTTTTAGGGAATATGTGGCAAGATTTGTAATATGTTTATTGAATTTTTCTTGTACACAGACAATTTTATAAATTTATGAATAAAAAAATTTCTTTAAAAAATGGTAAATAATAAATATTTCAATATAAAGTGTAACCTCTGTTCTCGAACAACTTGCATGTCAAACAAATCGGGTTTTGAACAGAAAATTTGAGATGAAAATGCCTCGTTATTAAACAAAATTTTGGTTCTCAAACAACATTGCCGAACCGAGTTAACTCAAATGGAATAATTTCTGAGTCAACCACCATGTTATATACATTCATGTTGTTCATTGTGCTATTTTTTCCAAATTTATTGAACTGTGAAATTTTTTCTACATTGATTCCAATTGGAAAAATAGTTTCGGTTTACAAACATTTCGGGTTATAAATGGCCTTCAGGAATGAATTAAATTCCACTGTAGTTGGTTCACATATTTTATAATCTTGTAAATATAATATTATTCTTGTAAATAAGTAATCTAATAAATAATCAATGTTTAATATCTTTGTTTTATTCTAAAAAATAAAGAAAATGTATATATTCACTTTCATATGTTTGGGTTTTATTAAAATTCTAATCATTGCTTTTTAAAACAATAAACATTGCCGGGAGAGTAAAAAAGACGGTGGAATAGCAGTGTCAAGGGAATAACCATCCTTTTGACACACCATTTTTTTTGCAGTCAAAAAAGGCTAAAAATTGCTCAAAAATTATTATGTAACAGAGAGAGTTTAAGGCTATGAGGAACTTTGAAATTCACATGATTTGGAGTTGAAGGCATCACTCATGATAATTGTGTGCAGGCCAAGGGTCAATTTATGATCAGCCAGGTTTATCTATATAAACGCGCACAGAAATCTGTTGACAGAGTGGTTGGCTCGTCTGCCGTCGAGTGCAGTCAAGCTGGGTGGAGAGAGGTTGGAGACTGGAAGTGACATCAGAAATTGGAACCAAACGCCCGCTAACATATTTACGAAGAAGCGAATTACTCCTCCAACAATCTAAGACTGCTACTGCTACTATTATTACTACCACTGGAAACAGAAATGTCAAACAAGCTACAATAATCAGAGTTGCATTTGGCTCGTCTGTGTGGAGAGATATCGGAGATTAAAAGTGAGCAGAGTTGAATTGAAGGCTTGAAGAAGTATGAAAGTGACATCAGGGATTGGAACAAAACTCCACTAACATATACTGTTAATATAAGTACCGATGCTTCTGCTACCACGAAAATTACTACTACTGTTACTATCACCGAGGATGAACGCAACTATAAAATTTAAGCCGCACACAGAAATCATTATCTCTCCATCGCAAGAGTCGTATATCGTTCTGAGACGATTTCACAACAAGCTAATCACAACCCACTCTCTCTCTCTCTGTCTAGAATCTAGTGTATGAGTTTTTACGTCAATTATTTTCTTTTCTGTAACCCGTTTCTTTTCTATACTATTCTTTTCTGCTATATAAAAGACATTAACAATTCAACCATTGAATAGTTGTTTGTCTGGCTTTCTGCAGATATATATTTTTTTTTGTGCATTCTAAATTTCTTAGCACAGACTCTCCAGCCGTGTCTACATCTTCAGTTGACTGTGAATGGATGAACATCACTTCTGCTTTCTGGATCAAACCAAACACAACGTGGGTAGGAAGCAGGATTAAACCAGTGGACCGGTTGAATGATCTATGGATGCTCAGGGGACCTACCGTCACTCTCTTAAGTTCGGTTAAGACCAAGTAGACACCTCAACCCAGAGAGTAAAACATCAGAGGTTGAGGGGCTGGGGCGAAAGTGTTAGAATTATAAAAAATAAAATACCAAGTACTCAGAATCAATAAAGTTTTTAACAATTTTTACATACACATACATTTTTTTATTTTTTATTTCGTGCATGTGCATTGTTTGTTTTTGATTTTGTCAACTGCCCATTATAGTAGGATCAGTTAGGCACTGTCTGTGAGAAAAAGGGCACCATGACACCATTCACTCTGCCAGAAATTTGGAAACAGCATGCTGTACCACTTGAGCATTTCAGTGTGTTTGGGTGTCAATCTGAGGAGAATATTGTTGATTCAGAAAGAGTTGGATGAGTCTTATGGTGATTACAAAGGTACAGCAGCTCGGAAAACTCACTCTGAGCATTCTGATAAGAAAAGAACTCCTGAATTTGTTAGTGAGAGTCTCAAACTCGACACAGAGAACTCACGAATTGGTTGTTGAGATCCTAGGCATGATTGAAAAAAAAGTCAATCAGGTCCATATCCAGAGAGGTAGTGCTGCCCTGGATCAAGAGGGTGGCTGCTAGAAGTCCCTATGTATGGCAACAGGACTCTGCACCATGCCATACAAGCAGGAGAACATAGTCATGGCTGTCAGACAATTTTTGCAACCACATCACACCTTACATCTGTCCACCTAACTCCTCAGACTGCAACCCCTTTGATTATTATGTGTGGGGCGGAGTTGAGCAAGAGACCAACAAAACTCCTTGTAATACCAAAGATGAACTGAAGGCAAGGATTATGGCAGCATTCACCAACTTAGACAAAGTGACTGTCCGGAAGAGATGCAGGAGATTCCAAAGTCATCTTGAGGCTGTGGTTGAAGCCAATGGCAATTTTATGGAATAAATTTACTTTTTCAAGATATTTTTTTGTAATTTTCATAAATATATCTATTAAAATGAGATGTCAGTCTTATTTTCATTTTTGTGTAATTTAGATGACAATTTATCCATCGCACCTTGTATATATGTTTTTCTGAAGAATTCATGGATTTATTTTTAATCTGATATTTCTTTTTACTTCAAATGTTATTTTTAGTGGATATACATTTGAGTAGATGCACTGTATTTTTTAAACGGTGTCTATTACGTCTTGCGGACTGTGCACTCATGATAACTTTATAAAGAAAATGTAACCTTCAGCAGGGTTTGAACAGCTGTCTGATCCAGTGTGCTTTTGACTGCTCATTAACGGAGAACATCACAGCCCAGCCCCTCATTCAAATTTTTTTGAAAGCCCATATCTGCTCAAATTCGTATTCAAAATGTACACAAAGTAATTTCTAAAGAATTAATGAATTTCAAACATTTTTTTTAGTGAATCGCCATATTTGAGTAGACGCTTTGGTTTTTTAAACACTGTGTATTGCAACTACCAACCTGTTCACTTGAGAAAACTTAATTTTGATACTGGTGGGGTCATTAATGCCTGGATGAAGATATAACTTTTTTCATGCTTACAATACCCAATGTTCCCAAGCAAACCCCCATTCAGGTTTGATGATGCTTAACTTCAGTGATTGAATGAGCAGGAATTAGTGTTCAATGTGATTTGACTATATAGGATGAGGCAAAAGTCACACACCATAGTGATAATTTATTAAAAGTATAATTACACATGAAATTTTTATGTACTAGTTACTTAATTGTTATATGTGCTGTTTAAAATGTCCTCCTTGTTTTTCAAAGCACATTTTAACAAATTGACCACAGAGAGATTTGAACATGGATCTTTTGGTTAGAATCCTAATGTTCTAACCACTCAGCCACATGCACATATATTTTCAAAGGTGCCAGGCCTCCCCTTTTGAAAGGTTGGCACAACACAATCTTCTTACATTTATTTTCCTCAATTTGGTTTTATGAGTTCTTAAGCTAAGTAGATATCAAAACCTTACAAATACTCCAATGGCTAAACACCTTTGTGTTATGGTAATTTACCCACGCATGCATGGACTCTCCCAGCTATAAATAGGAGTAGGTACTGCTTTTTGGAGAAGGAAGTTTCCAGCAGTCAGCTCTGACATTCAGACCAAACATTCTTGCTGCAACACTCTTGTTTGTATATGTTTGTATTACTGTTTCTGTTAATATATTTGTTTAACTCAATTCCTCTTTTTATGTCTTTATTTTTGGCCCTAACAAGGCTACAACACTTTGCATTGACCTTTTTTATACAATAAGATGATTCAGTGGTTAATTTGGCACCAGTTAAATTGCTTACCATAATACTGTTGATGCCCCCTGAAAAGTGGATGGTTGTGTTCGTCTATAAAACTCTGGAGTTGGAATGCTAAAGGTAACATCAATCATCTAAATAACAAACTTTTACTTATATTATATATATGTGTATGTGTGTGTGTGTGTGTGTGTGTGTGTGTGTGTTTAACTGACCACTTTGGTCATTCATGATGTGCTGGTTGAATTGTGCACTGATTGCACTACGTTTCAACAGGTAACAGGTCAATCTGTGAGAGAGTGTGGTGCATGTGTGCCCAATGTAAGTATTTAATGTTTTTGATTATTATTGTTAGTGATGAGTGGCCAAAGTACAACTATCAACATTAGGCAAATACTAGTAGATAACACCAAAATACTCTGCAGCAACAATGCAAGGAAAATCTCAAAACTCTAGAAGTTATTATTATACAAAATAAACAGCTCACACTAAATAAAATATCATTCAACACAGAAGGTATCTGGAAGGGCATATAGTATAATTAATCTGCACATGCAGTATTATAATAATAAAAAATAAAATAAAAATTTAAATTAAATAAATAAATAAATCACATTCGTTTTGTGCAGCCTCGTTCCCAATAGCCATTACACATGATGTCATGCTAGACCATTTCAAACGTCTAGATCCCAAAGTATACCTGGATGTAGACAAAGGAATTCTAACTGCCACCATATTGGTTCTTGATAATGACTGCAAAAGTCGAAAGTACTTGAACAAAAATAACAATTATGAACTTTGAACAGTTTACACTCAACTTCAAGGACAATACTCAATGCCTTATCTGAAAATTGGAAAAATACAATAAAAAAATTAAACAGACAGACCTTGTCGTTTTTTAATCAAACTTGTTTGGAGGTAATTTTTGTAAAGAAGTAATGCATGTTTTATTTATTAATCTGACATATTTTTATCACTTTAAACATTATTTTTAATGGATACCCATATTTAACTAGACACTGTCAATTTTTTAAATAGTATATTTATTTGTTTTTTTTTTGCTGGAGGCTACATTTTTTTAATAAATTTTCTCAAGTACTCAGGCTGGTAAACAAAAATAAATAAAATTTAAAAAATAAACCAGACGTCTACTCAAATATAGGTATCTACTAAAAATAACATTTAAAGTGATAAATATATACTTTATAAAATTTTAACTTTATAAATGTCACCTTAATGAAAAAAGAACATAATACTTTATGTAGGAAATATTTTGAGGGAATTCTGATAAATATTTTACCATGAATACACTATGTTACATAACCAACTTTTATAAAGTCTCTTCCAAAAAGGTCATTTGGCAAGTGGGTTAGGCCAAGAACTTTTTGACACCTCCCTGTTTATATATATATATATATATATATATATATATATATATATATATATATATATATTTTAAGACATTTTTTATGTTTTACGTTCTTTTTATAGATACAAATATTTAAGTAAATGCTCTGTTTATAATAAACAGTATTAACAACATTTACCAGCCTAAATGTCCAAGAAATTAAATATTGTTAATACTGTTTATTATAAACAGAGCATTTACTTTAATATTTGTATCTATAAAAAGAACGTATAAACATAAAAAATGTCTTAAAAAATAATTGTCGGACTTTGTCCATTTCATAATATATGATACATATATATATATTGGAAATTTACTATATTTATGGAGGAAGAGCATGTTCAATATTTGCATTAGAATATTTACAGTTTTAAACTGTGGACAGAGATCAACACTGCACAGTGAATGTCAGCTTTTGTGACTACACTGTTTTTATTTATTCCTACACCTACAGCCTGCTTGAGTGAGGAAAGAAACTATGAAAAATATGCACATAAGTCGTATTATGTTTATACAAACAAATGAGCCAAATTTATTCACATCTTACTGCTCACGGATCCATTAGATTCTATTTGAATAATATTTGCCATTCAATGATATTAAATGAAATGGGAAGCCAAACTTTTGAAAAAGTTCAAATATATTTACTACAACTGATATTAAGACACTAACTTGTCTGTCCACAGCAAGTGACATTGCAAAAATAGTTGAGATACATATGGAGAAAGATAAATAGGTCCTATCTTAATTTTAACCACAAATTTCATAGGAGCTCCGAGGCAAAGATGCAAATCTAAAATTCAAAGCAATGTATGGACCAATAAATCATATGATGGATAATTATTTTACAGAGTTTATGTGGGATCTAAGCCTTAAAAATGTTATCAATTTAGGTATCAAATCACGACAATCATGTTTAATATTATTGGTTGCTGGATTTGTATTAAATTGAAAACACCTTCATTGTTCTCAAGTCAAAGCATAAGTTTTCATTTAAATGTCATAATGCAAATTTTAATGCGTGGGAGGTAAATATAAAGTGTTTTGAGGTCAGGGGTGTAATGTCAGATAAATGCCCTTTGAGGCATGAAAAATGGATATAAAAAGAAAAAAAAATGCAAGGGGGATAAGAATTGTGAAAACTCCAAATTAAATCAGTTTGTAACTCTAGTTCATAAAGTGCACTCTGTGTAAAGAAACATTTTTTTTCATCATGACAGTGAGATTCCTGACAAAAAGATAACCAAAGAATATTTAGCAAATAAGTGTTAACATGACCTATTTAACCAATTTCCTACCAATTATTTTGGGAAAAACATTTAATTTTCAGACAGTTTTTTAATATTGGTTTTATAATATAGCAACTAAGAAACTGAAGCGCCTTGAAGTGCCTAAGGGGTGGCTAACATCTCTACCAGACATATGAGTTGACAACTGGACTCATTTCAAGCTCAGGACAAAAAAAATCAAGATCAACATATAAGCACATCTGTAGCTGTCTTTTTAATGTGTTTATTCATCTGTGTCTGAAAAAGACACCTTTGGTAAAAACGTATCTACACATCTATGCTGGGGAAGTTGGTTAAGTACCACAGAACTTACTGGACAGGGTAGTTAATTTCTTTTTTTTTTAAAGCTGGAATAGATATTGACTATAATGAAGTGCAAATAAACGCTATAGTCACAGGGCAAGAACTATTGTAAAAATAGCTTTCATTTTCTATTCAAAATAATTATAGTGTAACCCGGATATAAGAGAGGTTTTATCTGGTCCCAAATTAGAGCCTGTGTTAATGTATATATAATAGACCAAACCCGGATATAAGAGACTTATTCTCCAGTCCCGACAACTCTCTTATATCCGGGTTACACTGTATATATACATATATGTTTTGAACAATTAAAAAAAATTAAAAAATAAAAATTTTCAGACACACTGGGTTATATATTAATATTTTTTTGTTTTATTATTTCACTTAGATTCTTCGACTAGTTTTGGCCAGCATGGCCATCATCAGGAGAGAAAAAAAATTTCTGCTTGTTAGTAGCAGTGAACTACAGAAATGAAGGACTTCATGGAGAAAATTAACTTTGTAGTTTTCATTTTTTTATCATAAATTTTGGTCAGTCCGTGTATTGGTCAAACAGTCTCCTTTAAGTTGTTATTTAAGATAAAGACTGGATGGATGCATTGGTCATTTTAACAGTTTTATTGGTTCCTGGAAAGGGGATGTGTCTGTGTTGTGAGTGTTATTTAGTTCTTAGGGAGTGAGTGAGTATGATGTAAGTATGTATATTAGTATGGGTGTGTGTTATCATTTAGCTCTTTATGGAGGGAG
>OZ038501.1:30615364-31025364 GCA_964036315.1 Acanthosepion esculentum | reverse complement strand
TCGTTTTCACTCTCACATGGTCATGTGACATCATGAGCTCTGCTGTTATTTTTCGCTTCCAGCATCTTGTATGCACGAGTGTCATTGCTTGGAAATCTATGTAAACATAAACAGACTATCATTAGTTTTGTCTGTGTATTGGTTAATATATTGTAATGTAATTGTCATCTTTGATAATGGCTTATGCAAGCTGAAAGCTTAGATAGGATTAAAAAATATGTATCAATAGTGATTTTCTTTCTTTTAATGATAATGTTAAGCTTCAGATGATATATAAAAAAAAATGCTGCCTAAATACACAATATATATGTGGACTCTCCTGCCACATTAGACATATGAGGGTCAGGCAGCTCAGTCCCTAGGAACCGACAATCCAGACACCAGTACATATGATTTGATTATAGTGCTGAAGACCGTGCAGAACAAACTAAATTATATAAAATATAATTTTATGTATTTATTGTTGTTTTAATGTTTTGACGTTTCTAATATTCTTAACAGCTGATGTAAACTTGAGTAAAACAAAGACAAATTTTATTTTTCCATATATTTAAGAAAAAAAAAAACAAAAACAATGCATCTGAAAATGACTTAAGCCAAAGTATCACTATATATAATTAAAACATTGCAATTACTTTAACACATATTGGACAAGTGCCGACATTAACTGCTTTTTAATATTTAACAGCACAAAGATTGATGGTGATAGGAAGATTGTAGTGTACTAATCTCCGAAGTGAGGAGGACCTGCACCGAGATTTAATTCTACTGTTGGCAGTGAAAAAAAAAAAAAAAAAAAAAAAAAAAAACAAAACAACTATTTCATCCCTCAAATATACCAGCCAGAAATGTGCTCATATTCTCATCCCTACCCTAAGAAGTTAATAAAAAATAAAAAGAAAAGAAAGCAACAAAGTAAATTTTTTCAGGGTTTTATTAAAGTTCATCCAAGCAGAGCCAAAGCGAGGCATGTGATGCTTTAAAAAGCTTTTTTTTTTTTTTATGTTACAGCACAGTGAAGAAATAACAAACACAAACAAAATTTAATAATAAAAAAAGAAAAAAGTAGTCTAGATGAAAGTTAAGGGAAACGAAAAAAGGGGGTGACAAGGACTGATCTGGAAATTTAAAATAATGATAATGATAAAAAAAAAAAAAAAAGATAAATAAACAGGAAAATATTTGGTTCCCCATTTTTGTGCTATTTTGAGATGACAGATTTTTACAGGGCAAGAACAGCTGTCCAGGTAAAATAATGTGGTGGAGTGGGGAAATAAAAAAAAAAAAAAAAGAAAGAAAAAGTGATGCTGCAGGAAATAAAAAAACCAGCACTAACTTTAATTTTCCTCTTTCATCAAAAAACAGCAGCTTAAGCAGAAGTAGGACAACTACTTTTGCAGCTTTAGTTTTGACAATTTCAATTTTACTTCCAATATTATATATTTAAAAAAAAATTTGAGTTAGATATTTCATGCAGTAATAATTCTCCCCCTTAAAGTATTGAATATTTGCAGTTATTTTCAAATAGAGAAAACAGTTAACAAAAACCTATAATGACCACATGTTAAAATTTTTGCATAGATTTTCTTTCTTTCCTTAAAAACAAAGAATTGGGTTCCTTAACATTTTGGCTATTTATCAGAAAGAATGAGAGATGTAAGATGGAGTATAGAATGGGAGGAGAAAAAGCAGTGGTGGCATTTTTTTTTTCCTTTTTAGTAGGTAGTGTCAATTGGAATGGCTGACTGATGTAAAGAGCAAAGGAATGAGATCTGTTATAAAGTGAAGGAAAAAACACATTAAAAGACATTTTACAAATTCTCACACTAGTCTAATTTTAGGGTAACAGAATTATACTAGTTAATTAAGGCAGTGAGTGCGTAATATATCACACACACACATGGACAGACAGACAAACAAAATGGTGGCACCAGGTACTATTGGTTAAGGAATATGTTTATGGATGACCTTGGATTGATCAACATATATGAAAGGGGACCTTAGAATCAAACTCATTCAAGTCATGCTATTGTGAGAAGTAAATAAAATATTTATAGTGTAATAAACTGGAATGGGAGAGAAACAATTATATATATTTTAGAATCCCCAAAATGACAAACAAAGGGGGAAAAAAAGAAAAAAAAAAAGAAGAAAAAGGTCAATTTAAAAGGGTTGGAAAAAAAAGAAAGAAAGAAAAAAAATCACAATAACCATCCACCCCAATCACTTGCCCTTAACTCTTTAGGATAAGAACTCCTAAGATATGCAAAATGATTTTTCTTTTAAAAGTGATGAGATGGCCTAAGCCTGGATGACTTGTCCATTGTACATGATTTCAGTTAGTGAATTTAGTCACCTATGACCTCCACATATAAATCATGCTAAGGCAGATCTAGTGGTAGGCCAGAACAGACAACAGCTTTGCTTTCACCAACATTATCCCTAAAAATGAGAATGACGATTTATGTACAAGGCTCTTTCCGAGTGGAAAGCTTTATGAATTGGGATTTTCTTTAATCAATTTCACTGGCTTCTTTTAGGTTTTATTTGGAAAAAAAAAAAAAAAAAAAAAAAAAAAAAAAAAAAAAAAGTTTTTGTAAGTTTTATTTTTCAAGCCTTAAATCCATTTTATTCCAAATTTGCTGTGACCCAAACCTTCCAAATTTCAGTTATCTTCGCTTTTTGAGTCTTTCACCTCTCCAGCTTCTTCCTTGTCATCATCATCTTCCCCAACTAACACTTCCACATCTTCACCTGAAAAACAAAGAAAATCCTTAGTCATCAATAGTAAAAAAAAAAAAAAAAACTAAGTACATAAGGTCAATTAGGACATTACTAATTGTTCAAATTCACCCACATATATTACAATCTTTGGTGGTTGTTGGGAAATAAGATAATTTTGGTAATCTATCCTATGCGACTGAGAGAAAAAGAAAGTTTTCATCTTAATATAATAATCTGTAAGATTCTGAATCAAAAAAAAAAGAAAAGAGACACCTATTTACAAAGATATCCACGGATAACTTCAGTTAGGTTGTATCTTTTCTTAAAGAATTTTTTTTTTTTTTTTAAATTTGTATTATATAATACAGACATAATATAGGAGAGTCTAAATTACATTTTAAGATTTTAAAATGAAAATAACAGGAAAAAAAATTCTGGTCTGGCAAGTTCAGATCTCTCAAAATGCCTCTCAGTACTACCATGCGAGGTGGTTAATATAATGTATTCTCCCATTTTGAATTGTGTGTACTCGTTTTCATTAGCAAGTATTTCTATAATACTAACTACCTTCGCTCTTCAGCAATGTTCATCATTTTAAAAATTGATTAGAATTGTAATAAAACCTAAACATGAAAGTGAATTTATACATTTTCTTTGTTCTTGAGAACTGGCAACAAAAATAAACACTATTTCTGGAATGTTGTAAATATGAAATTATTCTTTTAAATAAAGAAATACGGTTTAATATTTTGCTGTGTGTGTGTGTGTGTGTGTGTGTGTGTGTGCGCGTTGCATGGGTTTAGTATAAATTCGCGTGTTTAGATCTCATTACAATTTTAATTATCGCCTTGAGAGAATAAACATTGCCAAACAGCAAAGGTAGATAAAAATAATAGTGGAGTCAAGGGGAGAAAGAGCAAAAAACACAGTCACAGTAAGTTAGTCAGCATGTGTATTAATTATGCCCTGCCATTACCTCAAATAATGAACCATTACATTTTGTAAGGAAGGATGGGATAGAAAGATATAGAAATGCTGCTTGGTTTTAGCAAGAAAAAAACAGCATATATAAGGAAGGGGTGAAAATAGATGAAAATGCTCTTATGGGAAAACCACGTCAATTTTGTATCCCTCCACTTATATTAAGTTCTTTAAATAAATGACTTGCATTCATACTTATGATTGTTATTGCAAGATTTTGTTAAAGTTGTTAAGCACATATTTAAATGATGCAATAAAGGAATTTTCATGGGTATATTATAACCATGGAACTTGCAAAGAACTTATTTAATCATGAAATTAAGAATTATGCTTCCTTGGAAAGCTTAAATAGGAAAACTGAAACGTTCATAGGTATTGTTCGTATGTAATTCAGCAATGCAGCAACATGGCAAATAAACTGAATAGAACCAAAAACGAATGAGTCATCATTGCAAATGTACTTTTGCAGAAGAGAAATGATGCATGATAATTAAATAATTTTGTTTAGTGGATTTAAGCCATAATTTTTCTTAAAAAAAAAACAAAAAAAAAACAAACTTATAATAAAATTTGAAATGTTTACAAAAATTGTATTCCCACATAAAGCTTTTGATTTCCATGTTTGGCATTCTGATTAGTATAGAGAGCATAAATCGAAGACAAAACATTTGGAACAATGTAAGCATTTGCTTTCTATTAAATTTATAATTAAAAATTAAAAATAGTGCTTAAAAGGTGTAGAATTTTACTCGTTTGGAAAACAAAAAACAAAAAAAAAACAACAACAAAACAAACAACATTTTCTGAACATTTACGGAAACCAAATAGTCTATTTGAGCACAGTTAGGCAGTGTGTAACATTTCAGCAGTGGTCAAGCAATAAAATTTTCATCACTGATAAAAATGCACAGGCAATGTTGGTGACTGTGAGAAACTGAAAACTTACTATCCTACAATATTTCTGTAGCAATAAATAAGAGAGTCACTACTTTTGGGTTTATCAAATAGAAAAAGACACGCTGCATAGTGATCAGAAGAGCAAGAATCGCTTTTGTTTAGGTAGAGGCAATAAGGCGGTAGGATAGTTTTGTGGCAATTAAAAGCTTTTGTCAAATAAAGACACAATGTCGATATTAATCCAGATCTTAAATCAACAATATCCAGTGTTATTAGTGATAATGAATATGAATTAAAAATTTAATCTTAATACCAACATGAATATCAATTGCATAAAAAGTCCAGATATAAAATATTACTTAACCTGAAAACACAAGAGAGGAGAGGGGGGGGGGGGGGGGGGAGAGAAAAAAAAAAAAAAATTGATTATTTAATGCCTAACAGACTTCAGAAGAGAAAAATATATATAAAAAGTTTTAGCCAAGATAATCCTTGATTAAAAACAAAAAACCACACGCACACAGAATTTTCAAACATGCCGACTTTGAAAGAGAGAGAAAAAAGAAAAAAAAGCTTGTCTGTTTTACTACCAATGAAATCTGGTAGTTTTGGGCAACTCTGCCATGATCAGGATTGTAGATAGTTAGAGGGAAAAATGTGGTTGCACTTTTACAAAATTCAAAATCATATATATATATATATATATATATATATATATATATTATATATATATATAAAACAAAAAACCAACAACATGCACATACCTTCAAGAGCTTCTTCAACCTCTTCATCTTCCACATCATCATCCTCATCAACTTCATAAATCTCCTCTTCTGAAAGAAAGATTTAAATAATTTTTCAAACCTCCCAATTGAAGCAGATCAGTGATAAAAAAGAAGAAAAGCAGAAGCTGTAATATAACTTAATTGCATGTATTTTTCTTTTTGTTGAACTAAAAATATTCCTCATCAAATCTATTCATCCATTCTTCACCCATTCTCCATTGGAAACCAGAACAGTGGCAGAAAATAAGGTTTTGAATGTACGAGATTTTTTTGCGAAAAAGAAAAATAACCCATGACAGTGGAAAACATTTTAGGTTTCATTGTCCTTTAGGACATCATTGAACTAAAGCAACTACACATGCACACAGGGGGTGGGAGCAGCAGCAGTCACTGAGAATTAAAAATTCTTATAATTTATATAGTTTTCCCCCCATAAAGAAAGATGTATATAATTAAGATAAAAAGATTACTATCAGCTTATGTCCCCTTATCAAACTCTTGTACAGTTTTTCTAAGTAACTCATTTTGTGTTCAAAGCCAAGGCAGTGAAGATTAAGTCACTATTCAGTACAGATGATTTCTAAAATGAGATCATTAAGTATTAAAAAATGATAAAGTACACAGAACTCTTATATGATTTTCTTTTTATTCAAGAGTTACCATCTCCTTCTCAGACTTGCACCCATTGAATATATATATATATATATATATATGGATGTAAAATTTGAAAGCACACCCATGCGGTACTTATTTGTCCCAATCACCACCCCTACATATAAGTAATAGAAAATCTCAAGAAAAGATAAAGTTGACAAGAAAATCAGGTCACTTGGTTTTCTATTGAATTATATTTTTAAAAAAGTTTGTATAAGGCAGACCTGTACACTAAAAAAAGTGAAGGTCCACACTGAATGCAGAAAACTAGCTTCACGCTGAAAGAGTAAATTACCAAGTTAGATATGAAAAGATACATAGAATTAATGGATTTATTTTTAATCCAACATCTTTATTATTTTAAACATTATTATAATGGATACTTATTTGAAATAGATGACCATTTCTTTTATTTTTTACTTTAAACAGCATGTATTATGTCTATTGGTAAAAGAGAAAATAGAGCCTTGCTGTATTATGATGCCCAAGTAGTAAAACACAGCAGACCAAACAGTGGTTTCTCCAAGGGGGTGTGTGAAACAGATGGCAACAGATTTAAAATTTTTTTTTAAAAATATGCTGACTGATGGATGTGATATAGTTAAAAAAGAAAAAAAAAAGGGGGGGGGGCATCTATTTCAAATAAGAGTATCAATTAAAAGAACATTTTAAATTACATTATAGACACACACAGGAGGGGAGGAGAGATCAATTTTTCTATGGAGAGTTAAAAGGATTAATTAGATACAAAGACTGAAATATTCCTTGAATAAAGCCCTGCTTCAACAAAAATGAAATTTTCATATGCCAAGCTTATTCTGATAAATACAAAAAGTTTACTATTTTGTAAATCCCCATATGGGCTACTTGTGTAGGCCTGGTAAGGTATAGTTTTGCATATAATTTACTCTTCTGGTATTTTGTTTTACCAACATTTAATGTCATGTTGAGTAAATTATAAGTAATGAGATTCATGAAAATGAGACCCATTTAAGACTGCATGCTTTTCAAGTTCAACTTCAGAAGTGGCAAAGCCTTGATGTCAGGAAATGCTAACAGTTGGTTGGAGGAAACAAAGATCCCTCTCATTTAAGGTGATTAACTTATCTATTTTGCAACAGAACTATTTTACTCAAAGAGAATGGCACATCTTTGTTACAAGCCTTTATTTACATGGGTCTATTTAAGGAAGCAGTAAAGTCCCAAAAGACAAAAATCCACTTGCAACAGACGAATCCATCCCACTACACAACAAAAATTTCAATCAAGTTCTATAAAAAACAAGAGAAACTCCGCAACACCCGAACATATCTCCTACAATAATCATAATCAATCTTCATGAACTTAGTAAAGTACCTAAAGTTGACCAATATGCCACACATGTTTTGACTGTCCACCATCAAAGACAAGACATGATACTGAAACACTTCTGGAAAAGGCCGTCACAAGTGATGAAAACTGGGCCCTTTATAACCCTATTTAGAAAAAAAGAATATAAGGGTTACAAACCAAGAGTACGCCCAGTGAAGGTAATGGTGTTTTTTTGTAGGATCTAAAGGGTGCTATCTCAGTTAAAAAAATAAAAAAAGAAGTTTTCAAAGCAAAGATGTACACTGGAAAAATTTTTGGCTCTGAATATGAGAGTTTATCTAACTCAGCCGATTCTGCCAATGTTGCCCTGTCAGATCATCTTTTCAGATCTTAACTGTATCTCATGGATGACAAATGATATATGAATTATGAAGTATTTTTTGGCTTTGAAACAATTTTACACTTGAGGTATCATTAACTTACCTACTTTATGGAATGGAGAAAACATTTTTTTAATTGACTATTAAATATAATCCAGTCATGAATTAATAAACAAACAAAAAAAATCTAATGATCCCAACCAGGGCTTCTGATGTTTTTCGCCACTGTCCTTGAAGAGATTTTAAATTAACTGAACATTATTATTATTATTTTTTAAAAAATGTTATCATTAACACTGAAATGTTTAACTAATAAACATTTATATTGTGTCATTCGTTGTTTAAATCTTTCAATTCTTCATGCCCTTCAACAACTATCCTGAAGTCTGTTTCCCATGCTCATGCAAATTTGTAACAAAAATTAAAAAGCAGAAGTATTTTATGTTCATACATTCTTTTTATAGATAAAAAAAAAAAAAACATCTTAAAATAATTGTCGGACTTTGCCCATTTTATGTGTGACGACATTTCTTTACATTTGGATACACATCAAGCAGATATGAATGTACGAGAGAAAATCATGGAGAATTGTAGTTTAAAAACAGTAAAATCGACCTTGCTAACCAAAACGCTCCTCTGTGGATCAATTGGTATAGCACGTCAGGCTATATGACGGTTCCGTATAGAATACAGGTTCGATTCCTGTCGGAGGACGCATATTTTCTATGATAATTTCTCGGACAGGCCGGTAAATGTCGTTAATACTGTTTATTATAAACAGAGCATTTACTTAAATATTTGTATATATAAAAAGAATGTATAACCATAAAAAAAATGTCGGACTTTGTCCATTTCATATATATATATATATATAAAAAAGAAATTTTCTTGCTTTGTTTATTAAATCAAAATTAATTCTTAGAGATAAATGTTTTTTTTATTTTAGTATGCTCCATTTGTTAAAAACCTGCCACTATTGGTAAGGAAAAAAAAAAAACAAAAAAAACAAACACAACCTTTTTCAATTTATTTTAAGGAATTAGTTGTTACTAAAATAAATATAATGGAATTCTAATTAAAAATGTGTTATTTTCTTTGTTTAGACTGTTGTCTTCATCTTTGTTGCCATATTCACAATGTTTTGACTGTTGTATGAAATTCCAATTACCTGAAGACCGGAGTGTACAATGGCCGAAACGTGAATATGGCAACAAAGATGAAGACAACAGTCCAAACAATGTAAATAATAATACCTCATCTCAGAAATATAGACAGATAAAAAAGTCTTGTCTTGAACTAATGTTTTGTTGGGGCAATGTTAACCATGAACCCAAATAACCCAATTGTACAAGGAAAACTATTTTCATACCTGTTGTGAGAGACAGAGAAGAAAAAGAAAAAAGGAAAGTGTGCATGCAAACACACTAATATAGGGTGTTACAAAAGTCACATTACTATGATAACCTTGTAAATTTTATATTTATTTACCAAATGAAATCATATTTTTGTATGTGACAATATATTAAGAAATTTCTTTGCTTGAATTATGGAAGACGCCGTGCAAATTTTCCCCAATAGTTATTTCACATGTGTACACTTTCTGCCAATTATCATGTGACTTTTGGAACACCCTGTAGCTATAAAGCAAGGACTAGTAAAGTTTAACTCTGAAACTATTTGCTTGTGGTAAAGAATCCAATCTTCATCTGATATTAAATATGCAAATAACACAAAAACATTTAGTAGCAAAAAAAGTCTAGCAAAACTGGCCTAATAGTCATTAGACACTACAGAGCAAAAACCTTTGTTTTAATATACCTTCATCATCGTCATCATCATCTTCGTTTACAACAACCACTGATTCATCCAGTTCATCATCATCATCATCATCTTCCTCACTACTAACAAAAGGAGAAAGAAGTACAGAGGTTACACACTTTTAAAATGATCATGAAGTTACAACCTACTTTAATTATTTCTCATCGACCAAACACATTAATAAAATGTTTACAAAAAGTTATAATTTTGCCCAGATTTATTTTAAATATTTAAATTTTTTTTCAACTGATATCTTTTAAGAGTTTGAAGAGAACCAATTCTGCAAATTAATGTAGATGAAAACACTTCAGCCAGAATACCAACAAATACTAACCTTACACCATTTTCTTCAACTTCAATATCAGGAGCCAAAAAATATGGCAAGGGATTTGGCCACATGTCATCTTTGATAACCTGGAGAGAGACAGAGAGAGAGAGAAAAAAAAAGACAATCAAACAAAGGGTATAATTTAGAAATGGGAATGACAATATTTTTTTCAAGTAGTATTTTTTTTTTCTTTGCTTGTAGCTGGACTTCGTTGTCAGAGGCTATCGAGACATACCTTAGGAGCATTTTATAAACAGTGGAAGCTCGACCCCCTACCATCACTGGCTATGACAACTTTTGGAAGAGTACATGTTTTAGAAAGTTAAAAATGAATGATTTAAGATAATTGCACAGAAACAAATACAGAAAAGCCCAGTAACTGGGGAAAAGAATTGAAAGAAATAATAGTCAATCATCGTCTAAAGTGCTGTGGGTGATACACCCACGTGTGAATACTCTGAAATCAGAGAGGTCTTGCGTGTACCAGTCTGGTGTTTGCTCGAACCATCATACTAAGCCAGAGATGTCCACTAAGCAAAGGAACCAGTTCATTCCTTTAAGACTGCATGTGAGATGGATTTGTTTTTGAAGCTTTCTAGCTTTTGCTTAAAGAGGCAGTATCTACAAGGCAGCAGGTGGTTTGAATTCAGAGTTTTTCCCTTCACTTAGACTGGTTGCCAACCAAAGTTATATGACCCAGACTGTCCTGCTATTTACCCAATCGGGGTGGGATGGAGGAAAGGAAATGATGCAATGAACTTGACTGGAATTTGAATGTGGCTCTCCAATTCCTCAATTGAAGCCACCATCTGGGTCTCCCACAATAGTGCGTGCACACACACACACAAAATCGTAACCTAACAAATGAAATAATTGTGAATTATATTAAAATATACTACTTTAACATTTATTTTCTTTAGCTTCAAGAGAAAAAAGTGCCATCTCTACTTCAGAATGCCATATATGAATATAAACAAACACACAGACACAAGAGAAAGACTTACCTCTGCAATATCATCTGCTGATGGGTCTTTGTTATCCAAAAACCATGAAAAGAAAGTCCGGTTTGGCCTCAGCTTTCGCTTCCGATCAGAAGGAATCATTTGTTCTTGAACTCTTTTTGTTAGATCCATGCCATCTTGCCAATTTATGGGTGTGGACTTGGAAGCTGGATCTCCTGAGACCACAATAGAGAATAAGCGACATTTTAATAAAGCTTAATCAGATTCAGGAAACAACAACAACAACAACACACACACACCAAATAAATAGGAACAGCAGTAGCAAACAAACTAAAAGATTATACTCTGGTACAAAATTTATAAAAAGAGAGATCTTTTCATACAGGTTTAACCATAATATCTGCTAAATAAATAATACTAAACACCTAAAATTCCCCTTGAATTTTTAAGTAAACTTGCAAAAAAATAAGTGTAAATTAAAGGAAAATTGATCTTTTGCATGCAGCTACTGCAGAATTTACAAGTTTGTTAGAAGAGAAGATCCAATTAAAGGATCAATACTAACACGCTCCAATTTAAATGTACCAAAGATATTTTCAATATGGAACCATAACAAAATAGAGATAAAAATAACATTGTCTTTTTAGTTTTAGTTTTTTTTAAAATGGGATTTATAAGAAGCATTTTGGTTAATGAAGTTCACTTAATTTACTCAGAATGCAAAAAAAATAAAAATAAAAAAAATTGTATATCAAGCAGATTTTAGCCTGTTCCAAATATGAAAATCTTGATAAGAATTTTAGTTAATACTTTGTCAAAATTATAAAAATATCCTGAATGATAAAAAAAACAATATCTGATGGGAATATTTCTATCTGTTTTTCATAGCTTGTGAGCCAGCAGGAGAGTAACAGCAAACCATTGCTTTTAATTTGCTTATGCATAATCAAGTTTACTACTTCCTTCTTCAAATTTGCACCCCTGCCACAACAGCCTAAATTCTTTAGCATTCAAGAATTTAGTCACCTTTTTCATGCAACTAACATTCACAACTGATCACTGTTGCCTAACCCACTGCACATAAAAGTGTTCAAAAGTTTCATCCTCCTATTTACTCTGTACTGTAAAGTGTCCATAAGGTACTTTTAAAAATAAGATTTCAATGCACGTTGGTAGATTTAAATTTACACTTTTAACCCATTAGTATTCAACATGCTCAAATCTGTATGCAGGAAAACACACACACACACAAAAAAAAACAAAAACGTGTATCCACTATATAACCAACGGTTCTTGAAAATGACTGGGATGCTCAAAAGTAGTCGACCAAAGCAATACCACCTCTACTTTGTACAGCTTACCCGGAATTTTGAGCACAACGCTAAAAGCATCTGAAAATTGGAAAAAAAAATACAATAAAAAAATTAAACAGTGACTGCTTGTTCTTTTTAATCAATTTGTTTAGATAAAAATTCTATTCTATTGTTCAACATCTATGATAGGGGTGCTGAAAATTTCCCAGTTCAACCTACTTTCCCAAATATCGCAATTTTGTGAGAATGAAAAGCTTGTTGGTAACGTTGTGAGCTTATCTGCAATCTTTTACCTAGTTTGTTACTCTCCTGTTACTCGTAAGTAAAAGAGGATGATGAAAGCAAACAATTACTAAAATTTGTAGGATTACAAAATGTTATTTCTAAAAATTAAAGTAAAAGACTGTAAAAAAGCTGTTTTCTTTGGAATGCATGCAAACATCAACATGGGTTATATTAGACAGACATAGACATAATTCTTTGGCTGTTAAGGTTCTTTTTTCTTTTAACAAAGCCATGATTCTAACCTTTTAAACATTTGATAGATGTGCATTTTTATTTTACATGCAGAGAAAGGAAGGATAGAAATGTAACCAGAAAAATAAAATTAGTTTTCATGTGCAACAAAACATTGAAGACAATTATTTAGAGTGATAAAAAAAAAAAAAAAATTACAAAGTTGTTTTTTTCTTTCTTCCTTTCCATATTTTCAAAATGTTCAAGTAATTTAGACATTTACACAAAGAAGAAACATTGGACATACCCGTCGTAGCTAAGTGAAATTCCTTACACAGTACCTCATTTGAGAAATAAGGATTTGAAGAAGAAAAATGAAATTTTATTCTGTAGCCAGATTTGATATCTTCAAATTCTTCAACTTCAACCTGTAGAAGAAAAAAAAAATTTAAATAATAAATTGAAAAGTATATAAATACATTTTATTGCAATTTAACTGTTAGAGAGAACATTCTATTCAGACAAAATATGTGGGGGAAAAAAGCAATACTATTTGAAGATTTGAATCAAGTAAGATTTTATTGCAACTTCTATTTGCTCCATATTAAGAAATAAAAAAAGTATTCATTTTTTTTGTCAATTTTAGCTTACAGAATTCATCATTGTTACAAGCTTAATAATCAAATATTAAAAATTTTTTTTTATAGCTTCATTATGACCATTTTTGGTTCTTTCTCTGAAAAAAAAAAAAAAAAAAAAAAAAAACTATGCTGTGCTGAGTAAATGTTGCCCCACACTCATTTCTATCATTTACCTGTGTGTACAAAAGAAAACGTATCTTCTGGCAGTATTCAAATCAGCATCACCTTTGAAAGAGGAACTACTGTCTGATCTAGCGTGCTTTTACTGCTCAGCTCTGAATTCTGACATCATTCAGACTTTACTCAAAATGCATATCTGCTAAGTTACATACGAGAAATGCAAACAAAGCAATTTCTAAAGAATTAATGGATTGTAATTTTCAAATGGACATTTTTGTTCAAATGGTAAATTTTAGTGGTTATTTGTAATCAAGTAGTAGTTCTACTTAATTGAGCAGTAAAAGCACACAGGATCAAAGAGGAACTGATTCAAATGCAGCTGAAGTGCACATTTTCTTTAAAATCTTCCCCATGTACACAGGATGGGAGACAATAAATACTGTTAAAAACAAAAGAAAAAAAAGAAAGACTTCTCACCTTTACATAGGAGTAGGAATTTGAATTTGAGACAATACTGGATGTAATATCAAGCTTGATTTATGGATTTTAACATTTCCGGATCAACAAATTTGTTAAGATCATTAATCCTATTCCCCATTATTTAAGATACTTAATAATGTGAGCATCATCTTGACTATATATAGAAATGCTAAAACCCATAAAACTTGCCACTATGCCCCATAATCCCAACTCTCTCATATATATAATATATATACACACACACAAAATCAAAATACAATACTCAAAGTTTCATGTAATAACAATCATCAAGCTGATTATACTTGATTGCTATTATATGAAATGTGTACCTCGATATTAATAATTTTACAACATATTTAGGCTGTTGACTTTAGCATTGAACCATAAGAGTTATTTTATATTTTAAACTTTATCTTTCACTCTTATTTGTGCACATATACCTCTCGCATGGGTTTAAAACAAAATGAATTTGAAATTGATACACAATAATAACCAGTAAAAAGATTTTGAATTTACAGAAGTATGCATACACATACAATTTAATGTCTTGGGGGAGGGGTGGGATGGTGTTATGGAGGGAGGGAGTATTTAATTTTGAGATGTCACTAACTGGATAAAGTTTTATATTAGTAACCAAGTTACCAATAAGTATAACAGTACCTAAATTTCTATCTAATAATACCTAAATGGCATACGGTAGCATTCTCAAGTCAATTATTAAAAGCGTCTTTAAGCAAATGAAGCCTGTAGGTTTTAAAAGGAACATAATTCTTTGAACCTTGTGAACTGGTGCTGTAGAATCAGAGAACTGTACCAAATAAGAGAAAAACATCACTTAAGGGCTTCCAACCATATCAACACCTAAAAGGGAATAATATCATGCAACTCTAGAACAAAAAGTTAGGAAGTGGGGACTAGAAAAAACAATAACAGTTACTGGACAGACATATTTTTTTAAACTTTTATCAAAAATGCCATTCTTGCACATGCAGTTATGGATAATATACATTAATTACTAATTTTTTAAAATTAATAACTATTTGTGCTCAGTTGTTGACATTAATAATCTGCTGAGGTGTTAAAATTTTGGAATAATGCAATAATAAAGATCTAAATTTCATCTGATAGAGGTCACGATCTGTTAATAGAAAGATATTCTAAATTACAAATGACAGTAGCTCGTTTGATGAATGCCAAATATTTCCTTATAAAGAAACAATATTAACACTGCCAACATATATTTTAATATAACTGAAGTGCTAAAATAATTAAATAAAAAGGCATTTAAAAAACCAATTTTATGGTAAAATTAAATTTTTTTTAAGTCCCTGTTGTATAATCAAAATCAATTCTGTGGCCAAAGATTGCAAATTAAAATGAAATCTTCAACCCAGTCACAATTTCAATCAAACCAGCACTATAAGCTTGCAAAAACAAAAATGGCACTAGGATGATCAGACATTTTTTTCTTCTTCAGGAATCCACAATAAAAACAGTGTTATAAAAATACCCTCCAGCCCAAGGTATACAAAGTGTAATATCATTTGACAATGAAGCTTCTTTTAGTATAGCATATGAACAGGAGTAAAATAGGAACACTCTTGCCTGCTTCTAGTTATGTTACTTATAGAGGGGAAAAAAGCTGACCAATTTTTCAAGTCCTAAACACTTTCTGTTGTGACAGATAACAGCCCAGCCATAGCCCTAGTTGCATTGGACTTGTAGTGCAGCATTTTTTTTTCTTTTTTAATAGCATGTAATATGGAAACGGATTTAACGGTCCAAAACTGAATTCCATCTAAATTTAGTCATGTTTATTCTGCATTAATGTACTAGAAGAGAAAGGAAGGGGAAAAAAAAAAAAAAAAAAGTGTTCATATAGTAATCGTAAGATTAGCCATTTCCATACAGGAAACATATGGCATTCATTGATTGAACATTCAGTACCTACGGTTGAAATTTCTAAAATCTTTCTTAGTTTTTCAGGAAAATAGGCTTCAATTTCACTGTTATTGTACTTTCTAGTATTGACGAGAATTTCCTCCTTAACTTTGTTTAAGGTAAAGTGGAAAGTTCCAAAATCACTCCCCAAAAACTACCTTACGTGTCCATGGCCTTCATAATCAACCTTGATGAGGCTCAGTCACTTATTCCTTGAAGCAATCCAAAACAATTCTGAATGCTTAACCTTCGGACAGGAAAAAAAAAAAAAAAAAAAAGGCTTTTCCCTCAACCCTTCTATTATTTTTAACTACCTTCACTCACTTAAAAAAAAAAAATTAGAACTGTAACAAAATCTAAACAGATGAAAGTGAATTTATACATTTTGTTGTTCTTGAAAATTGACAAAAACATTTATTAGATTGTTTATTTACACTATTATATTATTCATTGGAATGTCTGTCAAAACATTGGTTAATTACCAATAGATTCAAATTTTACAAAATAGTAAATAAGGATTTCATTATAGTTGGCTCACATTGTAATGATTTAGTAAATGTTTATAAATTTATGAATAAGACATTGTATTCATATTTCTGCATAAATGATAAATATTGCACTGTCATTAGTTTTTAAAATGTAAATATAAAATCCTTGCAAATAAACAATACAATAAATAGTGTTTAATATGTTTGTTGAAAATTCTTTTTGGAAAAAAAGAAAAAAAGAAAAAAAAAAAAAATCATGTTTAGGTTTTTATTACACTTCTAATCATAGTTTTTAAAACTATAAACATTGCCGATGTGTGATAATCATTAAAATAATAATGTCAAGAGAAAAACCATCCTTGAGTTTTTTGTGGGTACGAAATTTAAACATTGCAAATTAATCATAGACACTTGCTAATGAAAACATTTTGTCCAAGTATAGAAAATTCAGAATGGAGGAATGCAATATATTAACCATCTCAAAGATACTACCATATGAGTGGCATTTATTTGGGAGAGATTTGGACTCACTAGACCCAGAATTTTTTTCTTTTCATTTTAAAGTCTTAAAAGGTAAACTCCCCTATATTGTGTCTGTATTATATAATACAAATTTTGAAAAACATTCTTTAAAGGATACAACCTAACTGATGTTATCCATAGATATCTTCATAAATAGATTCAGAATCGAACAAAGATTATTATATTAAAATGAAATTTATATGAAGCCTATATCTTCTAATCTCTCTTATCCTTAAATGTACTCATTAAAAAGGAGGAAGTTGGATTCATAGTTTTATGAATAGCTAACTTTTCTACTGAAATCTGAAAGCATTGATCTGCAAGTTTCAAAGGAAACATGCTTTTCTTTGAATATAACCAAGTCTATTTTCATCATGAAGTATCCAACAAGCTTGTAAGATTAGATTGCATGAAAGTGTCATAATCATGCCAGTGTTTATACAAAACATCTCCCCTTCACCACAAATAAGATATGATTACTCTAGGTTGAAAGTGGGATAGCTAAAAAAAAACAAAAAAAAAACAAACCCTCAAATGTTATAGGACAATATCTACAAATGATTACACAATTCCAAAGATTTTTAAATAGCTTTATTTCTTTTTTAAAAATTTAAATGAAATTTACCTTTCCTTTTTATGAGCAGATAAAATAGTAAAAATAACAGTAAATATGTTTCCAACATTAACTTCACCAATGTTTACCACTTTATGTTGTGCAATATTTTAATTCTATCACCCCCAAAACATTGTTTTTCTGCAAAGATCAACTCTCAGTGCCTTTTGAGTATTCCAGGGAATTGAATGTTTTTTTTTTTTTCATCAAGAGAATTTTATATAATGGTAATCTGAAGGTATGACATATTTATATAGTAAACAAGTGAAAAGTTGTAATAAGTTTTGCTTAGTCACCAAAGAAATGTAGTCTAGAATTATTCTGATGGAATATTTATACTATTTTTAATGCCATACACTTTTCATCTGTTAACTGCTTCTTTCAAATGACTTAATTGGAAGCATTATTTGTTTAATCCAGGGTTGTGGAGCCGGAGTTAGAAGCAATTAAAGTATAACTGGAGTTGGAAAAACTATACCGACTAGTTGAGTTTACACTTTAAAAAGTCTTACATTACAGAATTTTTATTTCTTCTACTGTATATTTACTATTTCCGTTAAAGAAATTCCTCTCAACTTCTTTGTTAAACTCATTTTATTCTTTAGTAGTTATTTTATATTTGCAAGACTATATATGTAAAAAAAAAAAAACTTACATTATAAAATTATTTTTGTTATGTCTTTTACATCCTATAAAAGATTATAGTTCAACTTCTGTTATAAAGTAGTTTTATTTTTGCTCTGTACTTATTCCTTATTTGCAAAGATGTGTGCGTGTGTGTGTGTAAAAAAAAAAAGAAAAGAAAAAAAAATCTTACATTATAGCATTTTTATTTTTTCTATACCCTTTCAAAGATTTTATCTAATTCTGTTAGAAAATATTGAAGAATAAATAGGTATGATAGAAAAGCCACAACATCGTTATTCTTTGATATAAACCAGTTATAATGATATAGGCCTACTCAAGTTAGGAGTGTATGCATAGGCCTTATGAGATTTGTAGGCCATAATCACTTAATTACATAGAGGAGTTGGAGGTGCCAAAGGTTTTGTGTTCCGAATCTGCAGCCCTGGTTCAATCTAATTCTTTGTTTCTCAAGAAGCTGGTAGAAAATTTGCTTCCACTACATAACACCCTTTTCTTTCAGTAAAAAGCAGCCTCTGATTAGTGATTCACATTCTTACAGTTTGTAAAACATTAAATTTATTTAAAAACCATAATGACTTTCCAACCAAATAATTAACAAGAACGTTCTGATGTAAATATCAATGTGATTGAACAAAAATACTTAAATAGAAGTTGAAAAATCACAGTATAATTTAGCTAATTTCTTTTTGCACTTATTTTCTGAAACTTTAATATTTTACCTAGGTACCTCCACGAGATCGCTAAAAAAAGAGCGTAGCATGATGAAAAAGACGCCAAATTTGACGAAAACAAAATTTTATCGTCTAAATGTTTGTTATTATTAAGAGGAAAGATCAAAGTATTTTTGTGGTATATTTTTTTTAAACATTTTTTAATCGTTTGTAACACGTCCGAAAATTTTGTTGAAAATCTTTTTTTTTTGAGTCAGCAAAATTGACCATTTTATAGAATCAATGACAATCTCAGTCATAAATTTTCGCGTCACTTGACAGGTGTTGAATGACATTTGATGAATTCCGCAAGGATAATTTGTTCTACGGAAGGAGAAAAAAGTGATATTTTACATTTAAGCGAACAAATTATTTACCTTGTTATTTTTAAGGAAAACTTTCAGCGCTCTAATTTTTTTGTTTTGTTTTACTTAGCTTTCACCTTTACGTTTATGATGTTTTATGGAAAATATATTATAAAGAAATTAAAAGACTGTTACGAACGAGATTAAATTTCATAAGAAAGGTATCTAATTAATTTATCGATACCTTTCTCATGAAATTTTATCAGAAGTGTACATAAAAAAAAACTATAATTTTATGTACATTTACTACATTTTACTGTGTTATCTGTATTTCCATTCATTTTATTATTAATTTTGATATTTCATTTATGGAAAAAATGCCATAACTGAGATTAATATAAAAATAAGATCATATAAATTTCATAAGATGATACTGATACTTTTAGGTACCCTTCTCAGTTGAAATTGAAAAATCAAATAAACTTCTCCACATGTGTTTCGCAAAATTAAAGGCCTTAACAGTGAGAACAATGCTCAACTCAAATAACGCAACTTAATTGTATTCTAGTTGGTCTTCCGTACTTTATAATTAGAGCCCAATTATAAACACAAAATCACATTTCTTAATTACTGTGGTCTTCTGCTTAGTCAAAACGATACAATTTACAATGCACTAAACAAAATCTCTCTTCAGGACACTTACAAAACCCGATGTGGCTTTTAACTAATTTTATAATATTTTAACAACTTAAATGTAAAAATCTATTATAATTAAAAAATAAAAATAATTGTATTAAAAATTCAGTTTTCATCGGAAAATTTTTTTGCTTTCAGAAAATAGTCCATATTCATAAAAACAACTAAAAGCATTTGAAATTAAATAATATATTTGTTTTATTGAGTTTTGTATGTTATAATTCAGAGCTGATTTTCAGGTACGTGGGGTCCAATTAAAAAACATGATTTGCATTCCTCAAAGCCTTGTGCTTTTAACTACTGTAATCACTAAACCTGATGCAGTCGAATTTCTAGCGTTTTTATAAAATTAGTTGGGGGGGGGGGGGAGGGAGGAATAAATATATAAAAAAAAAAAAAAATTTCTGCCATGACTTTAATAAAAGAAAACATATTTATAATAATTTCGATCATCTGTGAATACTTTCCGAAAAGTTTCATTAACATCCGACAATTATTTTCATTTTTGCAAGATTTTTCAAATTAACGAGTGTCATACAAAAAAAAAAAAAAAAAAAAAAAAAGTGCTAAAAATTGTGTTATTTTACTAGTTCTGATGATACAAAGAGAAACAAGGATTTTTAAATAAAAATTCAGATTGTTCTAAAAAGAATTAAAATAAACTTTCCTCTTAATAATAAATATTTAGACATTAAAATTTTGTTTTCGTCAAGTTTGGCATCCTTTTCATCATGCTATGATCTTTTTTTTTTTTTTTTTTAATGATCTCGTGGGGGGTACCTAATTTTACCTTTTTTTAAATTTAATCTCTAAGCATTTAGAGAGTTCTTTTATTATTATGGTACCATACCCAAGAGCCCACATATAAATGATAAAGATGCTGCAGCTCCAAAATTAGAATGATCAGTAAATGAAGGCTTTGTTACAGGACCTAAGGACAAAGCCCGGTTAAGAAATTTTTCAGTAGAGAGAGAGAGGTAGAGAGAGAGAGAGAGAGGTAGAGAGAGAGGTAGAGAGAGAGGTAGAGAGAGGTAGAGAGAGAGAGAGAGAGAGGTAGAGAGAGAGAGAGAGAGGTAGAGAGAGAGAGAGAGAGAGAGAGAGAGGTAGAGAGAGAGAGAGGTAGAGAGAGAGAGAGAGAGGTAGAGAGAGAGAGAGAGAGGTAGAGAGAGAGAGAGGTAGAGAGAGAGAGAGAGAGAGGTAGAGAGAGAGGTAGAGAGAGAGAGAGAAAAAAAAAAAAAAATCTGATTAATAATTAGTTTTCATCATGCAATGACACATGCATAAAGTCAATGCAAGTAATCCTCAACATGTCAGAAGCATAAAACTGTCAGAAATTTCTTGTGTACTTGGGCCTCATGTAAGCTAAAAAGACTCCCCTGTAATATACCTTTTGGAAAAAAAAAAAAAAAAAAAAAAAAAAAAAAAAAAAAATCAATGAAAGAGTTAGGCAAGTAAATGAAGGTGAAAAGTTTGTTAAAGATTAATCCTCTTTTATGTTGGCCACAAACATTCCTTGAAATTTACTTTATCTCCATAATAATGCTTAAAACAATTTAAAAATTGATTTAATAGTTTATTACCAAGTTAACATTTTAACTTAAATACATCCCACTTCTGATCTGAGCCATATTGGGCAAACCCTGTGTGGTAGCCAGTTTAGGGGAGGGGGGTTACTTTGAATTCAAACCTGTAGAAATGACAATAGGAAACAACTCCACTACATTTTCTAAGAGAGTATGGCAATTCACAAATAAAGAAAAGGAGTCCATGGAGAGCTATGATTACCTGTCCTAAATGAAGGGATGTGACAAAACAAAACTTATCTTACACAATGCACCAAACCCAAATGCTTCCCCACTAAAGACTAAACATTATATAGTTAACATTTCAGTTCAGAACTGTGACAGGTTATTGACATAACATACTCAGCTCTATAAAGAGTAGTGTTTATTACATTAGCTGATTTCAGTCATGAATAGATTTTTTTTGAGATATGTAAAGGATGGAAACAAAACATAGGAAATATATTCATTAACCCATTTTTGGGACATGGGAGATGACCGAGTTATAGATAGAAACCTTTAATTCACCGATTTCTTTTTTCTAAGTAAAATAATCTACAATATTTATATTTATGTAGATCAGAACAAACTATCAATGAAATATATACAAAAAGCCCAAGTAAAAAAAATAAAACTTAATGTTAAAAATAAATTATTTTTTCTTTTAACTAGTTATAAAAATTATTTCCTGTTGAGGGTTTAAGTTGGTAAAAATCTATGCTGATAGATTACCCACTCCCAGTTTTAATTTATTAGAAAATATATTCAGTTTAAATACAGGGGGGTGTCAAAGATAACTTGAAAGGTTTGCACATTTTGGCTTATACTATTTTCCTATTGAAAAAACTCTTTTTTGCTTCCAAACTTTGATTTTATTACCCTGGCCAGGATAGGGGTTGACCAGACTGATTGGAAGGCCAATGTATTATTCCAATTTTTTTTTTTTTTTTTCTCTCCAAACAAAGTTAAATTGCATGTATATATATATATATATTAAATGATGCAAGCACATGCAAGTTACTCATGCACAAAACATAAAATCAGGTTCTTTTATAATACAGGGCATCCCCTAAGAATTGACATTTAAAATGTGAATATATAAGTAACCACATGGTTCCAGGCAGCCAAAAATTAAATAAGCTTCATGTTGAACAATAAAGATTTATCTAAATTCAAACAAGATATTCAAAGGGGTGTAGATTCCACAAGTGTTCAATATGCACATCACCTGTAACATGGTACAGCAATTCGTTTGTCCAGCTCCTGCTAAAGATGTTTTGCATAACATTTTCTAGTACCTCTGAATAAGTTCCTCTAGGCTTGTAGGAAGAGAAGGGTGGGATATATAGGCCTGTCCTTGCACATAACCCCATAGAGGGGGGGGGGGGGGCAAAGTCAGGGGAATGTGGTGGTCACTTCAACAGCACATTGCCATTAACACTGGCACACCCAATCCATCTTCCTGGTAAATTCTTATTGAGACACTATTGTCTTGAGGGATTTTTTTTTATAATGTTGATTAATAAATTTTTACTTTTTTTTTTATTTATTTATAAGCCTTTAAGCCACCACAAAAAGGTATAAAATGGATTTTCAAAAATGAAAATCTTTCTTGAAACTTTTATTTTAGTTTCAATTTTAGACTAATAGATCAGCTTAGTTTTTAGAAAATGTTAAAATTTGAGATCATTTGAGTGAGAATTGGCTATGTTATTAGACTACAAATTGCCAATTTGAGGGCACACACACACTGTATAAATACTCTTAGAAAACTACATGAAATGTCATGATTTATATCTTCATACTCCAAAAGTTATAAACAAGAAACAAAATTATATATGGAAAAATTTGTACATACCATATTCAAGTAATGTAAGCATTCCTCCTCCTCCTCATCAAGAATAGCAGAGATCTGTGGGTGGTTAACAAACTGAGAACAATGTTAAAGGAAAAAGAAAAGAAAAGCAAGCCACTTGATTTTTATTATAAAACAAAAATCATGAATAAGTCTTGATAAGAAGTTACCCAGTGTTTGTTGTCAGAAAGAAATTAGCCCTCACCACAGATGTCAATTTTACCCAAATCATGTGTGACAACACATGCGTATTATAATTCTATGACATCTTTAAAAAAAATTTTAACTTATAAATATCCATTCTTTTCTTATAGGGCTTAAGAAATGAATCGTTTTCTCCATGCCTTTATTGTTTAGTACAGGGTAGGAGTTGTCAGTTTCAGAAAAGCATATTTTATTTTTGGAAGATTTTTTCAATAAAGAGAATTACGTTGTAATGAAAAACTACCAAAAAGCTACTTAAATATCTCCCCATGTAATTTAAATTAGTTTTTGAAATACAGTAAAGTATTTTTCATATTGGAAATATGAAATTTAATCTATTAGTCTAAAATTAAAACTAAAATAAAAGTTTCAAGAAAGATTTTCCATTTTTGAAAATCCATTTTATACCTTTTTGTGGAGGCTTATAAATAAAGTAAAAATTTATTAATCAACATTAAAAAAAAACAAACCCTCCTTAAGACAATAGTGTCCATTAATACATAGTATGTATAAAAGCAATTAAAAGCTTGTTTAATTAAATAATGTCTTAGTTTCATTGCATTTTTTATTTTACAATTCAGAGCAGAGTTTTAGTAAAAGATTTAAATTGATGATTTACATTCTCCAAGGAGTCTTACTTTTAACTAATATAAATATGAAGCAGGACAAAATTTAATGAAGTTGGTGCAGGTTCACAAAACACGCACACATTAAAAATAAAAATAAAATTCATCTCGGTACCTCCACAAAAATCGTGATACCTAAGGTTAAAATTAAATTTTAAAAAGAAAAAGCCTTCTTGAAGCTTTCATTGAGAGCTACAGGATTAAATTTCTATTTCCAGTAAGCAAAATATCCTAGTGTATCTTAAACAGAAATTATACTGATTGAAACTTTCATTTTTTCCCCATATCAGTAATGCTGTCAAAGCAACCATTTTTGAGACATTTGTAAACGCAAGTTAGTTCTTGCAATCTTGCAAAAATAAAATGCTTTTCTGAAACTTTGAGGAATATTAACAGATTTTAAACAAATATTTACTTTAAGTTTAAAATAGCTCAGAAATTAATTTTTTTAATGAAACAGTAGCTGTGTTTAAGCATTTGACAAGGTATTGTTCTACAAAAACTTTTCATAATTTTCCTAAGTACTCAGTAATCTTAAAAATTTAGAATAATATTCTTAATCTAATGTTTTATTGAATTTTAGAAATTTTGGTTTTAAATTTAATATAGTTAAGGCTCTTATTTTCTGATAACATCACATATGGTCAACTGTACTTATAAAAAATCAGCAAGCTTATACAATAACTCAAAATTCTTTTAAAAATCTTGGTGTGTGATTTGTATTAGGTTTTTTGATTTATGATTAGTAAATAGAGTTTACACTTAAAAGGTAAAAATTAATATGGATTTTAAAAATTATCATAAAAAAAATTAAATTTGAAAAAATTCATATAAAAATTATTTCTTAAAAGATATTACAGGTACCACCAATTTGCGATATCTAAGGCTTAAAATGAATTTTTATAAACAAAAAAGCTTTAAGCTTCCATTTTAGCTTTAACTGAAAGCTAAAGAATTAAAATTACTATTTTCCGTAAGCAAAATACTCTGGAAACAGAAATTATATTGATTAGAATCAATCTTTCCTTTTAGTTATCTTTCACCTCAATGTAATTCTCTGTATTAAAATTTTAAAAAAAAAAGAAAAAAATACTTTCTGAAACTTTATTTGAGGAATATTAGTTGATTTAAAGTATAATCAATCTGATGTGAAAAAAAAAAAAAAAAAAAAAAAAAAAAAAAAAAAAGTTTAAAATAACAATGTTTTTAAAACAGACAGTATGTGTTTTTAACCAGGTTTCACATCATTGACGAGGCACTAACAAATGGATTGTTGTTCTACGAAGACTTTTGTTAAAAGTCAAACATAATTTAAGAAAATGAGGTGAGCACCTTTTTGTTTTTTTTTAATATAATTTTTAAGTAATGAGTGATCTTAAAAATGTTGGAAAATATTTCCGCATAATCTAATTTCAGAGAAATTGACATAAAAAAATCTTGTAAAAATTCATTTTAAAATTAAGACCTTAATAAATCATAAAAGCAATTAAAAGCTTTTATTAAATAATGCCAGTTTTATTGCATTTTTTATTTTACGATTCAGAGCAGATTTTCGGGAAATGAGTAGCAGTTTGGGGAGAGAGAGAGAGAGAGAGAGGGAAAAAACAAAAAACAAAACAAACGATTATTTACATTCTCCAAGCATTTCTGCTTTTAAGTTTTGGGATGAAAATTTAATTTTTCTTAAACTTCTAAAACAAAAACTTAAAAATTTCATTCATTTGTGAATAAGTCCTGAAATTTTCATTAAAATCCGATATTTATTAAATTTTGCAAGAATTCCAAATCAATGTTTTTTTTTTTCACCGGAAAGAAGGCGATAGCGGCTAAAAAACTAATCTGAAATATTACGTCGACCGCTAGCGAAAAAAGATTCTTAACCAAAATTTCGAGCGTGCGAGAAAATAAATTACCTAATTTCATTCACTAGGCCCTAAAAGTTTAATTTCTAAAATTCACCAAGTTGATTTTTGCAAGAATTTCCAAACCATTTTCTTTTTAAATTACCGGAAAAAAAGGCGCCTAAATTTTATTCTACTCCCTACTGACCAAAATATAAAAAAAAAAATAATCAGAAAATACTTTGGTCTTTTCCTTTAACCATTTTGACGATAAAAACTGTTTTTATCAAGTTTGGAGCTTTTTTTTCATCGTGCTATGCTCTAGCAAATTATTGTAGATAAGAAAAATTTTTTTTTTTAATTTTGAAAATAAAATATAGTTTGTTGCTTAGAGAAAGAACTTTACAAACTACGAATATCTGAAAGTGAGAAAATATGTCTCAACAAACGAACAATAATTTTATATTTAAACTTAATCAGAAAAAGAAAAACTCGTGTTACATGACAATTCCAAATAGAAATATCAAATAAGAAAATGAAAAACACCTGCTTGAGTTTTTCTCTTTAGCATCGAAAATGAGGCAAACCAACAGAATAACGCATCCATCCTATAGACTACAAAAGGGAGAAAAACGTTAATAATTATTAACGTGTGCAGGGGCCAAACGAAGTCTCTTCTTTCCCTCCACAAGCTAAACAAAAAACAAACAAACGAAAAATACAGTAGTGGAAGCGAGCAGTCAGTCGCCATAAACTAGATTTCATAAAACCCGCCCAGACATTTAAATGGATGATACAACACACTTCTTGCACTATTAATTTAAAACTAGCAAGGATAGGAATTGAAGCAGATTTATTTTAAAGGGTGAAATTTACAGACGAAAATCTTTTTGAATTCATTTATATATCTTAAAAAAAAAATCGCTCCTTTAAATTAAATTATTAGAAACTCTCTAAAAACGCGAATAAAAATCACTCAAACTTGGTAATCGAGTTCAGTACTTAGATATTTTTATTTTTAACTTTATCGTTAAATCTCCTTCAATGAATATTCAAAATTTAGGAAATATTTCTACCCTTAATTTAGCATTTTAGCCAATTATAAAAATTACGACCTTGGGAATGGTGGGGGGGGGGGACCTTAACAGTTAAGTACAAAATTGAAACATTTTTAAAGCCATTCATTTTGGCAGCAGAATTTTAATATTGATTAATAATACTAATAATTAATTAAGCATTGACTAAAAAATTAAAGACTGAGAAATAAATGCCACAAGCGCCTTTTTGTTCCTCAATTATATATACAACTAACTCTGTAAAGGTTTGGTTTATTTCTTGCGTCTATTAGCCAATCAAATAGCATTGGGCATAATTTTTCATACTTTTGCGCCTATTTAAACGTAAAGAAAAAAGTGGTCAGAACAGTAGATACTATTACTAGGTCATGGCCAATACTTATAAAAAGCTGGTGGTAAGTAAAGATAAGTAGTAGTAGCAGTAGTACGAGTTAATTAGCTGCTGCTGCTGATAGAGAGAAAAAGGGGAGAGCACAGGGTAAGTTTGCTGCTGCTGCTATTAGTAGATCATTTATACCACAAACTCAATAACACAATAATACCCATCATATTCGTACAAGCGTGCGCGCATTTATATATATATATATATATTATATATATACACGTATTTCAGAAATTATTAAAAAAAGTTCAGTTATAAAAAACTTATACACGTATATGTATTATAAAAATTCTATTGTAAATGAAAGCAAAGCGTTCGACATTTAAAGTTTCAATCACCAGTTTTCGATGAGAAAAAAGCCAACAAACTATATATTTAATGAGGAATAGATCACAAACAGTATGACTTCTAATATAAGAAATTTACTTTAACAAGTAGATAACGTTTTTTCAAATAAAGACTTTTCCAGTTTCACTTTTCCTATTGTGTAAAGTTTTACATGTATAATGAAATTCACGATTTTTTTTAGTTGAAAAATATTTAAGAATATTCAATTTTTTTTTTAAAGTCACAAACGTTTAATTTTTGTTCATAAAGGGAATACAGTATAGAAAAATGCTGTAATTTTTAGTTTAGCACATAACGCATGCCTCCATTTTGTTTAATAGAAACACTTTTGAAAGAACATGGAATCCATATAAAATATTATAAATAAATTCTTCACAGAAAAATACGTAATTCATGTTTAACATTTAATGTATAAATACAGTTTTAGAACACGAGATTTGTTTAGGTTTTTTAAAATGATACCGTGGCGACCAACAGTTATTTAGGGCATCCTTAGCAGAGGCGGCGAGTTATTTCCCTTAGCTACCTTAGTTCCACATGATGAGACGGATTTTCAGAGACAGATAGCGTTATATACCTATCCGTTCCAGATAAAACAATATTACTATGTAAAGCAACAGATAAAAACCTATATATTACAGCACAGACAATTTATTTTTGAAAGGTTGGAAAGATGTTAAAAAGCAAAAGACAATGTGTAAATGTTTTCCCCCCAGCTAAATAAAGTACGAATCCAACATAGCACGTGTCTACCAATTTTGGTATCGGAGAACCTAACACTTTAAAAACCAGCAGATCTAATGAAAATCTATTGTCAAAACGTTTTACAACTATCAATGAACAAGAAACTAGTTATTGCTCCGAATAAAATAATCTATAACCAGGATGAAAAAAAATATTGTTTATTAAAAAATGAGTAGTTCAATTAAAACCTGTGTAGGCGAGCAAATAAATTAGCTGAGAGAAATCGGGTATGATCGGGAACATTAATAATAGGTTTAAAAAATAATGTAAATGAAGCAACTAAAGTTGTTTTTAGTGGTACCGGAAGCTGTTTAATGTAAAGAAAAAATATATATCACGCTCACACCGGGGGGATACCCGGCCTCATGTTTTTGGGTTAAACTGGAAAACCAGTAAGAAAATAAAAATGAACTTAAGAAATGAAACCTGGCAAAAAATGATTTCGAGAAAGAATTAAAAAAAAAAAAAAAAAAATCATTAAAAGAAAAGAATGAGTAAAAAATGATGATCGAATTAATTTGTCATGTAAAACATCAGTTTAAAGAAACAAACCAACAAAAACGTTGCATGTCATTATGGAAAAAGTTAATGATTATCTATATATAAAATAAGTGTGTTCCTACCATGTTAGACGTTACTACCACGATACCAAGGAGCACGTTTTCGCGTGGCCACAAAATCGGGGAACTATTTTTATGATTCATTTGTATAAATATCAGCTACAGCCTGACAAGCGAAAATTAGGGAAATTCCATCATTGAAGGGCTATTTTTGGTGTAAGGAGTTTGCCATGTAATGACAAAAATCCAATAACAAAGAGAGTAACAAGATCGATCACGGTCCAATATACAACAGTAGTGATGGCGATAAACGAACCCTCACTTTCTGTCCATTAAATTAAGAAGCGTCAGATACTTTTCAAATTACCCTTTTTCGTTAGATTATTTTATATAAAAAAAGAAGTCTTTCTAAACAGTTAAAGAAGTCACCAAGAAAAGCATTTTCTTTTAGAGGAAGTTTTTAAAAAAAAATCAAGCAGTAACTGAGAATCGAAACCCGAACATAGGAATTTAAGGGCAGCAGAGATTTAAAACTGACCAAACCACACTTGATTGATAAAAGTAAGTAGAATTAGTTATCCGAAGAAGAAAAAAAATTAAAATATGACAAAACAATGAAACAAAAAAAATAATTAAAAGACGACATTATGTCAGTAAAAATTAAACATATTGGATTGGAATCTATAAATGCCGGACGAAGTAAATGAAACAGTAACAGTGAAACTGATAGAAAAATGAAAGATGAACACGCATGTACAGAAAAATAGAAAGTAAGAGAAAAAAATGACAAAATAAAAACCATTTCACCAGAAATAAATTGAATAAGGTGAAAAAAAAGGATACTGCCGTGACCCAGAAGTTTGGTATTTTCTTGATCAGCTCGTTTCTTCGATCGAAATAGGGTTTTCTCAGTTTGTTATATTTCTGTTCGACTCTGAGGATTTCCTCGCTGGCTTTTTCGTTCAAGGCATCAATTTCATTCTGACAAGAATCGATGTCTTCCAGGGCTTTTTGGGTTTCGCTATCGAAGTCCCGACTCTCTTCTGCTTCAGAACTCGCCTCAGACACGGCCACTTTTTGCATCTTTCGTGCCGGTCCCGTATCTGTTCCTCCCGATTCCATCCTCAATTCCCGTTAATCAGTCAATAAATGCGATTAAAGAAAAAAATTACTTATGTATAAATAAGTAGATATTTACCAAAGCAACCTCCACGCCAAAGTGGAGAGACTGGAAAACACCGTCAACAAAGCTTCCCTTCAATCAAAAGCGCGCGTGAAGACAAATGTAAATATATCTGTGTGTGTATAAATACACATATGTGTAAGCGCGTAGGTATACAGTTTTATGTAGGGTATATAAACATATATATAGATACTTATATGTATATAGGTATCTATATATACATATATATTGTGTATGCGTGTAATGTGTCTGAGTGTGCGAAGTTAGTTATGTGTGTTACTAAAAACCTCGTTGGTGCTTCTCAGTAGTCAGTCGTTATTCCTCCGTCTGCATTGATAGTAAATAGTGCGCTGTAGCTTTTGCTCCGGTGCAAAATCCACCGTGATTATATTTTTCTCGTTTGTCTCTTCTTATTCCGAATCAATCAGGGCAAAATAGTCTCGACTGATTTTTTTTCTTCAACAAACAACAAACGTCTGAAAAGTTTGCAGAGAACCTTTTGCGCGAATACGCACGCCTGACGCGGGAGCGCAAATTAACGATGCAACAACACAGCTGATTAGTCGCTGACTAAGAATGGCGCCATCTCGCTCAGGCTTCAACCAATCAACGCCGGGTTTACAGTGGCGAGGAGCCGACGGTAAACATCCGGGTACTGAAACCTGTGATCAAGATGGCGGAAGTTGAAGCAGAAGAAGAGAAACGGAGTTGCGTTGGCGAAGTTGAACCGTTGGAATTAGCTTGTAAACAATCGGAAAAGGCCGAAGAATCACCAGCGGTAGGCCTCGACAACCAGAAACTGGCCGACATTGAGCAGGTGGATGAAGTGACAGCAGCAGGCGTGACAAAACGAGATTTGCAAAGCTATCGAAATCTGCCTGGTCTTTTGTCGCCACATGCAGCCGCCCATGTTGCGAAGGACGGCGACGTCGATGACGACGACGACGACAACAACAATAAGGCTGCCCCCGGGACGACTTCGACAAGCATAATCGCTACAACAGAAAGTACATCATCATCGCCCGAGGCCAAGAGACCCAAATTGACCAGTATAGGTTCTCCGGGTCAGCAGCAGCAGCAGCAACACCACCAACAACAACAACTACAATACCAAGTGCCGGACCCTTGCGCTAGTCCGGATTCCGGCAAGAGGAAGAGAATTCAACATGATTATCGTCGACTGTCCAGTTCTGGATACATGGATGACTATGTTGGAGGAAAAGAAAGACGATTTTCGTCGACCAGTGACTCTGATATGAGTTCATCGCCCGCATCCCCGAAAAGCAAAGGGTCCGCTTCTTCTCCCAAGTCAAAAGTGAATACTTCATCGAAGGTCAAAATGCTTAAACGTTCCCCCAATACGTCTGACTCCTCCGTCAATGGATTACCTTCAAACAAAGGTAAGAAGAAAAATTATACATAAGATTCACCGTGCCCTTAGGAAGAATACAACGCGTAACATTTCTTCACTTTTTGTTCATGTATATGTATTGTAGAGTTAAAAATAAAGCAAAGATATTGACTTCTTTTGAACAATAGCGGGTTACGAATAAACATCCAACCAGTTTATATAACTCACCTGCTTATTAGTATTATTATTATTCTCATTAAATACTTTCTCATCTCTCATCCCCTCCCCGAGTCTCAAGACCTACCTTTTGCTTACGTAAAAATATATAACGCAGTTTGTTTATTTCAGTACTACACTGACATTAGCTCAACAAAAATGTAGATGTCTTGCTCGACATTTTAATAAATTTTCGCCTCTTAAACTAAACAAGATCCAGTGTAATGTTCAAAAATCCGATTTTATTTTTGTATTTTCGGCTCTTTTGTTATCTTTTTCGATATATCAAATGTAAATATGAAATGAAACTATATTTTCTTGTCAAACGTTTGTCTTCGTGGTTAAACGTGACTTTCATAAAAACAAGCATGTCCGGTCGGTCGATCTGTGAATAACTGTTTTTGGTGTTTACACACGAGTCTGTGATTTCTTGCACTTTCTTTTTTAAGTTGATAAGGAATGTTTTAGAAAAATGATTTTTTTCCCATAAATCATGATCCATAAAATACAACAAACTAATTTTTGAAGTAAACAGCAAATGTTTAATGTTTTTAATTTAATACTTTTGATTTTATTTGAACAAATGTTTTTAAGCAGTTTTGTTTCATGACTGATTGTAACTTCCTTTTAAATAAAATCATGTAAATAATTTTTAATCAAGTATTTAACGACTATTTAAATTTGAACGTTAAATATTAAAAATATCCTTATTTAAGTTAGTGATTGCAAAAAATATGAAATTATGTTGTTGAGAATAACAAAGTATCCAGTTAGTTTTTTAACAACTGATTGGAGCTTCTTTTCAATTCATATCTTTTAATTTTCATTTCAATAAAGATGCGTTTTTTTGTTTGTTTTTTATTTATTTATTTATCCAAAAAGTCACCACTCCTTTTTTTTTCTTTTTTCGGAGAGGAAACGAATTTATTTTTCAAGTATCAGTAAAAGTTTAATAATGATATTTTATGATGAAGTGTAAATTTTGTAAAGTTAATTAATTCCAGGAAATAGAATACCTGACAACTTGACTGGTGTACAAATTTGTTCAATCTTCGAAATCCTGGTAAATTTTTAAGATGTAAGATTTTCTAAGAATTATTAAACAGCTTTTGCTTTTCTAACAATGACAATCATGTCTTGATTCTTGGGAATTTAATTTTTAAATTGTTAATGTCATTGACAATGAATACTGAATACCTTCTCAATCTTTTTCATAATTCTAGAATTTGTTGAGTCATGAATTCACTCTCAACATTGGTGGCATTATGAATAAACTTCGTTATGATTCATCATAAACATTTTTTTAAATGGCATTTTTATTATCATTAAATCAAATTTCTTCATTGTAATCTTTATTTTAAATTAATGCTTAAAAAAAAGAGGTAAGAGCTGAGTACTTTTGTTTATAAGTTTCTTGTCAACACCATTAACTTAAAAATGAAGGAAATGGCATTTTATTCCTTCATTTGTTGTTAATTTTCTCACCTAACAATCAACACTTTGTTAATATTTTTCTTTTCTCTCTAAAAACTTATCTGTCCTGTCCCCAAACTAAGTTAAAGCGATAAAAAGACCGAGAGACAAGTTTGTGGGTGGTTCAGTTTGACTTCTGATGTTGATATTCAATCGTTGTTTGAATTTAGGGGTCGGGGGATGACGTGAACGTCAGACGTTATATCCAAGAAGTAGTTGTTGTATTTGTGCTCCAACTCCAGTCCACTTCAAACTGTCACATGAAGACTGACTGACTCCATGCAATGTTGGTCATTTTTGTTGTAGTCTTTCTTGTTCAACGAACAACTTAAACAAAACAATATGAAACCACCTCCATTGTGCGTTTCCTCTCTTCTTTCTCCTGACAACACAAACAGCAAAGGTATTTTCCTGTCGTCCGACTCTTTTTATTTTATTATGTTTTTATTTCCTAGTATTTTCGTTATCCCGTCGGCGTAGTTAAGTGAATAAAAATGCTACAGGCTTTTCGGGGTTGAAGGGAAGGAGAGACACAGTGTGTGTGTGTGAGAGAGAGAGAGAGAGACGGCCATGTCTTTAAAACGGTTAACGTTAACAATATCAAATCGTCAGCCAATAATGTCCTTTTAAGTTCACTAAATTATCGTCCATTACAAATCTTTAAATAAGGTTTTGTTTGATTTACTTCATATCGTCTTCTTTCCAATCATATTTATACTCTTCGCCTTTAAATAATTTTACCTTTTTAAAAAGAAATTTCTCGTGGAAAGTAGACACATCTGCATTGCTTAAGTCAAGTGTCAGTGAATATGGTGAGTTTTTATTTTCTAAGAAAAAAATGTTTTTTGATATTTGTTTAAAAAAGCTTACCAAAGTGAACCTCGATCCATTATTATTATTATTATTTATTACTACTACTATTACTTTCTGAGTAAAGAAAAAAGAAACTGGTTAAAGTTAATTAATGTGAAAAATATTATTACGTAGTTTTATTTATTTTATTTTAATTTTTATATTGTTCAATTAGATTTTTACAGATAGACCAGAGATCTACAACATATAACTCGTACATCTCTATTCTAATCAGAAAATGATGAGTTTTAGTTAGATTGGGATTGGCAAGTGCCTTAGCTGACTGGTTTCATTTAATTAAAAAATATATCTATTCTTTGCCGAGACAGACATCGGGTTATTCATGTATTTAATTTTCTACAAAAACGGGAACTCTCCAATTTTTGTTCCTTGTTCTCAATTTGACGATTAGTAATTTTTTTTAACTTAAAATATTGAAATTAGTTTTACTATTTAGTTGAAAGATTGTAGTATGAAAATGAGAGCATTTCCCAAAAAACAAGAAAAAATATCTTTATAGTGCAAAGATGTTCAACAAGGACCCCGTGTTTAAAAATTCGTTGTTTTGGTTGGGAACATTAATTCAATGATCATCATGTAGCAGTGTGTACATAATTTGCGTATATATAAAAAATTGTTGCTAACTTAATGTTACTTACTAAGCTCAGTTTAGTTTTTTAGTCTAAAGGCACAAACATGGGGTACCCCGTGAGGATCCAACTCTCTATATAAGATATTTCAATCAATAGTAATGATTAATGAATGATTAACCACAATAACCCACTAACTACTGAGGCACTCGATGAGGAGAAGTCTTTTTAGTTGAGGTCTGGTGTCTCTTTCTTAATAATAGCCTGATTTCTTTCTTTCTTTTCAGTCACTCACTCTTAACTCATCCCTTATTAATTTTTGTTATTGTTTATTTAACAAATATTTCTTCTTTTTAACACCTGATATCCAAGAATGCATGATATTCTGCTAGTGCTAAGTAATATTTGTAAAAATATGTTGCACATCACCGGGATTAAAAAGTTAAGATTTACCTCGTGGGTGGGATACCTGTTAATTTAATCCTGTCGCTAGTGGTAATTGTTTAGGCTAAGTTATTAAAAAAAAAATGTAAAAATAAGTATTTTTAATACAGTTTCCTTCACCCTGTGGATGACTGACGTAGCACAATCTTCTTTTATCTTCATTTGACTTTGTGCCATCTTAAAATATGCACATCCTATTAGCCAATTAGATGTGTTATTTCCTTTTTACTCTGATACACTAAAAGTTCTGTGTGTTTTGGAAACAACCAAGGTTAGTAAAATGTCAAGAATCCTAGTAATAAATAGTTTTTTCAGATATGCCATTTCCCACTTAGAACTCTTAGTACAAAAAACGTTACACACAAGGAAAAGCAAATTGCAAACAACAATACATGATCTTATACTTTAAGTCTGTATTAGTTGATTATTATACTACTACTTTCATAGCAAAATCTTGTTTACTATACTAATATTTAAAATAACTACCCTTTAAATGCTTTTAGAAATGCATGAACTTAAATGTATAGTTTTCTTGAGAAAGATAATTCATTTGTGGTTTATGATTAATTTGTAGACAAGTTTAGACATGTTCTTGCATTTTGTCACTGAATAAAAGATTGCTCCCAAGTGAGATTTGTACAAGAGGAAAATACCTGTTTCTTGACTATATTTGCAAATCTATGCCAACTCCAACTTTAATAAAGAAATTGTTAAGATAACTAAACATTATGAATTTCTTTTCTAGGGCTTTATTGTATATTGGTTGGTGACAACTGCAAGGGCTTGTTTCTTATGCACCTCTATAAATAGAAAGTATTTTTGTTGAGTATATTGTGAGCATATAAATATAAACAATTTTTTAATAATTTAAAACTTTTCATAATCAGTGTTTGTGTATTTAGGCTTTTTATCATAAAAAAGTTGTATATGTATGTATATTTATATAGAAGTGACAAGATATATATGTTTGTATATATTATCACTTAAACAAAATCTATTTTGATTCTTCCTAATCTAAGAGTTCATAATTAATCTTGGTTCTCTCGATGGTAAAAATAATTCATAAACTTGTGAATTTGTTTACAGATTTTGATGTTCTGTAACTTTTTGTTTACAATTGGTATTTTGAGACAAATATAAGGAACCTTAAAACAGACTGTGCCTTTTTGGCTTGATACAAGAACCAACTCCCTAGTATACACAAATCTATGCTTGAGTGACATTTCTATTCTTTTGGAATCTTAATTTTCTATTTTAAATATTTTTCTGTATTTGCTTTGGGTTAGAGCTTGACAGTGTTAATGTTTTTCTACTTAAAGGTTTTCATTTTATTACCTCTTTGCTAACATGATTATGGTTAAAGAATATATACATTTTTAATAACAATTGTTATTAATATTTTTTTATTGTAAAAGCAAAAAATACTTCTAAAAAATATCAATCTTGATGGATCCTAAGTATAATATAGTTTCACTGTAATTACATTTGATTTTTAATCATTTCACCTTTAAGCAAGGTAGTAAAGCCACTAAGATGCAAAGGGTTACTGAGTGAGATTATGGGAGTAAAATACCATTTAGGAGAGAGGACAGTAAAATAACAAGAATTATGATGGAAGATAATGATCAACATCGCATTTAAATTTTTGAAGATCAAAATTGATTAGAAAGCAAAAAGTGAGAAAAGATTTACTCTTTTTGCATTTATAATGCTTTTTCTGCAGTATCTAATTTGAATATGTGAATCACAACTGCAACTATGTCTACTGGTACACTTTCCCCAAAAATGAATATCTATCTTTTATAGACTAGTTATTTGTATGAAATATACAAAGGTAGATATTCGGATATGTAGTCTATGGACTTATGTATTTTTCATCTAAATTTGTGGATGTGACATTAAATGTGGTTTAAATCAAAAAGTAAGTAATAAAATCCTCACATCTGAAGGATATAAACAGATGCCTTTGTTAATGATATAATGGATACAAGAGTACATTAGAGTGAGTAGCTCACCCTCAGTTTAAAAGTACTTCCAAAGTAGTGCTTCAAAATATTAATTGGTTGAATGCCTATCTTGAGATGCATGTTGTTTGAGAGGAAGGAAAGTCTGCAGTAACAAAAGATTTTCTGGAGAAGTTACCAGAGATTTTCATTTCACAGGTAGACATCTTTTGTCATAACCACTGAATGGATTTTGCTATTTACTAGAATCAATGTACTACTTGATTAGATATTGCTTTTAATGTGTTGTTTAAATACATTTTACCAGAGAATATTTTATTGGTTGATAAATAAGATGTTAGCAAAATAGGACATTTATGTTTCATATATTAGTCATTCATATAACTGTCAATGTGTTCTAATTATATTTTCACTTTGAGATAAAGTATCTTAAACTTTCTATAAAGTTTTTTTTTTTTTTTTTTCCTACTTGTCTTTAAAATCAGAAGTTTAACAACTTTCATTATGTTAATTACATATGAAAATTGCATGTTCATTTTTCTATCATAAACTCACTGAATTTCAGTAAAGCTTTAATCATCAAACTGGTGTACCACAGTTCTGAGGCATACATGATTTATGCTCTTCATCTATGTTATGATTTACTCACATTTTGGACAGTTCCAGTTTAAGAAAAAAAATTGTATATTAACTAATCACAAAATCTGACCAAACTTTAATCCATATTTGATGGAAGATGTAATTATTTTGAAGGTTAATTTTTTTATACATTTTTAATAACTTGAAACATTGAATAGATGGCTTTCTATATCAATTGCTTTTGTTTATGACAGTCATTAAGAGAATTCAGATTATAGAAAAATATTTACAAAAGTCTTGGGTTTTCTTTTTGCTTATTTCTTTTTTTGTGGCAATAAAACTGAAAATAAGAATCAAAATCTAATTTCACAAATTGTTAGCAACACCATGTCAAGCTGTTAATACAAAAATAAATGGTACTGAAGTTTCATTTCCTAATTGTAATTGAATATATAGCGAAAAAAAGGTTTAATATTTGTGTGTAAACCACATTTTGACCTTCTACTTTTAATACAACCACCAAAAAAATCTTAATTTTTTTTTATTTTTTCATGTTTCTCTCTATTAAAAAAAAATCTTTTTTTGTTTGATGTTAGTTTTAAAACCAGCTTCTGTGTGAGAGAATATTTCCATCATGAAACTGTTTTATTTTGAATTTTTATCTAACTTCATAATTCTTTGGTGTATCATAAAACTGGTTCTTGTCTCACTATAATATATACAAAAAGAAACCCTCAATACAGTGAATTTCAGTCTTGTGTCAGGCAAAAATCTTTGGAGGATTTATGGGCCATGTGTAAAAAATATTAGATTGTCTACTTCCATGCCACATTAACATTGTAAGAATTGGCCAAAAGCACAGGCTTCTATTTGAATAAAATATAATTTGCAAGTTTCTTGTGTGTCAATCTATACAATGTATTGATATTTAGTACAAAATGGTAGTGAGAGTAGAAAGTTTGTGTTGCACCAATTTTTCAAAGTCAGTAAGGTTTCCTTTGGAAATTGGCATTTTGGTTTCCTGGCTTTTACATGAGATGAAATACTGGCACCAGTAAAAAAAAGAAAGAAAACAGCCTCAAAGCAGGTCCATTGACAATATTACAGTTTTCTGATAGGCACTGCTCTGTAGCCATTGTTTAATTTGTACATGTATTAACATGTAAACTGCCAGTAATTTTCTCTTTTATTAGTATGCATTCATGTACAAATAAGTTTAAATAAGTTGTAAATTGAATTTATTGCTTAAGAATTGCATTTATTGATAAATTTGAGAACTTTATTTTTAAAAGCAAGCTTATCAACTCAACTTGTAAATGTTTAAGTGTTTTCTGAGTTGAAAATTCTGTTTGTGGATTTAGCTGCCTTTTTAGGTATTAAAATTGGACAGTTTTTTTTTTTATTTTATTTTATTTTTTTTTTTATTTATTTATTTTTTTTATCCAGAGGAAAAGTTATAGTGTTATTGCTTTCAGTCCAGATAATTATTTTCACTTGTTAAAGGTTAGGAACATAATCTTAATGTTGTTACTATTAGTTGCAGCTGTAACATTTGAAGGTTTTAGTCTAATTTAAATAAATTTCATTTTTGTCTTTTCTTAAAAACAAGTTAAGATTTTTATTTTTAATACAAAACCAGTTAAAAGAAGAAAAAAAACAGTAATTGCATAATCAAATTACTTACATTCTTTTAACATTTGTTTGCAAAGTTTTTATTATAAGATCTATGTTTTTAGGTTGAATTTGTGGCGCCCAAGTTAATAACATTGTATTTACAAAATTCTAAAAAGGTTTTGTTTAAGTTTCTGAGATGAAGCATTTTCACCATTACAAATATTGACTAATTTTCTTTCATCTATTTTTGCTGCTTTTGATTGATTTCCTCCTCCTTCCAATTCATTCTTTGGGAATTTGGAATAAAGAAATACTTTTTCAGTTACTCCTTTATTTTGAATTCCAGAAATTTGATTGTTGCAAAGTGGATTGACTTAAAAAAAGAAAACAAAAAAAAAATACATCAGTAAAAACATGCAATGAAAGAAAGCTGGTAAAAAAAAGACAAAACAAAGAATTGCTTTTACAAATTTGACACATGCTCACATTCACAGATCATCCAGTAAAAAGCAAACATTCTCTAAACTTCTGACATTAACTTGTGACCCTTATGATGGTGAATGCTTTCAATCATTATCCATTCAGTAGCCATATCATAAAATTGAAAGTAAGACATTAGGAAACCAAACAAATGTAACTATTGTTTTAACTCCTGTTCAATTTTTAACTTTGACTTTCTATCTTAACATGTACTTACAAGAGGCATAAATAATTTATAATAGCATTAGTGAGAAATTAGTTTTATTCGTGTATTATTTTAAAATTTATTTAGGTAATGTTTAAAATAGAGCTTTTTTTTATTATAAGGTTGTGGATATTTAAAACCACAGTGTGGCTTGAAATAGAGAAAAGTGAGCAATTTAATATAGAAGTTAAAGGGTGAAGAGTTTTTTTTATCAGCAAATATCAAAATATTCAAATTTATTATTTAAAATAAAAAGTCACACTCATTTCAAGTGATGCTTTTGATTTGATGATTTTCTTTAAATTCTGAACAGTGTTAGATCTTTCTGTTTCTGAAGTTTCAAGAATTGTTCAAAGTTGTCTCAATTATTGCTTATTTCTTTGTCCTTTGCTGTTTTTCTTGCAAAATACTAAGAAAAATTTGGAGTTCAACAATTTCTTTAATTCTATAAAATTAGAACATAAATTAGAATCTGGTATTTGCTTAATTCATGAAATTCAAGTTTTTATCTTTATAGACAAATGTTTGTCAATTTATATATATATATATATATATATATATATAAATTTGGACTAAACTATGAGCTTTTCTCTTCAGTTTCATTTAAAAACTTCTTGTGGTATGACATGATTAAAAATACTCTATTTAAAGACTTTAATTTTAGCCTACATGTTGTAAATAAAATAAAACTGATTAAAATGGTTTCATTCAACTAATTTTCTTCAATACTGAATATTCTGATTTTGGAATGGAATGTTCAAATAATTCTTTGTTTTTAGGCTCATACAGGTGTTTTCATTTAAAAGTTTTTAACCATTTTGCCCTCTTTTCTTGAAATAGAACATCCTAAAGTGTATAAATGAGTTTAACATTGTATTGAATAGCTGTCAAATTTAATTATTTTTATGAACTGAAGCAATATATCAATATTAATTACTGTTCAAATGTAGTATACTCAAATAAACAATTACAGATGATTCAAAAACATTTTAGTGAAATGAAATGTGAATATATTCATTTGGATGTATTAACATTTAGACTTTGTAATTTTCATATTTGTAAGTAATTTTATGCATTAGGTGTCAAAAGCTGCCAGTGCGCACTCTCTGTCTTTCTTTTTTCTTTTTTTTTCTTTAAACTAGAGACTGGATACATAGATTAAATAAAAACAAGCAAATCCAGTAAATTTTGTAAAACTGATATAAAAGAAATACCAAAATTTGATCTGTACATCTTTGAAAAAGATGTATTGGTTTATTCTAACATTAATTTTGGGATGTCTTCAGACTAGTTAAAAAATCACTATTAATTCCTTGCTGAAAAGGTTTTCATATAGTTATGGCATAATTTCTTTTTTATCTTCAGATGTTAAAATATTTTAAATAATTACTTGTAAGACCAAGTTTCCCATGCTTAATTTAGGACAAAATATCTTAATTTTCTATGAGTGCAATAATCCTGTTGGACATGGAAAAACATTTAGTTTGCTAAAAATTTCTTAGGCTGTCTGAGAAGCCCTTACTGAGGGGTGGGGGAATTTGTTTGGTCAGATTTTAGCATGTGGATTGGGCAAAGAACCTTTTTTTAACACTTCCTTGTGTTTATTATATAATACATGCATACATAATACCTTCTATTTTATGTTTGCCCATCAGAGACAGCTGCTGCTGCTATGACAGTAGAGGTTAACCCTCCCACCAATAGACCATAATTTTTTTTTATTGCCTTTTATAGATAACAGCCAATTAATATTCTGCTAAATTGGTGTCTGACATTAAAATGATTATGAAGCAGGGGTACTTCATTGAATACCACTGTGGAAAAAATTGCACTGCTGACATCAATGCTTGTTGAATGTTTTAAGAGACCAAACAGTAGATGTGAGCACAGTTAGGCAGTGGTGACATTGATATGTGTGACGAGCTATAATACACAGTTGACTCTACACTGATCTCAACCCACATAATAAAGAACATTGTTCAGCTCATTTGTGTATTATAACCAGGAAACTGTGCAGAGGTGAATATCGGCTTCAATGCATTAGAAATGACATTGATAATATTAGATTATATTGCAAAGACTGAACCAGGAGGCTTACACAAGAACAGAAAAATCACTGATTGCAAGTTTATCGGGACCTACTGAAGCACAGTGAGGCTGAAAGAGACAATTTCCTGGACTGCATCACTAGTCATGAGAAGTGGTGGCATCACAATGTGCTGGAATCCAAACAACACATCATAGAGTGGCAACATGTGAATTCCTAATCAAAGAAAAAATATTGAGAAGTAACCATCAGTGGGCAAAGTAATTTGAATTGTCTTTTGAGAAAGGTGTGATATTTTTGAAATCTAGACTATCAATCTGTTGGCTAAACCAAAGGCTCAAATTTTTAGATTTGTTTCATAGAAGACAACTTTTTGGCTTCAACACTATACCAAGTCATAGCAACTTCTGGGTCATGGATCACATTGAAAATTTTGGTTGACCTGTTTGAACAAACCCACCATATATTTAGAATATGGTGATATAATGCTCTCTCTGTCTGTTGTACTTTCTGTAGAAATAAATACAAGGTACTATTTTCAGAGCAATCTGTGTGTGCACATGGGGTATGCACATGCACGCAAACAAGTTTGGTTAAAGATCCATGATGACGATGATGATATGTTTGTTGTGTAGTTGTTTGTTTTTTTTTTTAATATATATATACTTTGGGCCATTTTCCTGGTTTCTGGTACATATTTAAGTATACATAAAACCAAAAAAAATCGGTGAACTATTCTGGATATAGGTACCTCCTCAAAATGTTTCTAAATATGGAGCCTACCTAAAAAAAAAAAAAAAAGTCAAAAACAACAATTTTATCATCAAAATCTTCAAGAGGAAAGAACAAAGGAATTTTTTTAAAGATTCTTTTTAGGACCTTGGAAATTTTGGGTTAAAAATTTTCTCTGGTGTGAAAACGGGTCCTTAAATTTGTATGATAATTTGAGCTGCTTTTTTTTTATTATTGTTATTTATTTTTTATTGATTTGGAAATTCTTGCAAAAATTTGATAATTGTCAGATTTTAATGAAACTTTCAAGACTTCAGAAATTATTGTGTTTGTCATTGATATGAATTAATAATCTGCTTGAAGAAGAAAAGTTCAAATATAGCACAGTTAAAAAAAACATTAAATCAGTACTGAGAATTTGTAGAAGAGAGAAAACAAAATGTCAAAGAAATGTTTATTTATTGCTAACAAATTGATCTAGAAGCAGGTTTCTAAAAGTTTTGTTGATTGTATAAATCAATATTTCTGATTCAAAGAGTGGGTTTTCCTGGCATCCAATTGATAGCCAAACATTTGGCCAGTGACTTGCTAAGAGTCCCGGCTCCCAACCAGAAACACACACACAGCATCCTAGCTTATAACCCGTAAATTATATTGTAGGATTCTAGAATTTCAGCTTCTTTCTTTTTCTGTATATTGATAATCATATATACAACTCTATTCTCTTGATATCTATTATTAATATAGTTTTGCTTGCCCGGAATTAACAGAATTGGTGGGGAGGGGGGTATTCCAATGTCTGCTATAATTTTCTTTATGGTCATAGATTTATCTGATATCTTCATGTTTATTGTATGTTTTCACAGCATTTCACTTTACTCTTTCTGAGGTGGTGGGTCTTCATCACAACTGCTAGAGTGATTTAATTATTCAGAATCACTGAGTGCCTTTTTCTTTCCTTTGTTTTAAAGGTGGAGATGAATCAACTTATTTTCCTGTTGTCAAGTAGTTATAAATAGCAGCTTCCAACTGATTTATTTCCACTGGTATGATCTGGATGCCAAAGAGAACCTTCAGATATCTAAGTTGATCTTTCAGTGCTTCCAAACCACTGTTTGTTTAATAGACTTCACAGGATCACTGGGTTAATGATTCTCCATTTCTTAGCAGCAACTTGATGCTCTTTTTCCTTGTCTCTCGTTTTTAGCAATCCTTTTGTGTACATGAAGTTTCAAAAGTACTTTTTGTTACTTTTGTCTTTGTCACATGTGTTTCATGTGCTTTCTTGAAATGCCAAGAACTGCATACCACTTACTTGCTGATTTTTGGCTCAAGATGTAGTCTGGTTGTGCTTGAGGTTGATTAAGAGTGAAGTGATCCATGTCTAGTTGCATAAATTTAAATTATTTTCTTTCACATTTGATACATAAAACAATCAACATTGAATCTCTATTTTTTAAAATAATGTACTTTTAATTTTTCATTGCAATTCAGAAATTCATTTAATAAGCGATTTTTGTATTAAATGAATATATGTTTTAAGAATTGAAAATATAAAGTTTAATACCATTTTCAAGTATTAACATTAGAAGGCTACTGTGATTAGGACAGCTCACTGATTACGGTGTATAAATAAACATTTTCACTGTGTTTTAAGCAAAAAATAAGTATTATTTTTACACCTTTTTTTTTTTTTTTTATCAATTATTGCTTAATTTTACTAATTTACTTTGAAACAAAGGACAAATACTGGATTTTTAAGATTTTAAATTTATTTTCGTTTGTTATCAAGAATGGAGTGACCGTGGCAATGTTTTAAATATATATATATGTATATATAAAATTTTTTTTTTTTTTTTTTTTTTTTTTTTTTTTTTCACAAATTAGCTTTAGGTTGTTTATCTTCTAAATAAAACATTAAAAGTTCTATTAATTTTTTACAGGCAAGTGAGAATGTGCAAAATTTAAAGAACTAAAAATATGAGAAATGGGGATATCTGAGGCAACAGCAATTTGAGCTAACATTTTGGACAGAATGAAATAGTTTTATTTTGTTCAAACTGTCAGCTAGAATTTATTTAAAAAAATAAATGCTTTACGGTTTTAAAATGCATCATTAAAGAAAATAGAAAAAGATTTAAACTAATGTCCATGGATGAAACCAATCTGATTTAAAATAGGGTTTAGCTGGCGACATTTCTTCACTTGGTCAGTAGTACAAATTTTGATGAATCAGATCTGCCCGTTTTTTTGTTTTTTTTTCTCCTCCCCCTTAAAATGACTGCAGTATATGTATGCTCTTTTTGATTTGTAGGCACAGATATGGAACCAACTGGTTATTAAAAATGGTACATTACAAGGTGTAAATTTATTTTATTTTATTTTTTTTTCCTCTGATATTCTATCTGCTAAAGTTTTTAACTTAGAAACTTTTTAGGAAAGCCAACTTGGAACCTTATGATTCACCCATGAAATTAACGAGCACCCTTTAAGATGGGACTATTTTGATATGTGTAGTTAGACACAACTTGAAGTGCAACTAGTTTAAAAAACACCACTATGAAATTGTTAACTTTGAAAGTACAGAAAATTGGTGTTCGTCATTGAAATAGTGACATTATTTAAAGAGATACAAAAAAAATAAATGACACATGAAAATGAATTAATCTTTTAGAAAAAAAAAAGATTAAACTTTGTTTACATGTTAATTTTATCAAGGTTGCCTTGAAAATAAACACGATATCAGCAGTAGACATAGAAGGAAATTTCACTACTTTCACAAATGTTTACACTGTTAACTAGGGAAGTTTGGGATACCTACTAGTAACAAAAATTGGTTATGAACAACTGACATCATTTTTCAAGAAAATTTGTCCTGATAAACATTATGAGCTTAATTGCTGAAATTTAACTTTTGTTTCATATTATATACGACTAAGTATCATTGTTGTAATTTCTGTGTTAATTTATATTTGAACTATTGTCCTCATTTTTGTAACTGTAGTTTGTCGATATTCACAACATTTGTATATTAAATATATTTTTTTAGCTTCTGTCTATATTTCTGAGATAGTAAATTGTAATTATTTACACTATTTACATTGTTCAGACTGTTGTCCTCATCTTTACTGCCATATTCATAATGTTCTGGTTGTTGTATGCTCTAGCCTTCTTCGGGTGATTGGATTTTCAAACTCGACCTTTTATTTCATCTACTGGGATAGATTGTTCTAGTTCCATGCCTCTTCAGGATGTCTCAATATCAGTTATCTCCCTTGAAGTCAACTCTCCAAGTTTTTCATTCACCTCAGCTGTAGCCAGGTATTGAACTCACAACTCTCTGGGTCAAGTTATTGGATTCAACCAACACTTTTATCCACTGTGCTATGTGTTCTTGAAGACAACGACTGAAACAATGTAAATAGTGTGAATAATTTTTTAGCTTGTTGAAATCTAATGAGATATTCATCCTTTCACTAAAGAACCTTTGACTTAAAATATACAACCAATTTCAAATAGAAATATATGCAAATTTTCAAAGAAATATTTGGAAATAAGCCTAATTGGAAAACTTAATCTTGTCATTCACAAAACATTCTATATTGTTGTAAAACAACTACTTTAAATGCATTTTTCCTATTTGTTCAACATATTTATTTTTAGCCGGGAGGAGAAAGTTTTAATTGAATCAATCCAAATTTCATTTACTTGTTGCTTCTCCTGCTCTTTTAATTTTTTTAAGGTTTTAATTTCATTGGCTGTATTTATTTGGCTTATATATAAACTTGTAAAGCTTAGGTAGTAAAAAAAAAAAATTGTTTGAATATGCTTACACATTTCTAGTCAATGAATCAATTCCTTCTTCATTTCTATTCATGAGGCACTTGGGTAGGTTCATTAACCAAGAAAGTAATCCATCTTTGTTCCGTGTGGATTCTTTTAAAAATAAATCCATTCAAGTTCTATTGCTTCCAACAATCCTATTGCTGAACTGTTTGCATTGATTATTGCAGGAGTTCTATTAGACTCTCATCGGATTTTGAATGAATGCTGTCATAAATTGCTTTCTTGTAAAATTTGTACAAACTCCAGTTCTAAATGTTTGCTGTTCTTTTTATTCATACTATTTTCATTGGTAATCTTTCCTTCTTTCCATTACTCATGCTATTCATGTAATATTGTATAGATTTTCATCCTGTTGCTACACAATTTACATTGAATATTGTCCCAAGAAAAATAACAAAGGTGAAGACAGTTGCTTGAATTAAATATCAAAAACTTTTCAAACAAGTTGTCTCCTGGTTAAACTGAATTTTTTTTTTCTCTTTGTTCCATGATTGAATTCTTGATTTTTGTAGTTTTGATAAAAGAAAATATATACTAATGATTTACATTCATTTTAAGGATGATCACTTTATTAAATTTTACTTAATTGAAAAAATAAATAATAATTTACATTTAACTTTATGTAAAGCATTTATTTCCTTTTTTTTTTTTTTTTTTTTTAACTAGATATTATATTTTTCTGATTAAGGGGTTAAAGCACTGATGTAGACCAAAAATGTTTGTTCTTTCTGAGCTTCTTTTATGTAATTCATTAATGAGCAATTTACTTGCTTTATCAGTATTATGTTGTATCGTGTTCACAATTCATGTATACATGGACTTGGTAGAAACTGGACAAGCAGTACTAAATAAGAACTAAACGAGATATCTCTAGACATAGTCAGCAGAATGAGATCATTCTACCCCTATAGATTAAATAAAGGGTTCATTTTAAAATTCCCTGATGCTTACCCAGATTGTGAAGCATCTGATGAAGGCTGGAGGTCAAAATGGCTGAAATGTGATAACAAATATGATGATGATAATCTACATGTAAATAAAGATTTGCAGATAGTGGAGAACGTAATGATTAAACATGTCAAAAATGTTTTTTATGATACTTCATGGTTGGGCAGACTAATTGAGTTTGATGGTAATCAAAATAAGGCATTACTTGAGAATAATCAGTGTTTTTTTTATTCAATATAGATGATCGCCAACATACTCAAAATCTGTAAATGACTCTAATATTTTAAAAATCATTAGCATCATGTGAGTCACTTTTTTGAGTGGATTTCATATGAGGAAAAAATGAACTACTGGACTATGGTTTGCATCATAGGTGTTGCCCGTGCTTGATTCGAAAATCGTACGACTCATACAGCAATCGCTATCACTTAAAATATTTTTGCCCTTCCTTGCCTTTAAAGGAGTACCCTTTGCCGGGCTGATGTTGATACATGCCTTACTTCTTGCCTATCTCACACTGAATTTTTTCTAAGCTCTATACTAAACATTAAATCTGTTACGAAAAAAAGAACTAAACAAAATGATCAGCTTTAAAAAAGGACTCATAACTGGAAAAACCGAATGAAAAAAGAATGTTAACAACAAATACTTTTTCACACCCAACCCAGTTCTGCGGAATCAGAATCAGCGTTGAGTTTAATCAAGCGAATGAGCCAATTGGAGTAAAGTGGCGTGCAGATTTAAATTTTTCCCACTTGTGATGAATGCAGCTATTGACTTTTTTTTTTTTTTTTTTTTTTTTTTTGGCATGCTAGTTAACATTCGTGTCAGTCAGCTGTTGGCTCTCACACTCGCCAATAGAATCTTCCTGCCTATTCGTGGCAGCCAGCTGTTGGCTCTCATTCTGGCCAGTAGAAAATGGCCACAAACTACATGAAAACTGCCATAGAAGCATGAAAAAATTGATTATTTCCACTATCGATGGGAGTTGGGAAATGCAAAGTCTGTCATGGCTTTTGTGCTAACTTGGAGCATGTGCATGTAAATTTTGGTGCAGATCTGTAGAAAATTGCGGCCGTGCATTTGTTACACACACACACATTCTGCCTTTTATAGATGGAGATAAAATATTCCATTGTTTCAGGCAATGAAAAATGGAACATATGTGATTGTGGAGCCAGCAAAATGAACTAACTATACCAAAGGCTGATCTTCATCTAAAGACGATAAAGCATTGTATATTATGAAATTGGAAGTCCTCTACTATGAGCTCTCTCTTTCCAGAGAACTTAAACCAACTGAAGACCGCAACTGATGAAAAGCATTCAGTATTAATAAAAAGAAAAGGCATAATAGTTCATCAAGATAGCCAAGACTTTTTTTTTTTGTAACAGGCAAAATCAAAAAATATTAAACTTGAATAGGAAAGTTTCATTCATCTTTCACATTCACCAGATACTGTGCCTTTGGGTTAACATTTATTCTGGTTTTCATTTAAATTTTTAAACATTTAGTGAATTCTATCTTCTTGAAGACTACTGACAGCACTGGAGCAATTCTTTGCTGGGAAGGAGAAATTTATGGGAGGATGGCATTATGAAGTTGTGTTTTTTTTGTTTTTTTTTTTTAAAGATATTTAGTTGAGAGATTATATATAATGTTTCTTGGCCTGATCCAGAAGCCCTTCCAAAAAAGGAAAACCTTATGCTTGATCATTTGATTAGATTTTGGGATGTTGGTCTGTGTAATAAATGAATGCTTTAGTCAACCCAATATTATATTATTTGATATTGTTAATTTGGATATTCTGTTGCATCCACGTCATTGAAAAGATTTACAAAAAATTAGATAAATGTAATTGATAATTCCACATGAATTAATGAAGAGTCAGTAAGTGTATCATTTTCAGGTGAACTCATTACTGCTTACTTGCAACAGTAACAATACATTTCTGAAATAAGTTACTACTTATGATTTAAAGATAAAAAAAACTAATTGTAAATTATCATGGCAGTTGTTGCTCGCTGATGATTCTAGCAGATAATGTGTGAAGCAACCTTTCACCCAAGTAACATTATGTTGACTGTAGAGTTGTTAATGAAAGTTTTAATCCATTATTCTTACTTACCACCACTGAGATCAGTTATGACATACACTTGCTATCAAGAAATCAATTGAATGGATGAAAAATTAAAATCACCATAAGCAATATAGATTAAAAGTGCCTACTCCACAAACTACAGATAGGAAATTTTGTCATATCCACCATATTTAGCAGATCTTTCTCCAAACAATTTCTTTTGAATAAAAACATCAGGAAGTATTTGAAGAGTTTATAGTGTCATCAAATGTTTAAGTCTATAAAAAAACAATGATATTTACTTTAATACCAACTTACCCAAAGACAATGACTGTTTATGATGATGCACATATTTATTCTTTTTTTTAATATTTTGCTCTTACTTATCAGAAGCCAGCATAATGCAGTATTTGCTTCCCAGGTATTTTGGGAGATTTAATTGTGCTTTTTTCTTTTCTTTTTTTTATATTTCATTTATAATAATTCCTTTTATTTAAAATGTCAATTTTTTTATACAACTGGCTGTCATAAAGTGTACACTGATGAGCCAAAATGTGATGGCCAGTTAAATGTGGTATTTATATTTAAGAATAGCAATCTCTGTCCCATAGCAGATGTACATGTCTGGGTCAAAGGTGTGTGTGTGTACACACACACACACACACACACACACACACACACACACACACACACACACATATATATATAGGTGAAACAGCGTTGCATATTTTCTTTTTTGCATCTTGTATACATGCAAGACTCTTTTTACCCGCTTATATATTTCTGACTTTGACATATACAGCTGTTATGAGACAGTAGCTGGTATTCAAATCTTTGTTCAGTATACTGCAGTTATTGACAAGAACGGATTTGAATGACTTTGATAAGGGCCAAATTGTTATGGCATAGTTTGTGGGTTGTTCCTGTTCATTTGTGGTGAATACCTGTCTGCAGTGGTCCAAGATGAGAAAAATTGCCAATCACTAACAAGGCATTGGGCAGCCAAAACTTATTGATGGGAAAAGTGAACAGAGGCTTTCCCATCAAGTATGAGCCAACTGAAGGGTACTGTGGCATAAATTGTCGATAACTTTAATGAAAGTAAAGGAAAGAATGTCACAATATACAGTGCGTTGATGTTTGTTGCATATGAAGCTGCATAACTACAGGCTACTCAGAATAACCATGCTAACTAATATCCTTCCCTGAAAGCATTTTCAATGTTCATAATGATATGAATATTGGAACTAGACCCTGTATCAACAGAAGAATGTCACCTCACTTGATGATTCTTGCTCTTAAGTACACAGCAGAGTATGTATGCATCATTAACCTGGGAGACAGTGGTACCTAGATAGACTATGGAGAAATGAGGCAGTAGGGGTTATGTGATGATTTCACTAACAATTTGCTGGGAAACACTGGATCCTATTATTGATGTGGAAATTAGCCATAACCAGTTACATACACTTGTTCATAGTAATATTCTTTTATAAGAGCAATGGTATCTTCCATTAGTACAGTGCACCCTGCCACAATGTCCATATTGTCTGCAAATGGTTTAAGGAATGTGAAGATTTCACTCTGTTGCCATGGCAAAATACAAACTCTCCAGATTGCAATTCCATTGAATACTTATAGGATATAATGGACCAACAAGTTCACTCTGCAGAAACTTCCATTAGTTAAAAGAATTACTATTAACATCCAGACATCAGAAACATTTAAAGATCTTGTAGAATTCATGCTTTAATTAGATTGGGCTGTTTTGCATGTATATGGAGGACCAACATTTGTTTAACCTTTTGCCCTGTATAAAACTATTTAGAAAAGTTTATCACATAGGTGAAAAGATGAAGTTAATCCAACTAATTAGGTAGAAAATGTTTAATTTTTTTTTCTCTGAAGTGTATATTTATGTAACCATCTCACTTCACTCATCATGAATCTTAATTGGGATTGTTTTGTCTATCATAAAATGTGTCCATCTGATACTGTCAGCTGTAGGTCATGTTTTATTTCTTTGTACTTCATTTTATCAGCATTCTTCTCTGACTATCAACAGGTAGCAAATCATATCTAATTTCATATGAAGATTAGATTATAATGTTATTCAACTTTTTGGGGTGGCAGGAAAAAATAACATTTCAAAGTTTGTATATTTGTTTCACCTAGGGTCAAATTTGTGAAGCATCCACATTTTATTGCCTAGTGTATATCAAGAAAAAGATGATTTATTGTACATTAGGATAATTTGGAAAAATTATCCTAATGTACAAAAATTAATAGTTTGCAAGTTGAAGTGAAATCAAATTGTTGAAGTAATAGTGTTAGTCATAATTCCACAAATTAATAGTGTAATCTGATTCATGCTATGAAATACCAGAAGTCTGAAACCGATTTAATGTTAATTAAGAACCTTTTTAGTTAAGACATACAAAATCAGTACATCAAGAGCTTGGTATCTCAGAGTTGATCTAGGTGCCCTCATAGTCCCCAAATGTACAATTAAACCTTTAAAATTTGAATGTTAGTGGTTTACTGTCATAAAACAAGAAGTCAGTTTGGTTGAACAAATATATGCACACATCCAGATGACAGGAAACTGCAAGGGGGAAGGTAGAGTCCCTAACATTCTTGTTAGAAGATTGATCACTCAAAGTAAGACTCTCATATCCTCACAGCTAACATTAATTTATTAGTCCAAAAGTGAAGAAACAGTAATTTTGCATATGAAACATTTAGTCTTTCGTATTTACACGGGGCCTAAAAATTGCATTCAAGCATGAAATGCTGTCACCGCTTGGCGTTAACCTTGGTGCCCACTTGTATATTTAATCTCTTATTTTTATCAGACATTATTGACATCACGTTACAATAGTCTAAGAAACAAGATAAATCCTATTCGATCTAATTTTTCATAAAGAAACTTATGAGGAAAAATTAAAAGCATTTCTCACTTTTATAACTTTTTGAAAATTGTAATCAGTAGCAATATCAGATTATTGACAAAGAAAATAGATACAATACCCTTAAATGTTCTTTCTTTTAAATGTTGAAATCAAAACATTTGTTTATAATGGGCACCCAACCTTTTTTGTGTCATTTCCCTCTTGGAAAAATCTTCCAGTTCCCACCTATATAGTAAATATTCAAAATTGTTTCGTAAAAGTGTCTTACTAGTTCTTAAACTGATGTAGTAAAAAAAAAAAAAAAAAAATTACCCAAAGTGAGGCAACAAATAATGCTGATATGCAACAGTTACTGTTATTTCATCTGAAGACCTGAACCTTCTCAAAACTATAGAAAATAAAGAAATATTCTTTGTTTGTGGGGATATTTATATCTTATCTAAGAATGTGAGCCAGTTATTCCCAATTAGCCTCCTGTGTTTTTTTTTTGTTTTTTTTTTGTTTTGTTTTTTTTCCATACAGGTTCTGTGTTTATTTCATTTTGCTATTTTTTTGAATAGCATATGTTGAAATACCTTTTTACTCACCCACCAAAGTTTCCAGTCTTCCATTTTCTGTTCAGTTGCTTATCACCTACTCAACAGTTGAAATCACCCACGAGTGGGTGATGGGAACCCCTGGTTTATAAGCTTTTTTTTTTTTTTTCATATGTTTTACTGGTTTTAAAAAAGCATTTTAGATTGAGTAATTTCTATTTCATAACAGTAATTAAGGTTTGCATTTTGTACCCACTTCACGAGAGAGAAAAAATAATTATTAAAAATGTCTAGTTTGATCAAAAAGGCAATAAGAATTATTAATAATTGAAAACCATTTGTAAGGAATAATACATATGAAGATTTACAATAGTCTAGCATAAAAATAAAATACTCTTTCTGCTCACTTGAGAGCTTTATTCAAAATTTCAAATATCTTCTGAATCTGCTTCCTCCGTTGTCTTAAATCTGGAATTAATGTTGCATTTTCATCAATTCTAAAACTGATAGATCATCCCTATATTAAGTACAAAATAAAACTTTATTAACTGAAAAGCAAATGTTTTCAAATGACTTGTAAGTTTGAAATATAAAAAAATATTTTTGCAGTCAGGATTTTTAGATAAACTTATTTTGCATGACTATATTTCTTGTGTCCTATCCTATGAAATAATTGCTCTCTTATTGCAATTGCCTAACATCCTCCTATGTTCACTTGTCCTAAAAAGATCCAGTGTCATTTAGGTAAGAATAGTTAAATATAATCCATCTCTTGTTGTTACTACCCTCCTAAGTCGACTTCAATAATGGCTCTGTTATCCAACATCCAGGCTTTTATTGACTACAATCTCTCATTCAGTAGCTTCACTTATTTCTACCTCTCTCTCTTTTATGCACTTTCTTCTTCCCCTTCCCCAGTATTAGTTACTTTCAACTTGCTCTGGTTAGATGTTAGGAATCATCTAGTGAATATACACCCCAAACTTTGAACAAATCTAAGTATTCTACAATCGATTTGGCATAATGAAGACTTTCAATACTCAATTGCTAAATTCTTAACTGACATGGATTTAATATATATATATATATATATATATATATATATATATATATATATATATATATATATATAGTTGGAGCTAATTGTATAGTTTCATGCCCAGTAGTTCAAATCTTAGTTAACGGTAGAGTAAGAATAATTTCTTATCTCTGTCTGTACCTTGTCCAGCCACCAGTTATCTTGACTTGTTCTTATCATTGGCTACAACACAGTGAAACCATATAATAAAACTATATAATAATGTAATATTTATTGCTACAGTAATAACAGCAATGTCTACAATATCTATTTGCTGATATGACAAATGGAAAAATTTATATACTTGTAATAAGGCACCTTAGCTTGAACAGCTTTTTTATGTTAGGAATAAACATGTAAAATCTGCAGTGCTTTTATGGTATTAAATCACTTCAAATCATCAAAATTAAAATTGTTGAAACACAGATATAGCTATTTTGGTGTTTCCAAATATAATAAACTAGCCTCAGTAGAAATAAGGCTCATATCTGGTTCTGAAGGTTTTTAGTTTTAACTTTCATCTTATATAATTGAAACCATATTGTTTATATTACATTTTTTTTTTTTGTATGTTGCTCCTTTTATGTATAACTTTTAAAATATTGTGTAACTGATTGATTTAAAAATCTTGTTATAATTCATCTTGTTCCTCCCTTAGTTAGCATATACATACATTATGCCCTGCCAATACTTCATAAATAATGGACTATTCTGTTTTGACAGCATGAAAAGACAAAACATTAGAGATGCTGCTTGATTTCAGTGAGAAATTGAAAGAAAGGGAAACTAGAAGAGGTGATAACAATTGTAATGAAATTTAAAATAATATACACCAGCAAGATGACATAGGACAGGAAATAACTTGTATGATTAGATATAGCCCTACTGTATGTATACAAGGAGATTCTGAAAAGGTATTGGCCCAACCCACTTCCTAAAAGTTGATCAAATGATCAAATATAAGATATTTTTAAGAGCTTTTTGGCCTGGGTAAGATCTTTTAGGACACCTTTGTATTCTTATCTAGAATACAAAGAAAAATTTTAAATATCAATTCACTAATTACATTTTGCTTTTATGAAATTTCACAAACAAAATGACAAGCTCTGTAAACAACTATAAATTAATCTGTCAAAAACCCATTAATCGGATAGTCATTGTAAATTTTAAAAATAAATTTACACTTATAGATGATAGAATGTATTTATAATTTAGAATTTTTCATGTTACATTTATATAAGCACCTCCACTAAATTTTCGATACCTAAGTTTTAAAATTAAATTTTAAAAATGAAAAAGCATTTTTGATTTCATTTTAGTTTTAATTGAAAGCTAAATGATTAAATTTACTATTTCTAGTAAGTGAAATATTCTGGTGTATTTCGGAAATTATATAGATTGGAATGTCAAATAATTGCCTGATATTTTTTTTTAAGAAGTTTGTAAACAAACAAATTAAGCAGTTTTAAAATTCGTTCAAAATTAAATTATAGATTTGTGAGTAAAATTAGAAAATTTAAAGTTAAGTTAATCTGATTTGCTATTATTTATAGCATTAAAAAATTATTTATAACATTAAAAAAACAATATACAAGCATTTCTTAATTGAAGTATGACCCAAACTAAAATAAATACATAAAATAAAAATATTTAGTGAAATAGCAATTAAGAAAGGTAAAACTTTTTTCTATATTTTGAAGGGATGATTTGCATAGACGTTAATGGTGAAACAACTGAATTAAAATTGAAATAATTGCAATATGTCAGACGACACTTAAATCACGTGGCCTTTTTAAGGATTATATCATGTAGATTCCCATAGGTAGAAATTAGGAACATTTTTTTCACTAAAAATTATTTAAAAAATATTTGGGTACAAATGACTGTTATGAGCTATTAAAATTTTGATTTGTAAATGTACTTTTCACTTAATATCACCAAACTAATTCAATGAAGAATTTTGAACAATTTTTGAACCATTATAGTATTATAATTAAAATTTTAAAAAAATGAAAAAATTCTTGTAAAAATTCATTATTCATCGAAAAAAAAAATTTCTTCAGACAATAGTGTCCTTAATATAACTTATTTACAAAGCAATTAAAAGCTTTTTTGATTAATGTCATAGTTTTATTTTACAATTCAGAGCAAATCTTTGGTGAAACAGGTAACTGCTTTACAAAAAAGAATTGATTTACTTTCTCCAAAGAGTCCTGTTTTTACCTAATACCCCCTTCCCCACTGATGTAAAAAAAAAAAAAAAAAAAGATTTTTAACCAAAATTTACAATGTGCTACAAAGGAGTAAAAAATTTCAAAAGATAAGAAAAAATACTTTGGTCTTTCCTCTTAATAAACATTTTGATGACAAAACTTTGTTTTTATTGAGTTTGGGGCCTTTTTTCATCATGATATGCTGTTTTTTATGTAACCAAGTGGAGGTACCTATATTTATATGGATATATTTTATTGGTAGCACTGTTAACTAACTGTTAGGCCTCATCATTACCATAATTATTACTATTATGTTTATTTTTATTACATTTTTTTAGATGAAACATACTCACTATTTTATTAATAACTTTCATAAAGGCTTAATTCTGGAAGAATTCATATGAATCTTAATAGAGTAAAGATAGTAATGAAATAACTTGTTAATTTAACTGTGCTTGTTTTAAGAATACTGCACAAAATCATTATTTAATATAAAATTTGAGTTTTTCCATCACTCCAGAATAAGTTTTTTTTTTTTTTTTTTTAATTTATCACAACAAATTTTAATTAAAAAAAAAAAAAAATTATCAAGTTCAAATTGGTTTTGTTTACTTAATTGTAAGTCATATACAGAAAGCACACAATAAAAAATAGATCGATGGGCTGGTACTTGGACAAAAAGTGACCTGCTATAGAATAGATTCCTGTAGATAATTAGCAACTGCTGACATCAAGAATTTGATCTTGTTAACAAAAAACATTTAGTTAAATTTTATTGTAAATTTATTGTATACAGAAATGAACTAAAGTCCTGCTTGATGGATAAGATATAAGTTTGTTTCTGACATCAGAATTAAGTCTGGACAATTTTTACATCTCAAATTCTGGTTCATATGATGAACAACTTTGACACTTCCTCTGTACTATCAAATAATTAATGAAATCTTTTTGTTTTCCTGTTTTGGGATGCGGGTAAATCTAATATCTTTGCCTTGTACTGTTTTTAAGAAAATCTATAATGCACCCCCCCACCACCACACATACAAACACACAATTTTTTTTTTTAATTCTGGATAATATTATGTAATACTATGATTGTATAGTTATACAAGTGCTAGAAAATGCTATTCTTTTTAATTTTGTATTGCTTCAATCTTCTGCTTCTAGTGAGACATGTAATGTTTAGCTCTTGCTGTTGCTTTTTGAAGTTTGTTTTTTTGTTTTTTTCATCTGATGGTTTTTTTGTGTGATTTTATGCTCCTGGACATTTTCCTGACTGACTGCAGCAATTACTGTACCCAGGAGTTGTGTGTGTGTGTGTGTGCACACACACACACACACACACACAGTCCATTTCCCAAAACATGATCAAATAATAATTTTTTTTTTCATCAAGAGGCCCTTTCAAAAAAGACAGGAAATGGACAGCTAACTTTTCAGCACCCTTTGTGTCTGTGCGTGCATACTCATCCATCTTATTTTCTGCATAAAAAAAATCACTTACTACCCACCAGCCAATTTTAGTTCCTCAGGTTGCTGCCATTTGTATGTAAGCTATTGTATTATATAAGTAATTCTTGAGGCTGTATTTAGAAACAGGTATGTGCCTGACACTCGTTAACTCGCTAGTTCACCTTTTTACAAAGCTTTTTAAATAAGATACTAACCTTGTTCTGTCTACTTGTGTAAGTTCAGCCTCTTGTCATTGTCGCGATATTTCTCTATTTGATTTATTATTTACCTTTTACTTGACAGTTTGAATTTCTCAAAAATCCTATTTTAGAACAGGAGTTGAATTTATTTTGTATTTATTTACATCTCATATACAAGTATATATTAAAAGTTTTTAAATAATTCTAGTTATACATCTAGATTAATAAGTTGATTCTTGTGGATTTTACAATTTTGACTACTCTAAAGAATATAGGCTACTTGACATTTGGCTTTGGTACTAGGCTCAAAACTAAAGTTTTGTTATTTAACCATTACCTCATTAAATTCCTTCTAAAATTGTTCCCCTTGCCACTGCATTTTTTTTCATTTTTTTTTAGGGGCACAATAAACATGGGCACTTACTGTTTTAAAATTGTTATAATTTCCTTTGTATTGTGTGCATAGGTTTTATTTTTTGTATATTAATAAAAGAATAGATGAGTAATATTTTGATGTAATGCACGCATGTTTTGACATTGGAGACTAAAAAGAAATTGAAACACAAAATAAAAAAAAAACAAATCCATTAACAATAGTCTATCAGACTATGGAACTTCTGGAAGCAGGGGTATGGGCAGAGTGCCACATTGCACTTTCTGCACACAAACTGGGTCTGGTGGCACTTCTTGTCTCTGATCACACACCACAATCTGGGTGAGATGGTCTGCCACATTTCATGTGCTTGGGGTTGATTATAAAGTGGTGTTCTGGTGGGGGGATCTTCGGTCCTCCTACCTCTTCTGTGGGACATACCTGACTGGTAGCCTTCCAGAGAATGTACGATGCGCAGCCTAAACTTTTCAGTATTGACCCAGCAAGCTGACTTTGCTTTCCATGAGGTTAGGGCATTGCAGAAGCAGATAAAAAAATAAAAAAACAACTTTTCCCTACCACTTGGTACATTTGTACAGCACCATATGTCAACTCAGTCTACTACCCCCATATACTGAGAGTAGGACTGCACAGCACAAGGCTTGTACACAATCCCAGTATGACTTTCATGACATTTTGATCAAACTTCTTTTCTGAAGGTCTTGACAGCGTGGCCTTCTGTCATCTGGGAAATACATATATACCTATCTCTGTGTTTGATGGAGGGGGTGCTATCTGCTCTTGGCTTTCCTGCTTTGATTTCATTTGGCACACCCTTTGGGTCACATGTAGCATGCCACATGCTCCTGTTCTGTGGTGAAACAATGCAGGAGATGAAAAAAATTATCCATGTAAAATACATGTTCCCTGTTTTATATATTCTCTGACAGGTAGGACACAACTTTTTGTGTAACACCAACTGTCCTTAGTGCCTGCACTGTTTCATGGCCCAAGTACAGCGGCCAATTGTAGATGCAGCTCATTTTTGCATTGGCTAGTCCCTAGGCTTTCAGACCCCACTTGGTTGGTTTTGCTGGCATGTACATCTGTGAACTAGTCCTGCATTTGAAAGGAATCCTACTTTCATCCACTGAAAGTTCTTTTCCAGGATAAAAGTATTTCTGCTAAAGTGGCACAAGTTTTTCTGAAAATGGCCAGGTCTTGAATGCCCTATCATGTTCAGAGTGGTTCCTCAGTTTTGCATTTGAATTGTCTGAAAGATAAAAAAAAAATGGTAAAATCCTCAAAAACCTGTCTTATGGCATGATGTGCCTGAAACCTGACATTTGAATATATTCATCTGTTGACCAGCATAATTCAAATGATGGCAGCTTCAGGAGTCCAATAAGAAGTAAAATTGCTAAGAAAGCTTTCATTTCATTGAAAGTGATGTCCTTCCATGTGTTTACATATGAGTAGGCACCCACATTTGTTCCTCTCCTTCTCTTTCATTTTACTAGCATATTTATTTGTCTCATTGACAAGTAGTTATTTTGTTTGGTTTGTTTTACAGCATATCAACTTTAATGGGTTATTTAATGCTGACAAGATTTTTATTGCTGGTGATTTTTTTTCCTGAAAAAAATTTATTGTTGGTATTAAAACCTATTTTTACACTTTCATAGTGTTTTGCCCACAGTTTGGGGTTAACTATTTGTCCATAGTTGAGACCCTAACAGGTACTACCATCCTGGATTAGGGTGGACCTGGAAACACCAGCAATTAAGAGGTGGTTCCATGCTCATCAAAACCTCCTGATCAGAGGCCTTGCTGTTGGACATGATTATTTTGTCATTTATGAATAGATGAAATAATTTACTTTCAGAATGGCTATCAGGTAAATCCATGGAGCCAGTAGCTTCCATAAAATTAGTCAGCTATGGATGGTAGTAGCCACTCACCACTTTGTGGTCATCATAGCTTTCCTCCCCATCACTAGAGTGTCTATCTTCTCCATCTCTGACAACTTCACTGTTGATATCCACCTGAGTAAATCCTTCAAAATCATCATCATCCAAATCAAATTAAAACTCTTGAATAAAGTCTAATGGTGAATGGCCATTTTTGCTTACAAAAAAAAATATCAACAAAATTAATGCAGGTTTACTCAGTTACATTGTGTAGAAGAATTCAAAATTGATTAAGAAAACAAGTTCAGCCTTGCTCAAAAAATGGTAGTAGGCTATTTCCAGCTTAAAATACTGGAAATAACAGTTGACAAGTATTTATTTATAGCAACCCCCACAAGGTGACAGAATGTGCCTAGTGATGCAAATGAAGAGAATTCTATGGTGACAATTTTTGCCTCCAGCTAAATAAAGGCTAGTGAGTTATCTTTGCAAGTTTCGTTTCCCACCACTTGATGGAATTATTGGTTTTTAAATGAAGTCATCCCCTGTAGCATTTAGGTTCACAAAAGCTTGAAGATAGGTAGCAAAGTATTGAGTGAACAAATTTATCAGTCTTTGTTTACTAAGGTCTCTGGAGTAGGGTTTCCAGCCGGGTTAAGTATTACCTGATGTATTTGTTTGTAACATTTTTTTCTCATTATCAGTATGTTAGCAGATTTATCTATTTTACTTAGTAAGAGACACCTCAAGAAGTCATGTTCACTGTATATCTAACATGCCTTCAAATGAACATTTATACTATTTGTTTGTGTTTTTCTTTAAAGTATTACTTGTAAGTAATTTGATATTCCAGGTTTTCCATGTTTGTAATTTGCCTCCCTTTTCACCATGTCAACTGAGTATTTACATTGACATGCTAAAAATGCCATGGAATATAGTTATATGTAAAGGCAATGGTAGGTGGTGCCACCATAGCTTTATGTCATATAAATGCCCAGACCTGTATCATTTGTCCTCTGACATCTGGTAGGCCAGTGTGAACACCAGCTAGACATGATATTGAGTGCCAGATGAGTTGGATGTTACATTTCTGAAATTGTGAGGACATTTTTTGATCTGTAGTGTCACGTATGTACCATGAATACTTCATGGGAGGCATCACACACTGTGGACAGTACAGTGACTGGTTATGGTTCCTTAATGACCATGACCAGAGACGCCTGCCAAATTAACCTTTACCACAGGCGACAATAGTCACCATAGAATTCTCTCCCTTGCTACTATCGGCGACTTCTGTTACCTGAGACAGTTGCTATAAATAAACACTTGTCAACTGTTATTTTCAGTATTTTAAGCTGGAAATCGCCTACTACTGCTTTGGAACAAGGCTAAACTTCCATTTTTCCAATGCCATGTTGAATTCTTCTAGACTCTATATGAGGTGTAACATAGATTAAACCCACATTAATTTTTTTGTGTTTTTTTTTTTTTTTTTTTGTAAACACAAATGGCTGTGTCAATATCCAACAAGGCCTTTATTTAGGAGTTTTTCTTTAACACTGATGATGATTTTGAAGGCTTTCCTCGAGTGGATATTGACAGTGAAGTGGTCGGGGATGATAACCATGCTAATGACGTGGAGGAAAGTGATGATGACCACAAGTGGCTAATATCCTCCATGCCCGAGTAATTTTATGAAAGCTACTGCTGACCGTCTATATATCTGATAAGCTTTCTGAAGGTGAATTATTTTGTCTATTTATAAATGACGAAATAATAATTTTATTCGTCAATGAGTCTGTGCTACATGTTAATTTTTCTTATATGTGTATTGAGCACTTTTTAATACTACTGTTTCCTGGTCTAATTCAGCTCTGACCATTAACTTCTTATATATCAATCATGATCACAAAACCTGTAAACCCTCCATGCCATAGGAGCACCACAACTACTGCAGCCAGGCGAAAGAAAGGGCAAACAAATGTTAGTGTCCTTTCATATGTAAACACAAGGAAACGCGTCACTTTTTTGACAAATGAAAGCTTTCTTAGTGATTTTGCTTCTTATTGCAGCCATAAAACTCCACAAGGAGTAATAAAAGTTGTTGAAGTATGTTGAATTATTTAGGTATTTTTCAATGTACTTGTTTTTTATTTTGCATTTCAATTTTTTTTTAACGTCAGAACATGCATACAAAATGTAATAAATTACATCAAAATATTACTCATTCTTTTATTAGTGTACAAAAATTAAAATCTTCTTCACAATACATAGACTGTTATAACAATTTTAAAACAGTAGGTGTTCATGTTTTTGCACCTTCAAAACAATTCTAGAAAGAAATTTGTGTGCTAAAAGTTAAAGTAGCAAACCAGCAACACTGATCTAAATCCCATCCACATTCAATGCAGGAGATACCAGTCAAATATCATACAGGTTCTTCATTCTGATGAACTGACCTGCTTCCATCAGATATATAAACAGAAGAGCTATTTCAAGCTGATCGTAGTGTTTGCATGTGGCACTGACTCAAGAGGTCATAAACACCAGTTGTCAACAAAGTATCATACAGGTTGGTGGTGGTTCCATAATGGTGTGAGGTATGAATTGAGTCTGCCTAAAAACGTCATTGACTGGTAATCACAATGTTGCACTGCTTTATGACAATTTGCACCCATTGATAAACTCCATGAACCCAAGCAGCAATGAGTTATTCTGGTAGTCACTGGGTTCAAGTAGCCCAGAATTGGTTTGGGGATTCTGGAAATTTACAACAAATGCTAAGACCACCACATTTGCCCAACATAAGCTCAATCCAGTATTTATTAGACGTGGTGGAGAGGACTATTCACGCACAAGGTCCCACATCTACAAATGTCAGGGAGCTGTAGATAGCTATTGAAATGGTATGACTCAACATCTATAGTGAAGATATGACCACTTGCGGAATCAATGCTAGTTTGAATTACTGGGGGTATCCGATACAATTCTAGTTGCCTATCTTTTCTTTTCACGTTTGTTAAGTCTGTGTACATTAAACTGATTTTTTTTGTTTTTTTTGTAAATTACTCTATCTTCTCGGTGCTTTTTTTATGTGTTAAAAGTGAAATTATGTGACAAAGTATTTGCCTTGAGAGTTTTATCACAAAATTGCATTTTTAACATCATTTGATTAAAATTCATATCTATCATGAGAATTTTCATGCATATACATAAATAACCCCTACAGTGATGACTGATTTTTCATACATTTGATATGAAAAATAAGCTTAACTTATTACATTTGGCACCGGTATAACCAAGGACTAAAGAACATTTTCATTAAGCAGAACTGAGTTTCTTGATTTCACTACAAAACTGGATGTATAGGTATATCTTACTTTTTTTAAAAGAAGTTAGCTCTAAGATTTATTTGCAAGTCAAAATCCAATTCAAGAGGATTCTATGAATTAAGTTGAGGATTCAAATTCCATAATTTAAAAAAAAAAATTTTTTTATCATTTGACATTTTACAAACAAAAGAATATTGGTTTATAAATTATGTATTATTGTGTATGTATGTATGTATGTATGTATGTATGTATGTATGTATGTATATATATATATATATATATATATATATATATATATATATATATATATATGAATGAGCATCAGCACCTTTTCCTTACAAAGATACAAAGTGTCCTACAAATTATATTATGTTGCACAGTTGTGTTATTATTTGCCTAACTATTTGAACCAGCATGCTAATCTTGGTGGCTATATTCAGCTGTTGTACCCATTTGTCTTCTTCAGTAACCTTAGAATTTTGAACCATATTCAACCACAAGGACAGATGATGTATCAGTTAATTCTCTTAAGTTTATTTGTGTTTCTTGTCACTTGTTTGCCTTTTTTTTTTTCTTTCTTTTTTTAAAAAATATCTGACTCTAGCTTGAACTCAGATCTTGGACGATTCAGTTGTATAATTTCATAGCTTTAAATCTAATGTCTATAAAGATGATCCTTGATTTTAAAAATACTGGCATAAATTATTCTGTTCTATATCCAGTGTTTCACTCTCATATCTTCAAGAAAATTATTCTATGCATGATTTTAATAGGATTGTAGGAAACTATCATGGTTTAGTTTAATTATAATATAAATTTGCTTACATTTCATGAAAAAACACTACTCTTAATTTATAAAAATCTTTGACAGTATTTGAAGAAATATTCCTTTTTTTAACTTTTGGTATTTTCCTATACAACTTCAATTTAAATTTTACAGTTCTGATTGTCAAAAATAAAAATTTGTTACTTATTGGGTGGGTAGATTACAACTTTGTTCAAATTTTAAATGTTATTACATCACATAGATATCTATCTATCGAGATATATATATATTCCTTTTTGACCCCAAAGAATTTGAGATCCATGGAAAACAGTTATTTTTTTTAATGTTTCAGTGGAGTAAAGTAATTCTTTAATATTTTATATGTATAGATTTAGTCCATAGCAAAATTGAGAGCATTACACACAATTTAGGTATGTAGACCAGTAACTATTAATTAATGTATGAGGTTGTGGTTATATATTGAAAGTATATATAAACAAGCATATTAATAGTTTATAACTGACTTCTTTATTTGTTAGACCATTTTTAATTTATTAATGACATTTAGTATATTTTCATGATGGCCTTTTAAATGATACTGCAGATTTATATTGAAAAATTTGTTCTTTCAGCTTGAGTTATCTTTGTTGCACTATTTTTCTCTTGGACTTATTAAATTTATTTAAATAAATTCCATAAAACCCCTCCACACCTGAATTTGGTTTAATAAATGAACGGGTTTTTTAAAGAAAATCTTTTACTCTTTTGCTGATATTTATCTTAGTGTGTGTGTGTTTTTTTTTTGTTTTTTTTTATAGACATGGCAAAGCTGTTAGAATGATCTGAATGAACAGATATTCTTTTGTTATTAAATGGATTGAACTGATAGTTTGGAAGCAACTGAATGAAATTTATGCTTTTATTACAGTTTTCATTTTTTTTCATTTTTTTTTATTTCAAGTCTTTATTAATTCCCACAAATAATTAACAGGCATTTTAAAGTAGGAAGTCTAAAAGTAAAAGGCTTAGCCATATCATGTTCCAACACTGGTTCTCGTATGATCACCAAAATTAAGCAACATCTAGCCCGGTCAGTACCTAGATGGGTGACCACTTGGGAATACCAGGTGCTGTAAGCTTGGAGATATGGCTAGTGAAATGGATAACTTGGAATTGGTGAGCCAAGTTCCAATTCCAGTTGTGTTCTTTATATTCACAAATACTATTGGGAAAGGTATAAATCCACCTGTTCTTCCTCTAGCTATGAGTTAATTAGCTAGACTTGTATCAGTAAATGATTATTATCTCCTAAAAAATCTTACAATATTTTCTGGCCTTAAATAACCTGTAGAAAATAATCAATAAAAGTAAAAAAAAAAATGATCTCCACTAAAATAAAAACCCTATAGCTTCTAAAATTGTAGTGTAGTAACAAAATAAACTAAACACATCAGTTGGTTAAGGAAAATTTTAGGCAAAGCTGCAAAAATCTGAACCCTAACTACAACACACACACACACACACACACACACACACACACACACACACACACACACACACAATCGTCAGGCATCCAATTGTATATAAGTATGAAAATGACTGTCTCCACTGGGTGTTGACCACAATGTTTACCTATCTCTCTCTCACTCTCACACACACAGGGAAAAATATTGAAATATTTTAATTTTCCAAGATAGTGAGAAATGAAAAGGTGAATCCTGTTTTCAGTATATTTAGTTATTTATTCAGTGTGGATAGGTGACATGTGGCACATCTTTTGCTACTTCTATCACAACAGACCAAGGGACAAGATCTTCCCTTTAGCTGGTGACAACTCTGACTTGCTCACCTCAACCTGATGAATCGCAATTCCTTTCTGATGGGCAGCTTAGTCCTCTTTCCCAAGAGACAGTTTGTACTTCCCAACTGGCAGCATTGGAACTACCTTCAATTCTAACTGTGACAGTTTATATAAGCCTGTGAGTGGAACTTTCTAACCCAGCCAAGTGGCATTAGTTCCCAAAAGTTTTTTCATTTATTTATCTATTTATCTTTTTCCATTTTGGTAAGAAGGTGGCTGTTTTGAAGATGTTACTTGTAGATTTTATTGCTGGTCAAACACTTCAGAATGCTAAAATCATTTATGGCCCACTTGACTTTGTATATGTTTTAATGATGACTAAGTCCTGTTATATCCACACTCTCTAATTTGCATATCATTAAAAATAGCCAAAATAGGGATTTTGGAGTAGTTGATGGTGAAATAAATAAATAAACAAACAAAAAAAGATAATATGAATATTAACATAAAAAAATACTGATAATTCTTTTTTTCATGCTATCACTACACTTAATTTTTTTTTCCTATGATTTTTAATTCACTTTCTTGTTTAGGATTTTTCTACATAAAACTGAATTAAGTATGCATTTTTCTAGTTTCAGGATCCTTAGTCAGATCTGTAATTTATTAATTTTACTTATAATTTACCTACCCCTAAATGCTCTAGATAATAAGTACATCAGTTTCCTTAATGTTTTACAGTTCAATTAAAATATACATCTTAACATAAACCAGTCAAAAAAGAAACCTTTAATATTCTGAATTTTTCTTGGTTCAGTTGATTGTAATACTCTCAGTTAATACCTCTACTACTGTATAATCAAATGCATAAGGGCATTGTAAAAAATAATCCTTCAGTATATAAAAGTGAGGTAAGGACTTAATGGCTGCCTCTAACTAAAAGGGGAATATACATGTGAACACCCATGAGAAGAGGGTGCTACTCTAAACATTTTGATATTTGGTCAGATTTTGGGAAGTGTGTAAATTCAAGAACTTTTCAGTACCTCCTTATATATAGTTGATGGCAATGGAAATTTAACAATTTTTTTTTATGAAGGGGTAATTGTTATGATCTCTTTTTTTTATAGTTTAAAGCAAGCATTTGTGTTAAATATTAGTGTTTGTGTGTGTGTGTGGGGGGGGTACTCATCCTCCATATGATATACCAGACACTAAATGGCATTGGAGTGATGACCAGTAGGTTTGGGTGAAGGAAAATTAAAGTTTATGCTGTTCTAAATTAACTGAGCAGTTCAGCAATCGGAATTTGAAGTTTCATTTTCTAATTTCATAATGCCATATAATAAAACAACAAATATAACCACTATATATAATACACACACACACACACACACACTTTTGGGTAGGTTATGAATCCCCCCTCCTACCAGCTATAGTAAATAGCTGGACAGATTGTCCTATTTAGTCATTGGTTGCTAACCAAAGCTATAGAATCTGTCTAGGAAAAGGAAAACTGAATTCAAATAAGCCTGGAGAGGTTTGGGCTCTGTCAGACTGTCTTGCCCATGGAACACCACTGCTGCTGTGGCTGCAGTAGTTGTGGTGCTCCTATGGCATGGAGGGTTTACAGGTTTTGTGATCATGATTGATATATAAGAAGTTAATGGTCAGAGTTGAATTAGACCAGGAAACAGTAGTATTAAAAAGTGCTCAATACACATATAAAAAAATTAACATGTAACACTTTTAAGTATAGAAAATTAGGAAATCAGCCAATTCTGATACCTTGGTTTCAAACTTTCAGTATCTTCAGGTGATTTTGGTCAATTGATTTCCTAACATTTTTTTTTTTTTTTTTAAATTAAAAAATTTACGAACGCTATATTAAAAAAAAAAAAAAAAAAAAAAAATAAACAAATAAGTGCACAATGTGAGGTATGGTAGAAGATAAGGAGGAGGGGAAATCAAGTGTATTGGAAATGTATTGGTGGGGAATTAAATGAAATATACTTATGTTCTTTTTATACCACTTCAAATGAAATCAAAAGGAACTTTTTAGTATGTATACAATGGATTATAATTTCTGATCTCTGGTTCTGGTTGTGCACTTATTCATTTTTTTATTTTTTTAAATATAGCATTCATAAATTTTTTATTTTAAAAAAATAGTGTTAGGAAATCAATTGACCAAAATCGCCTGAAGATACCAAAGTAGCAGAATCAGCTGATTTTATATATATATATATATATAAATAATATGCCTAAAACAAACATTTTTTCACTTGTCTACACAGGTCCAAGTTACTATGTAAAGATTTTAGCGTATGAATCTGTAAATAGTATAAATAAAAACTTTCTTTTTCCTTATTTTCTGTATTCGCAATACATGTTGAATTGCAGATAAGGTAATGGTTATGAACAGACTGAATTCTAATTATGAATGATGTTGCTTATATTATTACCTTCACACTAATGCTCTTGCAAAAGGCATGAATCCACTTCTCTCTGTGCTCTATCTTGACAATATTTCTCACCATTGACATGCCACAGTGGTTGCAGAGAATAAATAAATGAACACTTGGGCAAATCACAAACCAATCATAAATTTAGATGTCTAGGCTGTAAACACACAAACCTGTTACTCCCATAGTCAAGCATGACAAGGACAGCAAGTCAAGTAATTATTATATATCCAGCCTTTCTTTGCATAGAACTAAATAATTAAAGTGTTTATGTAAATACTTGTATAAAATTTCAATTGCTGATCAATTTCTAGGATTAATATCTAGCGCAGTTGAATATTGGTCTGTTTGGTGCTTGTTTGTTTGTTTTTTTTTTTGTGTCTTTTGTTTTTTTTTGTTAAACATTTTTCAAAACTTTAGCTTTTTAAGCTAACTGGCAATTTTGGAATTGTTTTCAAATGTAACAAGTATTGCTTCATTATTATGGTTGCTTTTTAAGACTGACATGAATTTTTAAAAATATCAAGCTGTAATTTGCTTATTTTAATAATGCTTGTAAATATCTTTTCCCTTTTTGTATATTTTCAAATAGCATATGGTATGATTATACAAAAGAATATCGTCTACAGATAGGATTCCATGATTAATTCAATTAAGTAGCTTATGTCTTCTACTTTGTTGACACTGTTAAAATCGAGTGCTTAAAAATTTGAATGTAAATTGACATTGTTAAGCTAAATTGCAAGTCACCTGAGCTCTCTTAACAACAAGCAGAGATCTGCCTTCTTCACTATTAATTACAAACACCTGGCAGGAATGAAAATTTACTTTTAACTTTGACCAAATAAGTTAACAAATGTCAAACATGACTTCTGCATTTCTCATCAGGTTTTGAAATAATTTTTTTCTAGGCTATGTGATTTCATCAATTCAAGTCTATATTGGGATTGTTAACCAAACTGCTTTGAACTATTGTCTAACTGAAGTTTGAAAATTTCCTTTTTATATATATATATATCCAAACAAAGCAGTAATGCCACTAAAACAAGTGATTACAGGGTGTGGAAGAATTAAGAACAGAAACCTTAACATTGCATTTAAATTTTTGCAGATTAATGTTGGCTGGAAAGCTTGGAGCTGGAAGGAAGTTCCACAAGCAAGAAGTGCAAGAGAAGAAAACTTAACATAGAATTTATGGCTACATCTAGGCAGCTCAACTGTAAATTGATGAGATCTCAACGCTGTGCTTAAATTAAAAAAAACTCTTGGTACCATTGCGAAGAGCTCATTTGAAGAATTACCATGAAAATATTTATTGAAAAGACATAAAGGGGGCAACCTTACAGCAGTGGGAAAGTGACTGGAGCTGAGCCGCCAGATCATGACCAATAATATTGCAGATTCTTCTTTCGATCTTGTCAAGGATCTCAAAGTAAATAGCAGGGGCACTGGACCATATGTGGCAGCTATGTTCTAAGCATTGGCGAATGGTAGCCTTATAGAAAAATTGTCTCGCCTAACATAGTGAACCAAATTTCTTAGTGGCTGACCTAGCAATGGATTCAATATAGTCCTTCCACTTCATATCAGCTGAGAAGGAGCAACGAATCACTTTCCTCGAGGATAGCAGCAGCCATGCTGATGGAAGGCAGCAAGGGGTCTCGGATGATTAATAGAAGTTTAGTTTTGGGGGCATTAAAATTAACATGCTATCTTTTGCCTCTGTTAACTGCGAACTTGAGGTCGTTTTGAACATAGGCTGCCATTTTGACTTTGTCAGACTGATAAGTCTTACTATTGAGACAGGAGTAAATTACTGTCATCAGCATAATACTAAGTTGAGAGCTGATATCAGGAATCTAATTAATGAAAATTAAAAATAGTGTAGGACCAGGTATAGACACCTGCGTTAGTACAGAAGATCTAGACGAGTGGCCATATAGGATAATTCTCATTTCATGATTTGATCGGAAAGACTGGATCAGTTCAAAAAAGTGTCCTGAGACAATGTAACCTTTCAGCTTGTGGAGAAGACCTGTATGCCAGACCCTATCAAAAGTTTTTGAGATGTCCAATGCAACAGTCTGGTCTTCACTGGTTTTATCTAGAGCATGATAAACTCTTTCTGCAAATATTGTCACTACATCAGCAGTTGACCTGGAGAAACGAAAGCCATGTTGCTTATCTGAGAAAAGACTCTGCAATGAGATGATGATGAACAAATTCAGAATTGATAGTACCTCTAGGAGTTTCCTAAAAAGAGGTGGACGGCTAATAAGCTGATAGCTGGACAGGTCAGATGGCTCACCAGAGTTCTTAAAAACTGGAACAACAGATGATGACTTGCAGGAGGCAGTGAGGCATTTATACATTTTAGAGAGAACAGGATCCAGTTCGGGAAGATACTTCTTAATGACTATTACAAGGATACCATCAGGTCTATGTGCATTGTGGGGATATAGAATAGAGATGATAGCAGAAACCATGGAAGAGGTTATATGCATATCACTCAACAGAGTTCTAGAAGAGAAGTTAGAGATATTCCAGATGAGTCAAGAGTAGAGTTTGAGGAGAATTTACAGGCAAAGCATTCAGCTTTATCAGCAGTGGATGATAATACCTCATTGATTGAAGAGGGGAGGAATAGAGACCTTGTACTTATTTAATTCCCTATTACAGAGCCACTAGTAATCATGAGAGCCGAAGTTGTTAGAGACTAGGCAATACCTCATTCTCTCAGCAAACGGACTTTTCTCCTTTTAAGACTTGCTTACATTTATTGTGAGCAGCAATGAATAGGCGCCTGTTGTGATAGGAGTTGTCATGTTGGTATAGCCAAAAATAGTGGTTCCTGTGTGCTATAGTGACCAAGCATACTGGTGTGAACCATGGAGAGGATTGAGGTTTCACTTGGTATTTCTAAGAAGGGGTGAAAGCATCTATGTCGGCTTTGACCCAAAAAGAAACCTCAGTGGTACAATTTTCAATCAGTCCATAAGGTGTCATGAATAAAATCACAATGTGAGTCCCAATCAGCATGTTGGTAATAGAAAGAGGTTCCTGTTTAATAGAGGATTGGAATGCAATATCAATAGCTACCACAGAATGGTCGGAATTACCAAGAGAGCAGTGTTGTGAAGCTCAGCAAGAGCAATGAAAAGAGGTAAGAATTAAATCACGTAGAGAAGCATGTTCTCAGTTTTGCTAGGGAAACAAGTAAGGGATTGAACAATGGAAAAATTTTATGTCTGAACACTGGCAACATCATTCCTTTAGAATGTGTAAACCATGTGTTGTGGTGAGCATTAAAATCATCAGACAAAGATGTTCACAGATGGGTGGCGGGAAAGTGCTTTTTCTATACTGTCAGCAATTATGTCTAATATACTCAGTCCTGGGAAGAGGTGGTGTGATAAAGGAAAAAGACATAGCTAATAGTTTGATGACGGAAGCACATGGAGTAGTAGTCTGGGCTTTGAGAGATAGTTCCCTGGTCATCGGAAGATTATCCTGGATGTAAACACTAAGGCCATGCATGTGAAAACTGGAATCCTTTTGGCAAAAGGGATGATGGCATGGAACTAAGAATTCATTGGTAACAATGGAAAATTTTAGCTTCACAGAGAGCAAAGATATCTGGCAACTGTTCCAAGAAGAAAGACTCTACACTGCAAAAGTTGGAACAGATACTACCAATATTGATGGAAGAAAGTCTGAGAGTGGGTGGGTAGTTGATTTTTTTGTTTACTGGTATAGTTGTATATCTTTCTGTGTTTTCCTTGAAATTCATTTTAAGAGAGAGAGAAAAGATCATTGTAATTGTCACTATCTGTCATTAGTGGTAATACAAACCAGCCAGATTATGGCTGAGAGCAGAGCATAGTGTGGCCTCGGGGTTGCCCACCGGAAATACATGCAGGGACACCCACCCATGCACAACATGGCACTACAAATACCCAGATATTATGTGACTGTTGATCAGAGCAGCTACCAAACAGTTCAGGCTCTTAACAACCAGCTGGAAGCAGGAGCCAGCAAACTGCCAACCCGGTACCCTCACAATGGAAAGTCACTAATCACCAAAAAGTTAAGACAAATCACTGTGGCCCTGGTAGAAGAAAGAAAGAAAGAACTGGTAAAACATATCTTGAACATGAAACAAAGGATGAACCCCTCCTCCTGTTCAATAGAAATGGAACGAGTTCAGGCTGGATGATAGGTGAGCCTATCTACTCCTGTTAATATATATATATATATTAGGAAATTTAGAAAGTAAACTTTTTTTCTTTCTCTCATATGAAATGTTCAAATAATATTGATCACTATTCCTTATAATCTATTTATCAAATCCCTGAAGATCTCCACATTTTTTTTTCCTTAATTTCTCTTTCTGGAGATGTGAATTAAAAGATCAGTACAACCCTGTAAGAGATTTTTAGGCAAAAATGACAGAAAGTAGCTGTGAGTTCAATGCTTTTGGAAGAATGATGAATATGACAAGTGACTGGAATATTCTTTGCTGAATTAAAAGGTTTTAATTGAAACTGCATGAAAAGTTGGTGATACAGACCTGAGGTAGGCCAGGAGTATGTGGCTCAAAATGTAATATAAACAGATGCTTGTTTTAAAAATAGAAATGTCATTTAATGATAAAAAGTGACCATTTGGAACTTTCTAAATTGGGCTGCCCACACATTCTTTTTCTCAATTCATGAAAGTCAAAATGGCAAATCACCCAAAACTGGATTTTTTTTACAAGCTAAAATTGTCCTTTTAAACGTCTTTTTTTTTTTTTAATAGTCATCAGTAATATTTGGCAATTATTGTGAATGGTGGTTTGTTTCCTTGATTAGAACAAGTTCATGACCTCATAGTTCTGTATTTTCTCATCTAGGTGATGAGAAAGAATATGAAGGCGTGTCTCCTATTTGCTATCCTCACTCCACATGAAAAGAGGAAAAACAAATATAAAAGGCATCAACATCTCCAAAGATAATTTTACACTCATTGAATTTGTAGTTGAAAGGAAAATAATAATTTTACAGTAATAAAATACATTTTAGTAGAATATCAAAAAATTTATCAGTATTTTTAAAAATTTGAACAATTGAAGAAATTTTATTCACGTGTCATTTCAAAAGCAAAAAGTTCTTTTCATTTTGACTGTGTTAAAGTAAGTACTTCCAATAATTCACTAAAAAAAAAAAGCATACCATAATGAAAAAAGGGCTCCAAACTTATGTTTATTTATGTTTTCTTGTCAAAATGTTTGAAAGAACAAGTATTTTTTTTTCTCTCCTTTCTAACACATTTGAAATTTCTGTAATTTTTTTTTTTTTTTCCTTTAAATTATTCGTCAACGGTGTTACAGAACTGGTAATGGGCAGTTTTGCCCCCATTTTCCAGTAAAATAAAACATTAGTTTGTAAAATTTTGTAAAAATAAAATATTTGTCGGATTTTAATTAAACTTTCAGGACTTATTCACAAATGAATGAATGAATTAATTTATTTTTGAAATTATTATTTTTAGAAAATCTTGGTAAAAAACATTTTTTTCCCAACTTTTAACAGTACTCCAAATCATAAAATAAAAACTGGAAAAAAAAAATTATTTAATTAGATAAGCTTTTAATTGCTTTTACAAATAACATATATTAAGGACATTATAGTCTGAATAAAAAAATTCAATGTATAATGAATTTTTACAAGAATTGTTTGCATTTTTCTTTTTTAATTATAATAATTTATAAAATTTAAAAAATGTTTTAAAAATTCTTTCAAACGTCATCAGAGTTAGGTTATTAAGTGAAAACTATATTTACTAAGTGAAAATTGAAAAGTGTAATACAAATCATCACACCAAACATTTTGGAAATAATGAAAAAGGATTTTTTTTGTGTCTAAATGTTGTTTGTTTTCTGTTTTTTTTTTTTTTTTTATTTAATAAGGGTTGTCCCTCTTATGAAAAATCCCACTCATATAAACCTTTTTGGCTGTGGGCACTTGTTCCATTTCACTTCTGAGGAAAGTTAAAGAGGCAACTGAAGAGAAAAACGGCCCTTTTCAGGGCCACAAAATATTCCGAAAAGTCTAATAACTGTTATGCATGGTAGCAATTTTTTTTTCTTTTTTTTTTCTTTTCTTCCCCATATAATATTGTATGAGGTATTGGATTATGCTTATATAAAATAAGTGTACAATTACCTAAGTAATAATAAAATTTAAGTACTTTAAATATTTAATAAAATAACTTCATCACAATATAACAATTAATAATAAAGAATAAAATGAAAAAATAAGATCTTAAAAAATATAAATTAATAATAGTCAGAATTTCAAATTATTGAGTTACTTCTATCATGGCATTTTATTATATTATCTCAGTTATTAAATTTTTAATTTAATAACCGAGATAATTAATAAAATACCATTTATAGAGGTAACTCAATAATTTATGAAATGTTATTAATTTAAGAAATTTTTATAGTATTTTAAATTGTTTTCAGAAAGCATCTTCAAACGTAAGGTTAAGTACCTTAAAAAAAATTCAATAAATTATTAGATAATTAAAATATTTTGTTAATTTTAGAAATTACCTGGTAGTTAAAAAAACAAAAACAAACTGTTTTTACTTAGAATTCATAAATTTGTGTCAATTCTGGTCCAACATACTTCACCTGTCAACATCTTAGGTTGTCAGTATATCGATGGAGATGTGCGAATAACAAGACCATGTGGTTAAGAAATGTTTGTCTACAACATTTTATGTTATAAGTAAGTAATGTTTCAGAACAGATTGATTTAGCTTTAAATTTGCTAATTTCCTGCAAATAATGATTCAGAAATATAGATTTTATTTTTGCAAGATTTTTAAAATTAAGAATTCACTTTTGTTTACAAATACGTCAAAATGGCTGTTTCAATTGGTTCTTCTGGGTTGGGTGGGGGGAATGAACAGACTAAAAATTATTCAAATTTCTATTTGAAATACACCAGTATTTTGCTTTCTGGAATTAAAAAATTTAATCCTTTAGCTTTCAATTAAAGCTAAAATGAAAGTTTCAAGAAAGATTTTCATTTATGAAAATTCATTTAAAACCTTAGGTATATTGAATTATTGAAGGCACCTATTTTAAAGCTTGCAGGCTAATGATGACTTGTATCTCTAGCTTTTATTGTAAGTTATTTAGTTTTTATATTAAAAGTTCAATCTGGCAACCCTGTCTTGAAAATGTACAAACATATGAACAACTCTTAGTCATTCTCTGTGGTGCTATCAAACATGAATGACGTTTTATTTCCAGTGAAACTGCAGATTTTTTTCTGTTTTGAAAGACACTGAACTGTTTCTGATAAAATATCAGAGCAATAAACTGTTGCTTCCTTTCCTTGCAGAAGATCTGTTTAGCATGATTGTGAAACTGTTAGCCCCTTCCTCATCATAGATGTGTATATACGATTTTACCGAAAGTGTTTTCTTCAGACATGGACCAAGAAACACATCCAAAACAATGTTCAAAAACCAGCTACAGACATGTTTATATGTTGATCTTTTTTTTATGATTTTCTGAGCTAAGAAGATTTGTAAAGGAAGAGCACATTAAAAAGATAATTACATTTTCCAAACTGAATGAATTTGTAAGCATTTTGTCAAACCCAAACATGCATAAAGATGCTGCAAAGATCAAGTCTGGATTTCTGGCAGATAGGGCTATGAAAAATTTTCGAAAAAAGGGAATGTGTCAACAAAAGATCTGTTTGCATGCAGACTTGCAAAAAAAGATAATGTTCATCATTGAGAAACTTCTGGCAAATCCACCCCTTAGATACCCTCTTGTAAGGTCACTTGCATGGCTGAACCCCAGATCTATTTTTGAAAAAAAATTTGCCACAGAAGACAGTCTAAAAAGATGTCTTTACCACATGATGGACAAAAAACAAGTCAGCAAGTCTGATTGTGATGACATCATCAATCAGTACAAAGAGTTCATGGTGGAGGCTGCTGGAAATATTGCTTTCCAGAATTTCAGCAAGCATGAAAACTGTCTGGACACATTGTTCTACTCTTCTTTGTTTACCAACAAAGAATATTAAAAACCGGAAAGTTTGCAGATTGCTGGTACTCTCTCATGGACAGGCCTCAGTGGAGATAGTTTTCTCAGTCAATAGGGAAATTTTCACTCTGGTTGCACAGCGCATTATCACAGATTATTTTGCCACAGTTGGAGGTGCTGGGAATGTTCCCATGACTAAGGATCTTCTCTGCAGTGTTTCCAATGCCCGAACAGTATACAACCAATAACTTGAGGCTGAGAAGTAGAAAAAAAAAAAAAGGCAGAAAGAAGCAATTGGACAAAAAACAGAAATCCATGCTTATGAAAATTGAAGAAGTGAAGACCAAAAAACACAAGCTTGAAAGTTGTACACAAGATTTTCTCAAGTCAGCTGACAGCTATGTGGAGAAAGCTGAGCAGACTCGGAACTTCACACTTCTCGCACCAATGCCATGCAAAGATCTGTAAAGGATAAATCCATAGAGATATCAAAATTGGAAGAGGAGCTGAATGCTAAACTAGATGAAGTGAAAAAAATGTCAACATTGTGTTCTGTGCCATGTGTAACAAAAGCCATGAGTAGTAGGGGTAGCTAAAATATGTAGTCTTTTTGTGAAAATTTCTATTTGTAGTTCTGTTCATTAAAACCATTATATGTAACTTCACAGGAAATATGCAGTAATGAAGAATTTTTGTGAGATTCACAAACCATGTGTAGTCTAGGTAGCTGAAATGTGTAGCAGTAAGAATTAAAGTGTGTAATTCAAAATTTTCAAGATTGGAACTCCAAATTGTGTAGAATGCTACACAAAATATGTAACATAACCAGCTCTGCATTCAGTTGTGTTTTAGCCTTCAACACTTGAATTTCTTCACTGCTTTCAACTGATCCATGTGACATAAATTATTGGAATTGGCTGTAGCTTTTCTTTCAACATCTCATCTGTCAAACTATTAAAAGATAAATCAAAAAGTTTGTGTTTTTGAAATTGATGACCATTCACTTGGTGTATGTGCATGCATGCACGCATACCAGTTTCTGTCCTTGAAACTTCTTAACATAATCCTGGAAAAGTCCTGGATTTTTTTTTAACAGATCCATGGGAACCCTGTGGAATGTCGGAATTAAACAAGTGCATAAATTCAGCTTTAGGAGAAATATAATAATGGTGCAGCACAAATTCAAAGGCATATAAGAATAGTAAAATACTTTACAGAGACTGAGTAAAGTACTAAATGAGGGGACAATAACATCTGGAAACAGTGTTATGTGATGTCTGAAAGTGAAAGCCGGTCATTTTCACAAATGAAGAACAGAATTGAGGCAGTAGACGTGTTTCTACTTATGAAGGTTGAGAATGTTATGGGCAGAGTATGTGACAAATGAGGTTTTATGGAGCCGAGGAGCAACAAAGAACTTGCTACTAACAGAGGCAGCTGAAATTTTTGGGACACATGAAAAAAAATTTATGAAACACATTGAAGCAAAGGAACACAATGAATTATCTACTTGACAAGTTTGTGCAAATGGACAAAGATGTACTATAAAGAGGGAATCATAAAGGGTAGTAAGAAAACACATATATAGAGAACCATAATCACTCACATCCTGAAGGAACATGATATATCGAGAGACATTGAAACCGATATTGACATGGTAAATTAATACCACTTCTCAAGCACGCACCTTGCATCAGTTGAACTTCTGTCCAGTTATTTAACCCTTAGCTCTAATTCAGTCCATGTTTATTTCAACTGGAGCTCGTACTTTGCCATGTGGCTAACTCTCTGAAACAGCCCTTGTCTTGTCTTATTCAATTGGATTGTTACACTGTGTGCTGCCTTGGATCAACCTGCCCTCTTCCCCAACAACTACTACAGTCACTACTGCTTACTTTAACAATCTTCAGCCTCACCTTCACTTCCCCTGCTGCTGCTGCTGCTGCCTTTTCCTAAGCAGAGAGGATTTATTGATCTGATATCAGCAATTATTTTTATGCACTGTCTCTGTTGCCAACTTGTGGATGTTAACCATTTGATGTGGCCGTGTCAAGAATAGCCACGCGCCCATATTTACAACGCGCACAACACCTTGCTGTTCTATCCCTCCCTCAGATTTGCCATTGTTTTGAATAAATAAAAACATAACTGATTGTAACATATCTATTTAACTCTGAATGATAGCCAGGAGGCTTTTTCACTGCCTCCCCAGGATGTAGTGTATAAAGAGGGAAAGAGGAAATTACTCAATTTAATAAGAATAATAATAAGAATAAGCTCTAGAAAATGATGGAATTTTCAGTAAATTTAATTTTTGTTCACTTGTTACAAAAGCAAACAAGAATGAAGTGTGTGTAATATATGAACAGCATCTAATGAAAATGTAATGTTATGTCTTTGTGTTCAGTGTTTACACAATAACTATTATTTTAGTTATAATTAATAAATCGTAATGATATGATTTTAATGCAGCAATGAGGATAAGACTAAAAACTGAATGTGTACTCTTAAATTATTCAGTATCATCATGATGTAGAGATCTGCCTGGATGATGCAATTTTGTTAATTTCCTAATATTTTATTGTTAAAGCCCACCCCCTCTTAGAGGGGGGGATCACATTATTCCCATAACCCATTTTATACAAAGTTACAAGAAATAAAAACAAAAAATGAAACACCACACTACTTTTAAACCTGATTTATCTTAGTATTAAAAAACAAAACAAAAAAAACATCACTGTTAGTGTGTGTGTGTGTGTGTGTGTGTGTGTGTGTGTGTGTGTGTGTGTGTGTGTATGTATATATCTCACTAAGATAAATAATAATATATTTTCATGTATCAATTTTTTTTATGATTTAATTTCATTTCTTCGACTCTCTGTTCTTGGCCTGTTTTCCTCACTCAGGATAATTTCTGACATTTAATTACACTTTTTTTCTGATCAATATTTTGTTCACTCACCTTCTTCCTCTTCTATCTTTTCAAGTGGTGTCATGATGATGCACTTATGTAAATTTTATTCACACTCAGGGATTTTCTTGTTAATAAAGCAATTAAAAGTATAGCTTTGCTTTGAAGTTTTATTAAGATGATGTAAAAATGATTATAAAATCATTAAGCAAAATATTAATCTAGTTCTGAAAATGTGGTATTTCATTAAATAGGCAGACAAAATGTAATTTTTCTTATTTTTTTTATATATTTTTTCCTTAAGTTTGTCACATATGACCTGTTGTAAAATCTGCAATACCCACAAATTGTAAGATTTATTCATAACCTCTTTAATCTGTTTTCTCTTATCAAAGTTACATTGGTTTACAGGGTTTTCTTAAGATCTGTTTTCTTTCTCTGCCACTCAGTTCTACAAGCAACTGCTATTAGTGAATTTATAATTGATATATATGGTCAGATTTTTTACCATTAGTAGATGCATATTTTTATACCTGATTTGAACTTTTATTTTCATATAATTGATTAGTATATGATAAGCTTTATAAACATGGCTCTTAGAAGAGAACTAAGTTTCTACCATTGAGCTGTATCTGTAAATGCCTAAAATATTCATCTAATATGATTTAACTATATGTAGCTGAAATGAAAGCTTTATAACTTTTCTACCTCTATATTATGGTTGTGGTTAATGATTGCCACTTGATGGAACTGGGTTGAGATGTGAAGTGGTTGGTAATTGTCTGAAGTTCAATTCATGGCTCTTCTCTCTGATCCCCTAAATAAGGTAATTATTTGTAGAACATTTTAAATTTACATTTTTTTATTTTTTGGTTTTAAGAGATTCACTTTTTTTTTTTCTTCATACTAATATGATCATTATTTCTGCTTTCATATTTCACTTTGTTCTGTCTTGATCTTGTCACATCATGTTAAATTTCTATGTTTCTATTGAGAATAATAACATTCTTTGAAGAAGTATATTTGTCATGTTTGCAAAAGGTAACTAGAAGATATTTTTTGATTAGTCATAGTTGTATAATAATCATAATTGTTCGTTAAAACTATACTCCTTTCACTCATCCAAAAGAAATGTAGTGCTTTGCATGACAGGAATAAAGTGTCGAATAATAATTTTTTATAATAAGCACAGAATTTTAATCATGTAAAACAGAAAAAGAGAAAAGTAAAAAATTTTCATAATTGCTGTTCGAATATTTTTTTTCTTTTAATCAATCCAAAATTTTATTGAATTGATTTAAAAAAAAAAAAAAAAAAAAATCATTGGCAAACATCTTGCAAAGTATAAATTAAATTCATACTTTGCTATATGTTTTAATTTTCTGCATTCCTTCTAAAAATTGTTATTTGCCTGAACAAGTAACCTTATTTCTTATGCACTTTTAAGCCAGAATGTTACTTTCTATAAGTAACCACACAAGTTATTTTGTTACTTTCTTTCTTGAATAAGCAAATATGATTTATGAGTGATGTTTGGCTTATTTTCTTTATACATAAACACTATCTAAAGAAAAGCTTCATTAATCAGATGTGGAGACTATATAGTTGGTAGGCAAATTAAACACAAAAACTGATATTAAAATAATTCAAAGCAACAATAAATAAGAAATATGTATTGAATTTTAAATTATTAATGACATCGGTTATCTGTTTATTTTTATGTTGATACCTAATCATAGAGCTAATCTTGTAAATTGTGTTCAGTTATCAGTAGGTGCTCAAAACCATTACCATATATATATATACACACATACACACACACACACACACTACATGTGTATATTTAGGCAATCAGAAGCTATTATTGCTTTCATCAGAAGACAAGTAAATTTAAAAACCATGGTATATTTTGAAATGGAAAAAAATTGATTCTTGAATATTGTAATATCAAATGATAAAACTTGTTGACAAAAGAGAAAAAATTGTATGCAATTTTTAAAACCGAGTCATAACTTTTTTTTTTAATCATCGTTACTTAATCAGTTGCATTTTCAATTTTGTATACTGTCAGTTTTTAATTACCAACAAATTAGCAGAGTATGAGCCTTAATACATTTCATTATGTATATTTTAAATTAGTTTTCTTAGCTTCCAGAAAACCCTATTTCAGTATTTTCTGATGCCTCCCCGTTTTAGCATCAAGCTGTTACATGCACTTTTACTATATCTGTCTGAAACATTTTCCCTCATAACTTCTCCCTGTATTACAGTAATTCTCACCCTATTTTTATTGCGTCTTAATAATCTCAATATTGCATTACACAAAACACTCATTTAATATAGAACATACTATTCAGCATCTCACCATTTTTATGGTCTTTTTCAAAGCTATTCTGAGAAGAGGCATCACTATTGCTTTGTGATATATTTTTTTTATCATCTTCATTTATATCTTTTCGTCTTTTATCTATATATATATATATATATATATATAGGAAATGGAATTAATATTTCTAAGATGAAATCCTAATAGAGTGACCATCCTAGAATTTAGGAGTCAGCTTATACTGGACAAGCCCACTAGTAGAGTGTAGAACATGATATTTAAGTTATGCAAAAATAACATGATTATGAGCTCAATATTTCAGCTTGGAAATTTAAAACTGTCAAATCCTGCAAATCAATTGCAGCTCGATAACAAGTTTTATCCACATTAATAGAAGTGAGATATAGAATTTCATTCTTAAAGAGCACTAATTAAAACAAAAACCGGATAAATGATGCTGTGAATTAGGTTTTTTTTTTGTTGTTTTTTTAAGTCAGCTAAAAATAGTAAATTGTACGCTTGAAGAATGAAACAAAAGAAAATCATTAGCCTAAACAAGAAAAGATGAATGAAAATTACTGGGTCATTTTTATTTCACCTTTAAGCATGACCCTTTTACCCTTTTTAACCAATTCAAGTTTTTATCATCTCTTAAATCCTTCCTACAATGGTATATGTAATAAATTTGTTTCATGAATAGATTTCAAGTTTCATTAGCATTTGATTATCACAAAATAGTTATTTCTTCCTCTAATGTAGTTACCCCCACTTTTTTACGAAAAAAAAAAAAACAAAAACATATAGCATGATGAAAAAAGGCTCCAAACTCAATAAAAACAAAGTTTTATCATCAAAATGTTTATCATTAAGAGGAAAGACCAAAGTATTTTATTATAATTATTATTATTAATATTTAAATTTTTAATCCTTTCTAGCATGTTCGAAATTTTGGTTAAAAATCTCATTTTGTTTACATCAACAGCCGATGTAATTACAATTTTTTTTTTTTTTTTTAAATTTGCACATTTTTTTTTTTTTTTTATTAGTTAAAAGCAGGGTTCCTTCGAGAATGTAAATCATCATTTTTTTTTTTTTTTTTTTTTTTAAACAGTTAACCCTTTCACTGAAAATCTGCTCTGAATTGTAAAATATAAATGCAATAAAACTATATTATTTAATTAGAAAAGCTTTTAATTGCTTTGATAAATAAAATTTATTAAGGACACTATTGTCTTAAGAAAAAAATTTTCAATGAATAATTGATTTTTACAACAATTGTTTTTTCATATTTTTTTTAAAATTTAATTAAATAGTTTATAGTATTAAAAAATTGTTTAAAATTCTGCATTACTTCAAGGTGGCGGTTTGGTGATATTGTTAAGTGAAAACTACATTTATGAATCAAAAATTGAAAAGCTCATAACAGTTATACCCAAATATTTAAAAAAAAAAAATTAAATAAAAGTTTTCAGGGTATAAACATTCCCAATTTGTAACTAAGGTAAAACATAAATGATATTATCCTTTAAAAGGTCATGTGATTTAAGAGTCGTCTGGCATTCTGCAATACTTTCAATTTCATTATTCAGTTCTGTTTTATCATTAACGTATTTGCAAATCATCACTTCAAAATTTCAAAGTAAGTTTTGCTTTTTTTAATTACTATTTTGCTAAATATTTTTATTTTATGTATTTATTTTACTTTGGGTCATACTTCAATTAAGTAATTTTTTGTTTAATTTAATAAACTTAAGAACCTAGAGATGAAGCCCAAATTTCATAAAGCATCTTGAAGCATAACTAAAAGTCAATAAAATATTAATTGCTGAAAATATGTTAATTTGTAAAAATTACTAGGTAGTTAAAAAAAAACAAAAAAAAAAAAACGTTCACATAAATTTAAGAAATCTATCTTAATTCTAACCATCCATACTAGCTGTCATCACCTCAAACTTATCGATATGTCAATAAAGATAAAAGAAAAACAGGACCTGTCGTTAAATGCTTGTATATTACTTTTTTATGCTGTAAGTAATATTTATTTCAAATCAGATTGATTTTAACTTTAAATTTGCTAATTTTACTCAAATAATGTGTCACAAATATATTTTATTTTTGGAAGATTTTTAAAACTGATAAATTTCTTAAAATTAAGAATTTCCGCTTTTAAGAATTTTCTGAAATTGGCCAAAAAGTGGAGATTCTGATCTATATAATTTCTATTTGAAATACACCAGGATATTTTACTTACTGGAAATAGTAAATTTAATCATTTAGCTTTCAATTAAAGCTAAAATGAAATCTTCAGGAATGCTTTTTCATTTTTTTAAATTCTTTTTAAACTCTAGGTATCAAAAATTCAGTGAACATATCTAATTTAATGTCTTAAGATAAATAAAGATAAATAACAGACTTATTTTGAAAATATCTTCTGCACTCATTGAAGAACATTAAGAGTTGGGACCTATTGTAAACAGTTAATACTAATAAATATCCTTTTGTGATTCTCATTTTTATTTTGGCATGTCAACAAGGATGACTGTTTTGTCTCCTGATTGTGTTAAAATGCAGGAAATGTTAATCATTTGTCAATGGATGCTTATAGGATATATCCATACATATTATTAAAGAATACTATACAAAAAAAGTTTTGTTACCTAGAAATAATAGCCACAGTTTTAGGGACCAACAATAATTTTCTAATTTTTGCTTTTTCTTCCTAATAAGTTCTTTTATCAGACTATACAAAATACCCTTTCATATGTGTTGAACTATGTGTTAAGCATGATTTGAGATTGACAAAAACTAATAAATAAAATTGTATTCTTTATTACATACCTTTAAAGATGATAGAGAATGTTTAAAAACTATCTGCTGGTTTATTTTTTAAAAATTCAAACATTCATAGTATTAATTTAAAAGAGGGCTCAATACCAAGAGTAGAGCAATAGTTATTTATTATAAAGATGATACATATGGACAAACAAGTACTCACGATACAGATGCATTTTTGTTTCGATGTGAATGCATCTCAACAAGTGAGGAACAAAAATCTATGTCAACACTAAATTTTTTAATATTGCTTGAAAGAACGTTTACTTAGATCTAATAGTGATAGATTTTTCTCTTAATGTCAAATATTTTCTCATTTCTTCAGTCTTTTTGCTTTCTACTCAACTAAAACGGGATTTCCTAGTTTGTCTTATTTCTACAAATAATTCACTGTTTTTATCTGTTGAATAATTACTTTGTTCAGATTATCTTGTGACTTCTACTACAGCTTAACTCTTTATTTTCTAACCCCTTTTTCTCAGCAAGTCTGCTCTCCTTGTGATCTCTGATTAAGGACTGACAAATTTGAAACATACAATCCTGTCTACTAAATTTTCATACAAAAAAAAAATTAGTAAATTTGTATACTTTTTATTTCCTACTATCCCATGCCCCCATATGTCCCCATTGCTGTTGTAATCATTAAGGTAAACATCAGTACTGAAATTGATTGTCTTGTTTAATGTAATCTATATAACTTTTTATATTTTAACCTAGATAATTGTAACATAATCTGCATAGTTACAGATGTGTTTGTTTTGTTTGTATAGTCCTCATAATAAAGTTTTGTTTATATTTACTGCAGTATCAAATATAATTTGTAAAATATTTTGAATTAAAACTTTTTGTCTAGAGATAACAATTGAGTGACTATTTATAATGCAGATTGCATCTGTATCAATTCTGTAACTGTTCTTTATAATCCCAGATAGTCTTTTCTTGGCATATCAATCTCATTTTGGTAGGTATTCCTTTGGTATCTCTTGGTTGAATCTCTTTATATGAACTAAGACTTCATGTCAATTTTCAAAAATAGTGTGTGAAGGCAATTGCATAAGTTATAATAGAAGCAGGCATATTTTATGCAAAACATATATTGCTTTGTTGAATTGTAAGAGTTACTAATTTCATTATATTACCTAGAGATCATGTCTCCCACAAATCAATGTAGATGTCTGTTTAAAAACTTTTTTTATTGTTATTGTTGGTCACTTTTAAGTGACATCCTAAACTTATATAAGTGACTTTGTGAACATTTTTCTTTTAGTATACAAATGTTTGAGATTTATAACCTGGCAAGGTCATAAAAACAGTTTTTATATATATATATATATATATATATATATATATATATATATATAAAGTGTGTGTGTATTTTTATATAATTACCATATATTTTTGACAATTTATTCAGCACTTTGAAAACTGACTGGGTATTTATTTTCAGTCGACATCTAAAAGTGGGTATTGGGTCAATCACTTAGATTAATATCTTTATTTTGTTGTCAACAGAAATTGAAACTGAATTATTCTCTCACAAATTCAGTTAGATTAGGGAATATAAGAAAATATATTAACAAAAATGAATAAAAATCTTATCTCAAATCCTTAAATAGGGTTTGTATCTTAAATTTTTACACAATGTTATAAGTTTGTTGATTTTTCACTTGCAACCTGTCATTTATATTGTAGGCAACTTGCTCATCACTCAGTACCAATTGATATACTTGTAAAATCTTACATTCTGAAAATGTTTTGTGTGCTTTCTCCTTGTACTTTTATTCATCTTTTAAGTAAGATTAAATGTTACTTCTATTTTTCAGATATTTCCATATCAAATGATGATTGCAGAAAATGCCCTGAAACATCTCTGCACAATATAAAGAAAAAAGAAAAAACTAAACTTGAGAAAAATGCAGAAAACTCTTCCAGCAGCGATTCCATCAAGCTGCATGATCGTGTGTGTGCAGCTAAGAAGTCCAAAGCTAGTCACACCAAAAGTGGCAGCAATTCTGAGAGTCAGGAAGGGCTGACATCCTCATCTTCTACCATTACAACAGCAACTGGCACTATGGCAACATCAGGAGATAAGGAAAAGCGCAAGCACCACCACCACCATCACCACCACCCACACCATCATCACCACCACCACCATCACCACCATCACCATTTGCAGCCGTCACACCATCATCACCATAAATCAGAATCTCCTCATGAGAAGACATCTAGTTTTAAGCCGCACATTCATAACTCTGAGAAAGAAAACATAAAGAAAGACAATCCCGAAGAGGAATCCTCAAAACGGGTCAATGGTGACTCGTCTAATGTGGTGCGTGTAAAGCCACCCCCAAGGAAGCGGATAGTTAGCAACTGTGGGGTGCAAGTGAACCTGAGAAGGCGCACCGAAAATAAATCAGTACAAGTGTCCCTGAAGCATTCAAGTTTGGCTAATCACCATGATGGGAAAGATTCATCACTATTAGCTAAGCGGGAACATTCAGCTTCGACTGACCGAAAGGTGGAGATTGCTCAACGACTGGAGAGCCATAGCCGGAGAGCTGTGTTCAGTAAGGGCACCCAGACCAATAAAGAAACGCAACGCAAGTCCATCACTCATAATCTGTCAGATCTGAAGATCACATTGTCATCCGATCATGACCATTGTATAAAATCTGCAAAATCTGTGTCATTTGTACATCCTGGAGGTAAAAGAGAAAGTGAAAATAGCAACTTTGGATCTGGAGGTGGTGATGTCAATGATGCCTTGAAATACCAGGATTTGATGCATTTTGAATATTATTCAAATGGTGGCGCTTTAGTACTGCACTCTTATCAGGAGGAACTTGAAAAGCTTTCACCTGAACAGTTCTCGGAGTTTGTCAGGGAGTATTTTCATGTTGTGTTTGATGAAGAAACTGAAGGAGTGTCCAACTGTGTGATGGGCATTGTCCACAATGCTGCCTCCACTCTGCCAGATTTTCTGGAATATTTTACTGACAAATACCCACACTTGACCATCAAGACAGGTGTTTTAGGTAAGTCAGATATTGAGACCAAGACAGTTGCTTCATATTGGGACCAGATCAAAAAGACCTACCAAAATGGCACTGTACGAACAGGGCCTCTTCTTCAACTGAGCCTCGTTGGCACAGTACATGAAGAGGTTGGTGACTATTTCCCAGAGTTCCTTGATATTTTGGAAGGTAACCTTTTCCTACGACTTACTATGCCTTGGGGGGAATTGTCATCAGTTAAAATGAAAGATAGACGTGAAAGTAATGATGGTCCAATTTTATGGGCACGTCCAGGAGAACAGATGGTCCCCACAGCTGACATGCCAAAGTCTCCTTATAAAAGAAAAAGGTAAGACATTTTTGTTGCTGGTTGTTTTTTTTTAATAACAACTTTTGCTAATAAAGAAAAAAAATTCTTTGATAAATTTGTAAGCTTATATCATGTATGCAGTGGGAAGAATGTTAAAAAATTTAGTGAAATAAATTTGTTTAGAATGATTGGTTACCCTTTGATTCTGCAGTTAAATTCATGATTCACACTTTTTCCCTTCGGGACGTGGGCAATCATGCCTCTCCACAACTTCCTATCCCTTTTGGCCCTTATCAGTGTTTCTCCCTTTACCAAGCCCCCTTGCCCCATTCCACTGTCCATTCACACAAACTTACTGTCTTCCCCTATCTATCTTGCCTTTGATGTACCCTGTGAGTGTTAAGTTTTACAAGCCCTCCTTCCTCATAATGTATCCAAGAAATTTCAGTTGTCTCTTTCTGAGTGTTCTTTCTGTTCTTTCTTCCTCATTGCATACTTGCTCTGTCTATGGAATTCTCAGTATCCTTCTGTATGACCACATTTCTTTTGCTTCTAGTTTTCTCTTTATCTGTGGGGTGATTGTTCAGCATTCACTGCCATACAAGAGGATTGATATCACATAGAAATCCAGCACTCTTTGTTTCTAATTAAATTTTCTTGTTTGTTAATACTTTTAGCTTTTGGAATGTATCTTTTGCTAATCCAATGTACATTTGGATTTAGGTGTCTTCTGTTAAAGCACTTACCAGCTAGTTTAACATCTGTATTTGTTTGATAAAATAAATTAACATTGATTTTTGGATTGTGTAGTTGTTTCATGTGAGTAAAATTTCTAAAATGTCTTACTTTAGTTAGATTATCACCATTTCTGTATTTCTTTCTTTCTGAGCAGCACTTAATAGCTGAGGAGCACATGTTGTACACAAAACTTTATATATATTGTTCTCTGCATGGCTTGAGATCTACTCATGGTAGAGGGTTACATTTTAAAATGATAATGCTGAATGAGACATTTCATATGAATAGAAGAGAAGGTGGTAGGAAATGAGATTATTTAAGGATAAGGAGAAAAGATGAAAATTTACCTTTGATGTGCAGAGGTCAGTATTAATGTGTTTAGTGAACTACCTACATTGGAGTTTGTTCCACAAAGTGGTAGTTCATTGGGGGAGAGGGAAAGCTGTCAGTGGAATTTTCATCTTACATTTGGAACACTGAGGAAATGAATGTGATTCAACTATATGGAGCTACCATGGTATGTCAGAGCCATGATGGCCTGAACTTGTGGAACTAGAGAATTGAGGGCATCTGAACATTTGCAATAGAAATAGAGTAGTACAATATGCACAATTTATAACATCACTGAAAGCCATAAACCTTAAAAGTTCCACATGAAGATGTCTAATATAAGCCTCAGAAAACTGAAGTGACTTGTTGACATTTTTGAATAAATGATTGAATATAATTTTAATATTTAATTTTTGTTCAATATTAGCAATTTATCCACTCTAAATGATACCAAAATATGATAAGAGTAACAAGCAAGATTTTTTCCTCTGTGTATTATGATATAACTAACTTAATACCTGTCAAAAATGATGAGGCTATTTATGGATAGGTCAACATTTTTGTCTCTTATCGGAATATCTGTGTATTCTGTGATCAGTATTATATAGTGTGTACGCATACAAGTATACAGAGGTCTGGAGGCAGACCATGGATGGACTAGTTTGATTTCATGGATTGCCATCTTGGAATACTGTCAAATGAAACCAGACAACCTGACAATGAAATTGGCTGCAGGCCAGTAGAGAGCCATGATTGTAGGGAGTATTTTGGTATGTATGTCAGTTGGTGAATGACAGTCATTGTTACTAGATATGTGGGCACATCTAAAAATAAGATGTTTAAATCTTTCTTTTCTTTTTTTTTAATTTCTATCAATTTTCTCAAATTTAGACAAAGTAGTTTTAAAAAAAATTGTATTCTATTGAGATAACAAACAATGGGATCCACCAATTTAATTATTTTGGATATAAAAACCAACATTTTCTTAAGTTGTAATTTTCATGTTAACAAAAATAAAGCAAAACTTCATTTTTTTGTACAACTTAAATATATTTGAAACTTCTTATGGAGTTGGCCTGATTCCAAAATGGTATGATATGTTGGGCTATGGCCTCTAGGAGTAAAGTTGAAAATGTGTGACACACTGACATTCACATTTATTATGTAGAAGACCAGGAGGAAGAAATAGGGTAGTATATTATTGTTGTTATTAATTTTGCATTACTTATAGGTAGCGGTTTGGTGATATTGTTAAGTGAAAGCTACATTTACAAATCAAAAATTGAAAACCTATAACAGTCGTTTGTACCCAAATATTTTAAAAAAAGAAAATTTTAGTATATAAACATTCCTAATTTCTAACTATGGTACGCCATAAATGATATTATCCTTTAAAAGGTCATGTGATTTAAGAGTTGTCTGGCGCTCTGCAATTTTTCAGTTTCATTATTCAGTTCTGTTTCATCATTAATGTATTTGCAAATCATCACTTCAAAATATCAACAAGTTTTACTGTCTTTAATTACTATTTCACTAAATATTTTTATTTTATGTATTTATTTTACTTTGGTTCATACTTCAATTAAGTAATTTTTTGTTTAAGTAAGTAAACTTAAGATAAGAACTTAGAGACGAAACCGAAATTTCATAAAGCATTTTGAAATGTAACTAAAAGACAATAAAATATTAAATAATTGCTGAAAATGTTAATTTGTGAAAATTACTAGGTAGTTAAAACCCCCCAAAAAATGCGTTCACTTGGATTTCGTAAATTTATGTCAATTCTGATCATCTGTACGAGCTGTCACCGCCTCAGAACTTATCGATATGTTAATAAAGATAAAAGAAAAACAGGACCCGTCATTAAGAAATGCTTGTATATTACTTTTTTATGCTATAAGTAATTAATGTTTATTTCAAATCAGATTAATTTAACTTTAAATTTGCTAATTTTACTCAAATAATGTGTCACAAATATTTTATTTTTGGAAAAATTTTAAAACTGGTAAATTTCTTAAAATTAAGAAAATTGCTGCTTTTAAGAATTTTCTGAAATTGGCCAAAAAGTTGAGATTCCGATCTATATAATTTCTATTTGAAATACACCAGGATAATTTACTTACTGGAAATAGTAAATTTAATCATTTAGCTTTCAATTAAAGCTAAAAGGAAATTTTCAAGAATGCTTTTTCATTTTTAAAAATTTATTTTAAACCTTAGGTATCAAAAATGCAGTGGAGGTACCTAGTGTAGCCCTACTTTTAAAATTAACATATAACATAAGCAAACAATAAAATAATAAAAGAAATCTATTTAGGCAAATTTTAAGACTGCTCAGTAGCCTCTGAATCATGAAGATAGTAACAAGTAGCTCTGGCTAACTTGTGGCAGTTAACTTACCTGTTTTCTTTCTTACATAAGTAGGCTTTCCTTGTATTTAGAAACAGCCAAATGAAAATATTATGTTGATCATGAAAATCGTTCTGACATGAAACCAGCCCATAATTTAGGGCAAGCATATAACAATTTTAGACGTAAAATAAATTGAAGATTTCAGTTACAGTTAAATCAGACTTGTTTATTTCTTGCAAATTCTGCAGTAGAAAAAGTATGATTTTGCCCAGTAGTTGACTACTATGATTCAATTAATTCCTCATTCCTGGTGAGAACTGAGCTGAATTGCAGACAGCTTACATGACATTACTTGGTTTGGAAAATTTCTTCTACGATCAAACCACGTTGAAACCCCAATACTGGTTCTCATTTGATCACTGAAGTTAAGCAGTGTTGAGCCTGGTGAGTTCTTAGATGGGGGACCACTTGGAAACATGAGATACTGTAAGCAACCTCCTATAGTCTAAAATGTTTTGGCTTTTGATAAGCCAGCAAAATAAAATAAAATTCAATGTAGTTGGAGAATCTTCAAACAATGTGAGAGAAAATTTCTTAGCAGTTTGTTGAACTACAATTGGACATCAGACTGTGTGCTCATTCAATGGTTTCCAATGTTTTGCTGGGCTGGAGTCCTTTTGAGCTTCTTATTTCAACACGCTATTTTGCTTACAGTCTGAGAAACAAAACAGTGGGAGGGGAAACATCTCATGTAAGTAGGTTTCAAAAACATTAAAATCTCACTTTGGGTGCCTTTTCCTCTTCAAATTCTGTTACTGCTTTAACCAAATCAAGTGCTGATGACTGGCCATCTTCGGGTGATATAGTTGTGGTGGCAACAATTCTCTTTTTTTTTTCTTTTTTTTTTTTTTTCTTTGAGAAATTGTTTACTACTTACCACTGATACTGGATGTGTGAGAAGGATCCTTACAGCAGTGGAAATATTCAGTACATTAATTATCTGTGTTTTTGTTGTAGTATGAAGAGAAATACTTTTTGTGGCAACATAGACTTTGGAATTCTTTGTGCTATTGCTACACGTTCGGAAAACAAATCTTCATTGTTAATTTTGTTTCAATAATGCATCAATAATTTTCACAAATTCCAACAGTTCTTACAAATCCCAAACATTCTCTTATGTTAACTTCAGGCTCATATATTTCATGACCTGTTTTTATTACATCAGCAAAGCATATAATCATTGTCAGTTCTTCAACATGGCTAACATCAGGTGTGTAGTCAGAATAATTGGTTATTATTTGGCTGAGTGTTTGCATTTGTCAAAATTTGCTACTTTATACCATTACCTAGAATCTGTATAACTCATTTTGGAGATCTTTTTTTAGGTAGTGACCAACCATTGTGTCTTTCTTTAACTTTATGCAAATTTTCATTCATGATGGGATCAAAAAGATATTCTACCAACTTTAAAACATTTCCATTGCCAACACTGTAAGATTTATGAGTTTTTTATTTTTAGTATCAGTTGTTTATTCCTTTAAATAAGTTCAATTCAAGTTCATCCCAGACTTAATAGTCTTGTAAATGGTCAGTAATCCTTTCATAAGAGAAAATTTCTCTCTCTCTCTCTACTCAAACCTATGTTTTGGAATTTGTTTTTTGTAGCGATGAGGTATCATGGTTTGTTCTTGCCAAAAAAAGCGCCTTTTATTTTGAGAAAATCTGTTTTTTGAGTCTTTGGAAATATTATATATAATCTGTTGTAATTAAGGCCATTTGACATAGTCACTATGATTCAGTTCAGAAACCATCTTCTTACGCACATGACTGTTTCTTTGATTTTTCTTATAGTCACCTTAAAATAAGTATCCCAAACCAGAATTTTATTTTCAGTATATCTAAACATATAGTACAGACATAGAGCTTGGCAAAACAAAAATTGGTACTAAATTTATCTTCATAGCTCAATTAACAACTAAGTTATGACCAAAGTTCACTGAAACTTAGAAAATCTTGTGTGCAAAGTGGGACAGAAGCCAATGTTAGCAGTGTACTAGCAGTATAACCCGTTTTCAATCGGGTGTTTCATTACTGAGAATTTTTGCCGTTCAAATGGAGCAGTTTAAAATTAAAGTCAGCCACCCCTACCCTCCCAAATCAATATTGGTAACAACATTTGGGTGCAACTGAGGCACATCCCCAAATAGGGGTTAACAATTTGAATGGGAGTGCCCCTGAAAAGGGCCATTTTTGTGTTCTCAACCTTGTTTCAGCCTCATGCGCAGCAGCAGTTGAAGAGGCATTTCTCCTCAGCCATTGAGTCCTTTGATCATCATTTTCAGCCTTGTGCGCAGAAGCGTTCAGATATGCTCTTTTGGAAAGCTGATGTTGATCTTCAGGCTTAGTGGCTCTGATTGAAGCATTCCGAGAGGCATTTTAAGACAGGTGAGCTGAACATTCTAAACATGATTTGTTATCCCTTATTCGCATGGCAGAACTGGTGGCAGTGGCTTTGCAACCTAGGCAAGTTCTTTTCTTTGGTGGCATGTCTTAGGCAAGTATGAATTGTCAAATGGAATACATGGGAAATACCAGAAGAGAATGCTGAAAAGCTACAGGAATCACTAAGCTCGAATAACTTTAGGAAAGGTTAAAAAAATAAATGTTGAGTAATAAAAAAAAAAAAAACTTACTTATTACTACGGTGAATGCAATGCAAAAGCTAGTAGGACAATAAAAAAATTTAAGTTGGGAATGGCTATAAATGACAATGAAAGCAATGTCTAAACATTGAGGTAACGGGGCACATCACTGATGTCTTACCAGTAGTGTGAAAACTAGGAATACATAAATTTTATATACATTTAGCAAGCTATTTTGAACCCTGGTGTTTAAGCAAAACTTTTTTCTAAAATTGAATTTTCTTGATAGAAACTTTGTGGGTGTGTCTCTAGTGAAAATAATGTCAGGATGATATATTTCTTAAATGTTTTTAAAAAAAAAAATAATGAGGGTACTCCATTCCTATGTACTTCCACAACTCATGATAGGCCCTTGCTAATAACAAAAACAGGTTTCTTTTGTTTTTTTGGGGGGAGGGGGGGGGGGTATATCCCTACTCATTAATTTACTAAATATGTTACATAATCTTTTAAGTGAATATTTTCTTACCTTGAAAATAATGATATTTATAAAATATATAAAACCAAGGTTTCTTACTGAAAATGCACTTTTTTTTCCAGTTTAGCAACAATAGATACAAATGTTTACATAACGAGAACTTTGGGCAGACTTCCAACTAGAACATAAGTTCTCGAAATGTGAGAGCCAGAAGGAAAGGTTGTAGTAGTTTTAAAAACCTGTTCTGATGAGCATTCACAAATTCATCTGAAAGAAGTGGAGTTTTACTCAAAAGTGAACACACATTATAAAAAAATAAGATTAGTAATAAAACTTAAGTTTTAAAATAATTTTCCCGCAAATAATTTCAGAACGAGTTTATATCAGTTCAAGAAATTTGCAAAAAAAGTTATTTGGGGAACTAAATAAACTCTCTTGTCAGTTATGTTGATATGGCGGGACTAGTTCTATAATAATTGGTACTTTTTGTATTGTTTTATATCTAATAAATGAACATTCATTTTATCTATTTATTTGCTTCCACAAGAGGACAAATTTAACAGAAGTTTGAGTTGAATTTGAGATAGTTATAGGACACTCAATGAGGATTAAACTCACTAGCTATGACTTGCTAGTTGAGGTTTCCAACCATTATGCCATGTGAATTGCCTTTTTTATTGATTTTGTTTAACAAATAAGTTTTATTGGTTACAACGGTGAAAATCTGTCTTGCATAGATGAACTAAACTTATTTATTAAAGGTTGTGCTTTTCTATCATCACAACAATCTGTTTTTTAAGATTTTTTTTTTTTTTTTGTCATTAAAATGTTTCTAAAATCAAGATAATTACAGAAAAATAATTTTGTAACTACTAAAAGACAGTGAAATTGTATAGTTTTTATATTTTATTTTTTTAGGGGGAGGGGAATAATTTTAGTGTTTTTTTTTTGTTTTTTTATTACTACTACTGAATAATTGATTATTAACAGCTTTATTTTCAGACATTTCTGAAAAATCAGTATGATGGTATTCTCTATTTATGGTCATAAGTCTGGATTCAAAATTTCCCCCTCTGATCCCACAAATCTTGATGAACATCAGTTTACCTACAGCAATTTCTACTTATCCCCTTATTCCAATTTTGACAGGTAAAACTTCACATTAAATGAATAAGAGACATATTCCTTTTTTGAAAGGAACAGGTAAAATATATGGAATTTTGAACCTATTAAAAACAATCATTAATTCAAATAGGTTTTAAGGAGAAAGGTTTTAAATACAAGTTTTTATGAAGGTCTTTGAGAATTGCCATCTTCTTAATGTTATATTTTTTTTGTTGGGTGATTCTGAAAAAGCAAACAAAAAAACACTTGAATATTTCCATGTATAAACAATTGGTACTGACTGTTAGCTGTTTGGATACTCCGAATGGACTTTGATCTTGTCAGTAACTTGTGGAATTACAAAAACTATTTTGTAATAATGAAAAGTATTTTTTACTTCATTATAAGATGTATGCAAGGAAATTTGGTCTCTTTGTTTTAGCTTTCCTTATCCAAATAGAATGAAAAATTTTCAATGTCTGATGAATCAACTTTGCTAGATATCGCCAAAATGAATCCATACTTTTGATAATGAAAGCAAAAACATTGCCAGTTTTTAGAAATTTATCAAAAATCAGAATTATCAAATTTAAATGTAATTATTAATACTTATTCATTAATGAATTATTTTTTTGTTGAATGGTTATTATTTTTGAAAACATTGCGCAAATATCTTTTCAATCCCTTTCCATTTCAATATATTGTAAACACATTTACATAGATATTCATGAATTTTTTACAGTTAGTAAAAAAAAAATTTTGAAAACACATTTGAAAGAAAAATCCATTAAGATCTTTTTTCACAAAAAAAAAAAACAATGAACATAATGAAAGTTCATCCTGAACCTTACCAAAATTAATTCGATAAAACTAAAAAAACTATTTAGCAAACATCGATAAAAGTGCCTGCAGTAAGACGGAGTGTCAAAAGGACAGTTTTTCCCATGACACCACTTTTATCTTTTTTAACTACCTTCACTCTTTGGCAACATTGTTTTAAAAATCAATAATTAGAATTGTAATAAAGCCTAAACATATGGTGAAAGTGAATTGACAACAAAAATTATAAACATTATTTATTAGATTGTTTATTTACACTATTAGATTGTTTATTTACACTATTAGATTGTTTATTTACACTATTAGATTGTTTATTTACACTATTTATTAGATTGTTTATTTACACTATTTATTAGATTGTTTATTTACACTATTTATTAGATTGTTTATTTACACTATTTATTAGATTGTTTATTTACACTATTTATTAGATTGTTTATTTACACTATTTATTAGATTGTTTATTTACACTATTTATTAGATTGTTTATTTACACTATTTATTAGATTGTTTATTTACACTATTTATTAGATTGTTTATTTACACTATTTATTAGATTGTTTATTTACACTATTTATTAGATTGTTTATTTACACTATTTATTAGATTGTTTATTTACACTATTTATTAGATTGTTTATTTACACTATTTATTAGATTGTTTATTTACACTATTTATTAGATTGTTTATTTACACTATTTATTAGATTGTTTATTTACACTATTTATTAGATTGTTTATTTACACTATTTATTAGATTGTTTATTTACACTATTTATTAGATTGTTTATTTACACTATTTATTAGATTGTTTATTTACACTATTTATTAGATTGTTTATTTACACTATTTATTAGATTGTTTATTTACACTATTTATTAGATTGTTTATTTACACTATTTATTAGATTGTTTATTTACACTATTTATTAGATTGTTTATTTACACTATTTATTAGATTGTTTTACACTATTAGATTGTTTATTTACACTATTTATTAGATTGCTTATCAGAATGGTTAGCAAAACATTGGCTAATTGCCAATTGATTAAAACTTTATAAAATAGTAAATAAGGATTTTCTTATAATTAGTTCACATTTTAATAATTTAGTAAATGTTTATAAATTTCTGAATAAAAAAAGGTGTTTTCACATTTATTTCTTTATAAATTGGTAAATGTATAAATATTGCATTGCATTAGTTCTAATTGTATTAGTCTTTAGAATGTTGTAAATATCAATTATTCTTGTAAATAAACTATTTAATAAATAGTGTTTAATATTTTTGCTGTAAATTCTCAAGAACAAAAAAAATGTTAAAATCACTTTCATCATATGTTTAAGTTTATTCCACTTCTAATTATTGCTTTTTAAAACAACAAACATTGACAAGGAGTGAAGGTAGTTAAAAAGTGGTATTGTGGAAAAAACGTCCTTTTGACACTACGTTTTACTGTTTGCTAAATACTTTTCTTGAGATTTGGTGCTTGCACAATTTAATAAAATGCATTATTTTCTTTGATTTGACAGTTTATTTTTTAAAACATTTATTGTAAAAGTTTCAGTGCAATTTTGAAATAAAAATAAAGTTTAGTTCTATTTTTGAGATGAGCATTTTTATTTTATTTTTTTGTAAAGAATTATCTTTTCAACACACAGAAGTTAGAATTTTTTTTTATGCAGGTTCAAAAAGGAAATATTGCTATAATCAGTTTAAGATTTTTTTTTATAAACTTTTTTCTGTGTCTGTTAGCAGTTCCTTTAGTTTAAGAAATTTTAAAATCAGAATAATTTAAAGACCTCATTGAGTGCAATTAAATATTTTATAAAAAAAAAAAATAAAAGCAATGAATTGAACTCAAGAGTTATTTGTTTTTATATTTTTTTATACTTCTAATGTAGTATAAAAAAAACAAAATTAATTTTTTAAGTTTCATAAGTGTATAGAAAAAATACATTCTTCAACTATTGTTCATATAAGGTTAAAGATAATTTATTTTTAAACATTAACAATATCAATTTCTTGATTGTGTTGCTGGTGTTCTGTTAAATTTACTAATTTACTTTGGAATAGGACAAATATTGGATTTTTAATAGATTTTTAAATTGTTTTTTTTTGTTTTTTTTTTTGTTTTGTTTTTTTTTTCCATAATGGCATTTTCATTCCCAATCTTTTAAAAATGTCTATAAATTTATTTACAATGTGTACTTGAATCTTTCTTTTTTTTTCTCTCTCTCTCTTTCTTTCCTAGTAAGTTTATGGTGATACCTAAATTTTCCAGAGAAAGAATGTTTATATAACTAAATACATTAACATTGTCATTGCTTAAGTTCAATAAAGTTATGCCTATGTTTAAAATGCATTTTAAAAGATGAAAAAGCTTTCTTGAAACTTTCATTTTAGTTTTAATTCCAAGCTAATAGATTAAATTTAATCTTCCCAATAAGCAAAATATTTTGGAGTATAGATTTCAAACCAAACTTAGTTTAATTCAAATCTTTTTTTCTTATCAGTGAAATCTATAAATTCATCCAAGTTACAGATCTGTCAACACAATAATTCTCTTTTTAAAAATATCTTTCAAACATAAAATATACTTTTCTGAAAGAATATTTGAGGGGAATTAGATAATTTGATAAATCTGAATTGAAACATTTGAATTAAAATATAGCAGAAAAATCTTTTTTTAACCTTTTTTATTTATTTTTATTTTTTTATTTTTTTTAAATATGGTTTATTTTTCTGACATGCATGAGTGATTCATGGTAAATTCAAGGAGGGACAAAACTGACTAATTACAAAAATGGTATTAACACTTTCCTTTTCTATAATATCAATTTAATATTTTTAAGATTCTTTATTTCAAAAGTGTATTCTACTTTTAACAAATTGATGTTCTTTAATTAAATATACAAAGATATTGATAGAATATTTGTCATGAACTATTTTAAAAATAATTTAAATAATATTACATGGTTGTTGGTTTGATATTATTAACTATGTGTGCACAGACTCAAAATCATTTCTGTTCTTCAGTTGTTATCATTCTTAAACTAGCTAGTTTACTAAAATATACCATTGAAGGAACCAACAAATATATATCTTCCATTACTTTGAAAATAATTTTCTGTAGAATTTGTAGAGAGATTAACCAATATATTGAGGTAATATTGTAGATAGTAATATATTATACATGAATTTAGGTAATTGCTACAGACTTAGCAAAAAAAATAATGCATTTTGAATTTAAATGTCTTCATGAAGTTAAAGTTTGGTTTTATTTGTATGTGCTAATCCCTAAAATAATAAAAGGAAATTTTTTTTTACATATTTAAAAAAAAAAAAAAAAATTATACATTTTTAAAACTGTCACTCAAACCTCCATTATAGATGAAAACAACAAATTTTAAAATCTCCTAAAAATCCAATAGAGTAAATTAGTAAGATTAAGGACTAATTAACTAAATTTTTTTTTTTTTTAAGTAATGTTTACATTTTTGCTTAAAACAAAGTAATATTTATTTATTTATGGTAGCCTGTAAGCTCTCCTCAAAGTCACAAGTCTGTAACAGTAGTCTTCTACTCTCACCCTGAAAGTGCCTGCAAATTTAAATAAATATGAAGTACCTAAAGTACTCTAATCTTGAAATCTACATAGTAGAGTATAAAAAAAAAATTTTTTTTTGAGTTTAATTCATTGCTTTTATTTTTTAATTATTTTCTTACCTGTAATTCCAATGTGCAAACCAGTAAAATATTTTACACTTGTCTTCAGTTAAACTCTTTCAGATTGATCTTGTGTAAATATTTTGTATATATTTAATTTCTGTATCAACTATAAAATTTTTTTCTATTTTGATAAAATAATTTTTTTTTTTTTTTTTTTTAATTTTTCCTATTGAAAATTTTTATTTCTGACCAAAAATATTTTATTGCTTAAGACCAAAGAATAGTAAATATTTTTCTTACGTTCTGTATAGTCAGAATGTGTTCCAGAATTAACTTTTTAAAAGTAGTCATTGTTCTATTTTTAAAAAATCTTGATCAGTAACACAAAATTACAGAAAAATAGTTTTAAAAACTTATATTAAAAATTTTTTTATTATAGTCCTCTGTACTTACAAGGAGAAGCCATTGGCTTCACAGCTGTCACATGTCTGTTGTCAGCTGGCAATATAAATATCACCACACCCACCCAAATTGATCTTTGATCATATAAAAATTTTCTTTTTTTTCTTTTTTTTTTTATTAATGTTTCTCAAAGTTTAGGATATTTTTTTAAAATTTTTTGAGTACTTAAATTGAGTAAAGCTTAAAGTAATTAATTTTTCATAAAATTGTTTTTAATAATTTTTTTTTATTTGATAGAAAACCCAATATTCTAAATCAGATAACAACCATTGTTGATCTCTCTCTTTCTCTCTCCAATTAAGGAAAGATTTTTGGCTTTGTAGCCATTTAATTTAGCCTTAATTAAAAGTTGTTTTCTTAGCAAGATGCAAATTTGGTCTTTTTTGAGTTGGGAAAGTAAAAAAGACAAAACAAATCATAAGAACTCACTTTTAAAATTTATAATTAATACTTTTTGACAAGACACTAAGATTTAGGTCATGATACATATTTACTAGAAAAGTGGAAATTTGTTACGTTAAAACATTGAATTGGTTGAAGTCACTCCAAAAATGAAATTTGCTTGATATTTTAAAACTGAATTTCACTGTTCAAAAAGGAAAACAAAGATTTATTTTTTGTTTGTTTGTTCTTACGTACTTGATGTTTGCTTAATTTGGCTGTATACATAGTTTCATTCCCTCCCACACACGCACACACACACACACACACACACACACAGTTTTACATGTGTGGATAATATACTGTCAAGTCTTGAACACAAGGAGCTTTTGAATTTTTAGTACAAGAAATGCTAGAATATAATTGTTATTCACTTCTCTTTTTTTGTGTGTGTGTGAGTGAGTGAAAGTTAAGTAAAACAAAAAAGAATAATGATAAAGTGCTTATTTTGATCAATATTCAATTACAACATAGGTTTAACTGATTAAGAATGCCAAAGAAAACTATATGCATTAAGGTAATAATGTAAAGTTGTCTCATTGTGGAGAACAGTCTGAGCGACTATCGAAAAACTCACGGAATTGTCCAGATTGGAACTCTTTGAAATTATTAAGGGGGTGGTGAAATATAAAATTTTCTGGGTAGAAATATTTTTCTAAAAGTATATAGTGGTGAAACATCTATTTGGGGGCACAAGTTGTGCATTCTAAAATGACTAGATTAACCAATATGGCACCTGCCCTTTTGTTTTTCAAATTTTACTTCAGAACAAAAATGAACATACACCCTACTTTTTGTTTCATAAAAAAAATAATTATATTCTATTCAGTTAAATGTATCTGATTTTAATTTCCCCATGGTAACTTTCAACCTTTTTAATAGATAAGAATATAAAAAATGTATGGTGTTTTCAATTGTCAATCCTGATAAGAGATGATCTACTGAAAAGTATCAAGATGAACAAACTTCTGTTTTCTCTTGACATCTCCTTAACAATTGCTTTTTTGAACCACCATTATTGGGCTCCTTTCCAATTTGGCATAGTTTCTGCCCCTTTTCAAGTTTTGTTTCTAAATATGTAGAACTAGTATACTCAAGTGAATTATATGATCTGTACTGAACCAATAGCATAAATAATTTTGATAATAGACACAGCTGTATGATGAAATCGGTTATGAGAATGTTTGTTTGAAAACAAATATTATTAGAATTAAAGAAAGGCTTTTCTTGTATTTCTTTCTAAAAATTTTACTTATATCTTTGGGACAGTGTGTGTGTGTGTGTATATTTACATACATACATACACACACACACACACTCACACACACACCTTGGTATTACAGACCTCCTTTTAATGTATATCAGAAGCAACAGGCAAAATTTGGAGCTTCCAGCTCGGTTTGTAAGTCTAGCGTGCTATGGACAGAGTTGTGGCAACACTGGATACAAGCTACTGCTAGTTTATGGGCTGTCACTTCGTTTGCATCAGTGTAACCACACATGAAACCTATTGCTCCATGAACTTTCCCTTTATATATATATATATATATATATACACACACACACACACACACACACACACACACCAGTGTATTTAATTGGTTTTATATTCATCATTTTCTATATTCATGTCATCTGAAGAGTAGAAGAGCAGAAAAGGGTGAATTTAACAGTAGGACAAAAAGTGTATATTTACAGTATAAGATTAGATAGTGTGCTTGATTAAATGTACAGTACTATATTATTCGTCTTTTTCCCATAATGTAATTGTTGATAATTAGCCACAACAGACTTAATGCCGAATGTCTGTAGCTGACACTATTGGACTGATGATTCCCCCTTTTATCTGTTAAAATTCTATGTGTGTGTATATACATACACACACACACACACACACACACACACACACACACACACACACACACACACACACACACACACACACACACACACGTGTGTGTGTATATATATATATATATATATATATATAGTTTTAAAGTGTGCTATATTTACGGGATAAAAGTATAACAGAGTTTGGGAATCACACACACACATATATTTTTCTTTTTATTGAAATTGGAGTAGATTTGAACAGCGAAATTAGATCAGAACAAATTTGTTTACTGATGGGAATCTGATCTAGCCCATTTGGAATTGGGTCATTAGGAAGACAATGGAAGATGATCGAGATTTTTATCGGTTAAAATTTGAAATAGAACTTACTAAGACTATGAGGAACTTTGAAATTCACATGATTTTGGGTTGAAGGTAGCACTCGTGATAATTACATGCGGACTAAGGGTTGATTTATGATCAGCCAGGATTATCTGTTGACAGAAATCTGTTGACAGAGTTGTTGGCTCGTCTGCCGTAGAGTGCAGTCGAGCTGGGTAGAGAGAGGTCGGAGACTGGAAGTGACGTCAGAGATTGGAACCAAATGCCCGCTAACATATTTTGTTGATATAAGTACGAAGAAGCAAATTACTCCTCCAACAATCTAAGACTGCTACTGCTACTATTATTACTACCACTGTAAACGGAAACACTCAACAAGCTACAATAATCAAAAGGTTGTTTGTGGGCTCGTCTGTCATCAAGTGCAGTCGAGCTGGGTGGAGTGATATCGGAGATTGGAAGTGACGTCAGGGATTGGAACAAAACCCCCGCTAACATTTACTGTTAATATAAGTACCGATGCTTCTGCTATCACAAAGATTACTACTACTGTTACTACCGCCGAGGAGGAACGCAACTATAAACTTTAAGCTGCGCACAGAAATCTTTATCTCTCCATTGCAAGAGTCGTATATCGTTCTGAGACGATTTCACAACAAGCTAATCACAACCCACTCTCTCTCTCTGTGTCTAGAATCCAGTGTATGAGTTTTTATGTCAATTATTTTCTTTTCTGTAACTCGTTTCTTATCTATACTATTCTTTTCTGCTATATAAAAGACATTAACAATTCAACCATTGAATTGTTGTTTGTCCGGCTTTCTGTGGATATATATTTCTTTTGGTGCATTCTAAATTTCTTAGCACAGACTCTCCAGCCGTGTCTACATCTTCAGTCAACCATGAATGGATGAACATCACTTCTGCTTTCTGGATCAAACCAAACAACGTGGCTAGGAAGCAGGATTAAACCAGTGGACCGGTTGAATGATTTACGGGTGCTCAGGGGACCTACGGCCACTCCCTTAATTTCGGTTAAGACCGAGTAGACACCTCAACCCAGAGAGTAAAACGTCGGAGGTTGAGGGGCTGGGGTGAAAATGTTAGACTGGTGGCCGTCTGAAAGAGGGGAGAAGGTTGCATTTGTTTTGTCCAGTCGGGACCAAGTAAGACCAGAAAGGTCTCTAGTCTTTGGACTATATTGGTCTAAAAGGGACATAAGGAGGAAAAGAGAAGGAAGCAAAAGGAGAAAAAAGAAACAAAACACTGAGTGGCAGACCTCAGGTAAGTCGCTTTTTGGTTTCCTTTGTTTGCTCATTGCACTTAGATCTGCCAGTAATATCGTTGATCTTGTTTTGACTTTGTTGACGTTGTACGCAGTTGAAGCGCCACCACCATGTTAAGTATTTTTCCTTTCGTTCTATCATCTGTCTCTCTTCTCGTAGTGAAGTGATAGTTGACAAGACGCTAGGATGAGCGTAGCAGGATCAGACGCCACAGATGACCTTAGGGGTGTGGGAGTCCCCGAAATATTGATGGGTTTCAGGAGGCTGATAGGTAGCATGAAGCTACCTACTTATAAAGGAAACCCTGTGGACCTGCACGAATGGATTCTGTCCATTCAGAAGAAGCAGGTGAACTATGGCCTCTCGAACCAAGAAATGGTGCTCCTTGCTTATGACGCAGCATGAGGGCAGGTGTCTAAATTCATAGGGGGTTGGTACAGAGAAAACCCGGCCCTGACGTGGACCGAGCTTAAATCCACTCTGGTGCGGCAATACGCAAGTGAGTGTATGGCCATTGAGGCGATCAGGAAATTATTCCAGCTGCAGCAACAAGGAGAGACTAATGAGGAATTGGGGGAAAGAATTGCAGGGATAGCGGCATTAGCTTTTCCGGAGTTGGCGACTCGGGACAGTGGTCCTATTCAGGCCTTGTTGGCTGATGTGGATGTGCTGAGTGACAGGGACCTGAGGGGGGACCAGTCAGCCTGGCCGCAGCTATGGAGGTGGCTCGGACCAGCGAACAACTCTGGGATAGAATAAGAGGGGCTGTAGGTAGGAACGGGTGGGGGGGGGGCAAAGTAGTGATGAAAAAGAAGGACCGAGAGCAGATCTAGATACGGGACCTGAAAGAAGAGGTGGAAGAGGACAGGGAGGCTGAGGCAGTTCCCAATTGGAGAGCCTGGACCTGCGTTATGGGTTTCACAAGCCCACACCAAGCCGAGTTGGTGTGCTGGATTTGCAAGTATGGAGGGCATCATGCTCGCGACTGTCTGACAAACTATGGAGGTGACCCGAGGTCTTTGTGGCCGAACTGCACAACTTGTGGCGAGTTCGGGCACAAGGCTCGGTGGTGTACAGCAGAGGCAGACCGTAAACTGGGGATAAAGTGAGTTAATAAGCTGGTGCCTCCTACTGAGAAGGGAACAGGGTCTGGGGAAATGCTGATGGGTCACCTGTGAAAAAGTAAGAGACAGGGTGGCCCCAGTGCAAGTAAGACCTCTGAGATGCTGGACATGTGGTGTGGTCGGGCACTTTTCCTTCAGTTGTAAGGAGCGAAGGTGTTGGCGCTGTGGAGGAGCATGTCACCTGAGACGAACCTGTCCTCGCAGGAGAAAGATGGACCACACCAAATGGAACAACCCTAACTCAAATAGAGGGGAGAAATGGGTTGCTAGTCCAAGAAAAGAATCATCTGAGCCCTACCCCATCCAGGAGGGCCCCTAGACAGAAGTAGGAACCCCTAGAAAAAGGTGAACTCCTGTCACCGACTCCCACATCTCGGTTGTCGAGAAAGCGGGAGGAAGGGAGAGAACATACAGGAAGGAGAAAGGCACAGGTATACCGTTTGCTGAAGGAATGTCCAGACTTCACCTGTAATGTGTTGCTGGGAGACAAGAAGGTGAAGGCCCTGGAGCCTCAGTGTCACTGGTTAGCTCCAAGGTTTTTAGACAGTTGGGACTGAAAACAAAGCTTAATCCTGTCGATTTACTAATAAGTCAGGCTGATAGTAGCAGGATGAGGATAGAGGGTATGACGTGGCTACCTTTCCAGTTGGCAAGAACCAGAGGTAAACTTAAGGTTTATATGGCACCTGACTTGTGTGGTGAGCTAATTTTGGGGAATGACTGGCTTAGGCAGAATAAGGCACAGATCCGTTTAGACCCCTCCACCCTAACATTGGACGGGGCAGGGATACTGTTGGGAGAGGATAATTATGAACAATTGCCAGTGGTGACCCAGACAGATATCAAGCTTCCCCCTAGGACTACTGTATCTAGGAAGGGCAAGATTATAACAGGAGTGCTGAACAGTGACCTGTACCAAGTGGTCCCTACTGACAGGTATGATAATAGTGAAGGGGAAATAACTGTGTGTGATTCGTTGGTGAAGAGGTCAGGGACCGTTCCCTTACTGTTAACCAATACTGCCAATAAAACTATTAAAATAAAGCAGGGAGAGGAGCTGGCACAGGCGTGCCCAGTGAGAGAAGTCGAACAGGTGAGTGTATGGAATGAGAATAGGCCTGGGAATAAGACAGGTAGCGATGAAATAAGGGATGAAGATATAACAGCCCCTGAGCATTATAGGAGGAAATTGAGGGGGTTGCAGAACGGTAATCGGAAGGTAATAGCCATTACTGATAAGGAACTGGGACAGACGGAGACAGTTGAAATGAAGATATACACGGGTAATCACCCACCTATTAAGTTAAGACTGTATAGGACCCCAATCCACAAAAGAAAATTAGTAGAGGATGCAGTGAATGAAATGATGGAATCAGGGATGATCGAAAGATCCAAATCTCCCTGGGGTTTTCCAATAGTGATTGTTGAAAAGAAAGATAGAGGGCATAGCTTTTGTGTGGATTTTCGTCAATTAAATGCCTTTACAAAACTGCTGGCAGTGCCCCTCCCCTTAATTGATGATATTTTATCTCTTTTAGGAAAGTCTAAATGTTTTTCCACCGTGGATTTGAGGTCGGGATATTAGCAGGTAGCACTTAGCAAAAAGGACCAGGAAAAGACCGCTTTTACCTAGGTCTCTTCAATTTTAGGGTTATGCTGTTTGGGCTGGTAAATCTGGTGTATTTAGTCAATGTCCATCGTATTGAATGGCACTGAGGCATTTGCCATGGTGTATCTAGAGGACATCATGGTGTTTTCAAAATCAGCAGAAGAGCATTTTAAACATCTGCAGAAGGTGTACGATAGGTTAAGGGAACATGGATTGAAGTTAAAATTATCGAAGTGTCAGTTTATGAAAGAAGAGACAAAGTATTTAGGGTTTATCATAAACAAAGAAGGAATAAAAACGGATTTAGACAAAGTTGAGGTTATAAGAGTCATGCCCGCACTGAAGACCGTAAGAGAGATTAGGGGATTTATTGGAGCCATCAGATATTACCGGAGGTTCATACCAGCATTTAGTTGCCTAGCCGGCCCTCTAATACCTCTAACTAAGAAGCATGCTAGGTTTAAGTGGACTGAGGATTGTCAGCGTGCATTTGAGGCTCTAAAGGACCAGCAAACAGCTGTACCCCTGTTGGCCTACCCAGACCTGAGTAAGCCCATGGTGCTGTACACCGATGCTAACGATAAGTGTATCAGGGCGGTTCTTACACAACCATGTCCCTATAAGGATGGACCAGTACCGGGTGTGCCTGAGGAAGTGCCGATCTATTTTCTGTCTCATCGGCTCTCCGAGACTCAGCAAAGGTGGCCAGTAATAGAAAAAGAGGCATTCGCCATTCTGTATGCTGTGCAGAAATTAGATTATTATTTGAGTGGGGTTGTGTTTACCATTAAAACAGACCAGCAACCCCTCAAATATTTGTTAGAGGAGGAGTAGATGAATAAGAAGATACAACAGTGGGCATTGAAGTTAAGTGGGTATAACTGCAGAATAGAATATTTGGCAGGGAAGGATAATACCTGTGCTGACCTGTTATCGAGGATTCCGAAGCAATTAGAGACCGAATCTGTCAGGTTGGAGCCGGGGGTGGATGATAAAGCATTCCAAGTTAATGTAATCAATTCACAGGCGTTGAAGGAGAGACTTGGTTGGGAAGATCAGGAAACGGAGATTGTTTCCGACCCCCATTGGAGAGACATTATTAGGCAAAGCCAAGAGGATAGCAACTATCAGGTCCAGGGTAGAGGCAGGGCGTACCTCCAAATATATGGTGCACGATGGAGTGTTGTATTACCTTTTAGGAAGAGATGAGGAAGTAAGTTTAAAAATGGTGATACCTGAGAAGTTGAGAGCTGAAATTCTAGACCAGTGCCACAGGATGTTAGGACACCTGGGAATTGATAAGACATATGGATTAATAATGAGAAATTACTACTGGCCTAAGTTGTTTAATGATGTTGTGAACCATGTAAAAAAACAGAGTCGAAGGAGTAGGGTTGCCCCATTATTAGAAACGGATGTTCCGAATTATCCATTTCAGAAAGTAAGCATGAATATTTCCAGGCCTTATGGAGAAACACATAAAGGTAATCTTTACATAGTGAGTTTTGTGGACTGGCTGATGAATTTGCCATACAGGATAAGAAGGCACGAACGGTGTTAGATATAATACTGAACGAAATGTTCCCTAGGTATGGGGCCCCCGAACAGTTGGTTACCAATAATGGATCGGAGAATGTGAATCAGATTATGAGACGTTGGGAGAATTAAACATAAAGCACATAACCACCTCTCCATATCAGACCCTTGCTGATGTGTTGGCTAAACTAACAGAAGATAATAGGGAAAATTGGGATTTATTTGTAACCCAAGCATTAGCAGCTGTGAGATTCTCGATAAATGAGATGACAAAATTTTCCCTTCATTATTTGATATATGGCATGGATGTAGTCTCACCTATAGACAATATGTTATGACGTAGGAGGAAGTATTTAGGAGAGGATCATCACCAAATAGTTTTAGAACAACAGCATAAAATATTTACACAGGTGAGGAGGAGGATTCAAAGAGCCCAGCAGAGGCGAAACAATGGAGTAAATAAAAATAGAGAAGAAGTTTCCTTCCAGATAGGTGATCCAGTTTATTATAAAATACACATGAGAAAAGATAAATTGAACCAGAGATGGAGTCCATACTATAGGATCGTGGAGCAGACGGGTCCAGTTTCCTTTGTGATCTGGAACCAATTGACCGGACAGGTAAAGAGAGTGCATGTGAATGATATAAAGCTAACTGAAATAGGAGAATGGAAAGGAACAGAAACAAAACTCAACAAAAAAGGCTGAGAAAAACTATGTTAGTAGAACCTGAAGACTGAGTGAAAGTGATGGGAGTGAGGAGATTGAAATTAGCCCAATTACCCTTCGAAGGCTGGGGGAGGTAAGTTGAACACCAGCGGGACATTCTGAGGAAGCAGGAATTGAGCCTGACCTCAGGGAAGAAGAAGAACCGAGTGAATGGGAGGAAGAGGGTGAAATTCCGTTAGCTCAATTGCAGAGCAAATTGTGGGCTGAAAAAGCACTTTGTGTTAATGAGGAATTACCACTAAAACGGCGATTGAGGGGAGCAGTGCAACCTGAGCCCAGGGATTAAGTGAAACCAATACAGTGGCTGTAGTGAATAAGTGACGGTCTGGAACTAACTGTGCATTTATCATCAGTTCTGGTGAACTATGTGGACGGGCCCCGTGCATGCACAGCGCTGATGGTGGTGTGGGTCGGTGCTTGAGGTATCATTCTAAGATGTAACCACCTGCTAAAAACAATAAGAGAATGATTAAGACAAATTATTCTCTCCATCTCTTTGCAGACATGGACGAGTGGAGGCTCGTAGTACTGACGATGCTAGTTGTGGTAGCTAATACCTGGGAACACAGAATACTGTATTTAAGAAGACTCACGGTGATTATAACTAGATCAAAGTGGTTGATAACTTTGGTGATAGACCTGCAGCCGTATGAGACGTAAATGGGTCAGTTGAAGACCAAAGTGGACAAACTAGATACAGCTAGGACCCAAGTCACTGGAGACTATTTACAGAGTCTGGAATATCACCATATATTATACCCCCTTAGCTCAAGAATCCCTAATACTTTAGAGACAATGGAAGGCTATGAGTTACTATTTGAAAGGAATAAAGTTGTTACGGACCAGGCGAAAGAGGGCAGTATTACCTATAATGGGAAAGGCATTAAGCGTGTTGTTTGGTACAGTCTCCAAAGGCAAAGTGAGAGTAATTAAGAGGAAATTAAAGGTGGTAGAACAGAGACAACAAGCAATGGCTCGGTCGGTTAGAGAGAGCGTATCTATACTCAATGTTACTAGGCTGGAATTGGCTAAGAATAGAGGGAGTATCAATTGGTTGATTTCTCACCTACAGATTTTTAGAAAGGAAGTGATAAATGTAACCACATCTGTAACAACCGAATTACAGAAATTAGAGGGGTTTTTGCAAAGGTATTTTCAATTATTAGCTCTAATGAGTGAGGTACATCAAACAAGTCACTCTTTAACGGTGTTGTTAGAGCATGTGAGAGCACAATTAGACATGCTGTCGCTGGGACACCTGTCTCCAAGTAAGATCTTGCTAGATGCCGGCGTTGTTAAGGCCAATCGATAAGATTGATCTTAGACGGTTGAAGTCGGAGTTAGATAAGATAGGTATGCTGAATTCGGGCTGGAAAGATAATTTGGTTGCTATAATAACCTGGATGACCGTTGTGGGAATTATACTAATGATAGTCGTGGCCTTGCTAGTTTGGTGGTGGTTGAAGAGGCGTGCGGTGTTGTCAGCCGGGCAGAATAAACTGGCACAGGAGTGCATGAGTGAAGGAGGGATTCCAGTTAGTGTACTTTACCAAGGTAGGTCCGACCTGAGTGCATTGGGACCCCTAACTGATATTGAAGAAGAGTCCACAATTGTCATGGAAGGACCTGAACCAACAAAAGATTCGACAAAGCCTGTTGTAAAGGCAAGACAAAATTGGAGGACGGATGTACAAAATAAATCGAATTTTTAAATTTTTTTTGTAATGAGACTGAAGTAATTGGTAAGGAGTGTTGCGAACTCCATTAAAAAAAAAATAAAAATAAAAGAACACACGAACTAGTGAACTATGTGAAAAGATTCTACTGCATGAGATCACCACAACAGTGAACTTTAACCGGAAGTTTCTTGTACATATGTATCGTAAGGACAATGAAATTTAAATGGGTATAATGAGCCCTAAGAAGAACTGAGGACTCTACCTTTGCATGCTGGAAGAGACATATGTTTAAGTAGCCCCCTAGTAAGAAGCATGTTGGACTGGGTTTTCTCATATTTTGTTGATAGGAAAACTCATGTGTCATTTACTAGTAAATGACACATGGGTTGGGGAGGAAATGTGACAGAGTTTGGGAACCACACACACACACACACACACACACACACACGCTTTTTATTTATTTTTTATTTTTTATTGAAATTGGAGTAGATTTGAACAGCGAAATTAGATCAGAACAATTTTGTTTACTGATTGGAATCTGATCTAGCTCATTTGGAATTGGGTCATTAGGAAGACAATGGATGATGATTGAGATAATTTTTATCGGTTAAAATTTGAAATAGAGCCTACTAAGGCTATGAGAAACTTTGAAATTCACATGATTTTTAGTTGAAGGTAGCACTCGTTATAATCGTGTGCAGGCCAAGGGTTGATTTATGATCAGCCAGGTTTATCTATATAAACGTGCACAGAAATCTGTTGACAGTCGTTGGCTCGTCTGCTGTCGAATGCAGTCGAGCTGGGTAGAGAAAGATCGGAGTCTGGAAGTGACGTCAGAGATTGAAACCAAACGCCCGGTAATATATTTTGTTGATATAAGTATGAAGAAGCGAATTACTCCTCCAAAATTCTAAGACTGCTACTGCTACTATTATTGCTACCACTGTAAACGGAAACGCCAAACAAGCTACAATAATCAAAAGATGTTTTTGGGCTCGTCTGTCATCAAGTGCAGTCGAGTTGGGTGGAAAGATTTCAGAGACTGGATGTGACGTCAGGGATTGGAACAAAACCACCGCTATCAGTTACTGATAATATAAGTACCGATGCTTCTGCTAACACGAAGATTACTACTACTGTTACTACCGCCGAGGGAGGAACGCAACTATAAACTTTAAGCTGCGCACAGAAATCTTTATCTCTCCATCGCAAGAGTCGTATATCGTTCTGAGACGATTTCACAACAAGCTAATCACAACCCACTCTCTCTCTCTGTGTCTAGAATCCAGTGTATGAGTTTTTACGTCGATTATTTTCTTTTCTGTAACCCGTTTCTTTTCTATACTATTTTTTTCTGCTATATAAAAGACATTAACAATTCAACCATTGAATAGTTGTTTGTTCGGCTTTCTGCGGATATATATATTTTTTTTTTTTTTTTTTTTTGGTGCATTCTAAATTTCTTAGCACAGACTCTCCAGCCGTGTCTACATCTTCAGTCGACCGTGAATGGATGAACATCACTTCTGCTTTCTGGATCAAACCAAACACAATGTGGGTAGGAAGCAGGATTAAACCAGTGGACCAGTCGAATGATCTATAGATGCTCAGGAGACCTACGGTCACTCCCATAAGTTCGGTTAAGACCGAGTAGACCCCTCAACGCAGAGATTAAGATGTCAGAGGTTGAGGGGCTAGGGCAAAAGTGTTAGAAAAGTGAACATTGAAGTTACCTCTGAGTTTTGACTTCAATGTTCACTTATTTATATAAAATTCAGTACCTCCACTTGGTCGTGTAGACAAAAAACAAAAACAAAAAAAAAACAGCATAGCATGAGAAACGGCCCCAAACTCAATAAAAACAAAGTTTTGTCATCAAAATGTTTGTTGTTATTATTAAGAGGAAAGGCCAAAGTATTTTTTTTTAATATTTAAAAAATTTTTTTTTTACTCCTTTGTAGCACATTGTATATTTTGATTAAAAATCCTTTTTTACATCAGCGGCAGAGGAAAGATAAAGGTTAGGGTTGTTTTTTTTTTGTTTGTTTTTTTTTTCCCCCCCACTTTTTCCAGTGAAAGACATTGATTTGGAAATTCTTATTTTTGCAAAATTCAAATAATTGTCAGATTTTAATGAAACTTTCAGGACATATTTAGAAATTAATTAAATTATTTTTGAAATTTTTCTTGGTAAAAAGTTTGTTTTATTTTTTTATTTTTTTTACATGTTACCACCCACTTACTTAATTTCATGAAATTTTGAGAAATTAAATTTTTAAGGTGGGGGTTATTAGTTAAAAACAGAACTCTTTGGAGAAAGTATATCATCAATTCTTTTGTTTTGTAAAACAGTTACCTGTTTCATTGAAAATCTGCTCTGAATTGTAAAATGAAAACTGCAATAAAACTATGACATTAATTAGAAAAGCTTTTAATTGCTTTTGTAAATAAGTTATGTTAAGGACTCTATTGTCTGAAAAAATAAATTTTTTTCGATGAATAATGAATTTTTACAAAAAATTTTAAAACTTTTTAGTCATAATGCTATAATAGTTCAAAAGTTGTTTAAAATTCTTCATTGCTTTCAAGATGCTGGTTTGGTGGTATCGTTAATGAAAAGTACATTTACGAATCAAAATTTCTAGATAGTTAAAAACTTTTAAAAAAAAATATGTTCGCTTAGATTTCAAAAATTTGTCATTTCTGTTCATCCACAAGAGCTGTCATCACCTTGAGAGCTTCTTGATAAATCAAAGATCAAAAAAAGAGGGGGCCCATCATTAAGAAATGCTTGTATATTGGATTTTTATGCTATAAGTAATATTTATTTCAAATCAGATTACCTTAACTTTAAATTTTCTAATTTTATTCAAATAACGTCACAAATCTATAATTTAATTTTGAAAGATTTTTTAAACCAATAAATTTGTTTGTTTAAGAATTTCTTAAAATTAAGAAAATGGACACTTTTTTAAAAAAAAAGTTTTTAAAAATCGAGCAATTATTTGACATTTCAATCTATATAAATTCTATCTGAAATACACCAGAATATTTTACTTACAGGAAATAATAAATTGAATTTTAGAATCAGGCCGACTCCATGAACAAATTGAAAAACAATCTGAACCAGATCCAAACCTGCAATCCTGAAATTTTGGATTCCTAGGTTTTTGTTACTGTGATTGTTTTTGGCGACCTTTTTTTTTTTTTTCTTTTTTTTATTGTTATATAATACAATCTTGAAAACTTGGAAATAAATTTGTGAATGATTGGAATTAACTGCAAAATCCAGCAAAAGGCCTTAAGATTGCGTTTAAACATGAAACAGATTGTTGCCACTGGATGTTGACCTTAATGTCTGCTTATATGTATAGGGTTATGACTTTTTTGAAAAATAATTGGTTTTCTGTATCCTAATTCAATGAACATGTGTTAAAAAATAATGAAAGGTTTAATTCAGTTTATTTTTTTTTAAATGTCACACACAACAAGAAATTTCTAAAATCATATACGTATAGTAGTACTATGATTTTCTGGAGCCTTCTAGAACTTATTTTTGTTTATTTGTAAGTTTGTATGTTATGTTATAGCTATAAACTGTTGTCCAATTACATCATTAGAAGATTGAAAAATAAAGCTTCTGGAATATTTTTTTTATTTATCCTTAAAAATTGAATTTTCAGTTTGTGGAGTGACCTTTCTCAAAAACTCAAACAAATTAATGCCTTTTTCATTACTTTTGAACAAAAGTTCATTGTTTTATGACACAGGGTTACAAAAAAGTCATAACCATATATATAACACACAGACGTGCAGTGTGGCTTCTCTGGAATTCAGCTTTGAATGCTTGTTTAAATGTTTGCAATATCTCTAAAAATGAGTGTGGAGTTGTGATTCAAAAAAATAAAATTATAGTTTGTAGCTGTCAATATCACACACGTTTTGTGTTAGGACTTGTTCGTTTATTTAGACAGATTTCATCTAAGAAGTTTGTAGACTGTTCTTTGTTGATTGTCATAACTCTTGGAATACCTTTTGGAAAATGTACTAAACTGCTTACTTGTGAAATTTGAACACTCAAGTGTACTTGTTGGCCTGACAATAGAGTTAAACTATGTTGTCTATCAATACATGATTACCTATGAAATTGAATTTAATTACCTTTTATATATTTGTCTTTATTGATTCACATCATATATCTAGAATTAGTAGACTGAGTGTTCCAAGTTTATTTAGGGATTGATTTAGGCCATATTCAATCATTTGATTCATTGTGAATTTAAATTTCTTTAATCAATGATTGGATTGATTTTTATAATTATTTACATTTACTGCCTAAAAAATGCATGTAATTTCTCTGGAAATATATAAGGCATAAAAAGGAATTTTATTTTCATTTATATTGAAATTGATACAAGTGATCTTTTGTAGAATGTATACTTAATGATTCAAGTTTTAGATTAAAGCATAAAATCTGTTAAATATCTGATTGGGAAAAGTAGGAGTTTCGTATCAATGTTTTGTTCTTGTGTGTTAAAGTTGTCACATCATTTATTGCACTTCATGGCTTGGATATGTTTTTTTTTTTTTTTTTTTTTTTTTTGTCCTTTTAAGGCTTTCAATAGTAGTATCTTTTGGAACTTTTAAAAATAGACATTACAAAAAAGAATCCTTTTTCTTGATGACGCTTGTCAATATTCTTAGGGGCAAAAAGGATCAGTGATATGGTATCTATCTTGAACAGTATTTTTTTGTCCTGCCATCTTTCAGACAACTTCATATTTCCATCCTTCCAAAACATTTTATTTTTGTCAACAAAGAACTGCTCTTAATGCTTTTCGCAATCTTTCAGAAAATTTAATCCCCCACCACCTTCTTTATTTTTTATTTTTTTATTTTTAGAATTCTGTAATTTAGATCTGTATTAACCTATGAATTTGGTGGTTGAATGAAAACTTCCCAACTATAACAATTTTTGCTGCCTCATCACTAAAGAAACAAGCAGTGTAGCATTACTCTGGAAAGTTATATCATTTTAATTCATTCTGAAAACTTCAATTCTTGTCTTCCATTGACCTCCTCAAAAACCGTTCTTCTTCATCCCCCTTACCCAGTAGATACTTGTAGTAAATAGACCTTTTCCCAACCCCATCATCTAAATTGCATGCACATGAAAATATACACCAATAGTTTAGCTTTTTTTTTTTTCTTTTTTCTTTTTTTTCTTTTTTCTTTTTTTCTTTTTTTCTTTTTTCTTTTTTTCTTTTTTCTTTTTTTCTTTTTTCTTTTTTTCTTTTTTCTTTTTTTCTTTTTTCTTTTTTTCTTTTTTCTTTTTTTCTTTTTTCTTTTTTTCTTTTTTCTTTTTTCTTTTTTCTTTTTTTCTTTTTTTCTTTTTTCTTTTTTTCTTTTTTCTTTTTTTCTTTTTTCTTTTCTTTTTTTCTTTTCTTTTTTTCTTTTTTTTCTTTTTTTCTTTTTTTTCTTTTTTTTTTTCTTTTTTCTTTTTTCTTTTTTCTTTTTTTCTTTTTTCTTTTTTTCTTTTTTCTTTTTTTCTTTTCCCTTTTCTTTTCTTTTCCCTTTTCTTTTCTTTTCCCTTTTCTTTTCTTTTCCCTTTTCTTTTCTTTTCCCTTTTCTTTTCTTTTCCCTTTTCTTTTCTTTTCCCTTTTCTTTTCTTTTCCCTTTTCTTTTCTTTTCCCTTTTCTTTTCTTTTCCCTTTTCTTTTCTTTTCCCTTTTCTTTTCTTTTCCCTTTTCTTTTCCCTTTTCCCTTTTCTTTTCCCTTTTCCCTTTTCTTTTCCCTTTTCCCTTTTCTTTTCCCTTTTCTTTTCTTTTCCCTTTTCTTTTCTTTTCCCTTTTCTTTTCTTTTCCCTTTTCTTTTCTTTTCCCTTTTCTTTTTTCTTCCCTTTTCTTTTTTCTTCTCTTTTTTTCTTTTTTCTTTTCTTTTTTCTTTTTTCTTTTCTTTTTTCTTTTTTCTTTTTTCTTTTCTTTTTTCTTTTTTTTTTCTTTTCTTTTTTCTTTTCTTTTTTTTCTTTTCTTTTTCTTTTCTTTTTTTTTTTTTTTTTTTTAGAAAATCAACATTGTAAACTATACAAAAGCTGAGATGTGATGTGATAAGTACTGATACCAAAAACTCGAGTAATATCTTTAACCAATCTTTGAGCATTTATTTTTAAAGATTGTATGAAAATAATGTACAGAAATACCTAAGTTTTGCAGGTTTTTACTTACAAACTGAATTCAAAATTTTACTATTTCAAGAATAAATCCAAATAAAGTTGATATTTTTGTATTAGATACATTAAATAGGAAATATATTCAAAGCAGAATTCTAATTATGAATCACCAAGAATATTTGCAATTTTTTACTGTATTTGATAAGTGAAAATTGTAAAACATTACAAAAAAGATAAAATCTCATCAATGAATAAGATCTTACACCATTTGTTAGGTCATAAGTAATAAAAACAAAAAAAAATAGATTGGTGTATAATACTGCTGAGCACAAATTATGAGACAAAATGTTTTAAATTTACAGTGTTTATTGGAAATCACACTAAAACCTACCTCACTGTATAACATATTGCATCATAATATAGCTAAATTGTTCTGTATTATTTTCCCTTTGAAGTAAATGAAGCTCTTATTTGATGGCACAATGATTTAGTAATAATGTGCTTGTGCTTTGCTTCTTGTTTATATACAGTTTGAAGTTTCAGTAGTTAATTTTACTGCTCTTTACTCACCTTGCAAATATTCAGGTAAATTCAGTAGCTTCAACATTGTTCCATTCATTAGAACCTATTGCAGTTCATTATTTGAAAACCTTCTGTAAGTGCAGATTCACAAACTCCATTTTGTGAGAGTTTAATCAAATTTGACCAGTGTGTTGCTTCAGAGTTGATGAATGTCATTTTTTTAAAAAAATTTCTGAAATAAAAATATTTTTATTGGGAAATTTACCCATATACAAATTTTTAATGCAATGTTCTGTATTTCAGTTGTCTTTTGTTTTATTCTCTGGATTACGTTGAAGATATACAGTTGTTGGTTATGGAATATATTTTTCCCTTTTAATTTCAAACCCACTAACTGCATACATTTCAATTACAAATTTTATAAGGCTGTGCTGTAATGCTTTCACTTATCACTGAAAGGAAATTCCAATGTTCCAATTATGAACTTAAACTTAATTTTTAAACTCATTTCCTCAAAAAACGGTAACAATGTGGTGGGGGGGTCATTATTTATCACGTCAAACCCCAACTTTCAAATTGAGTGCAATATCACAGTTCCAAAATTGACCTGCCCTCATGTGACAGTTGTCATAATACAATTAAAAGCAATCTTTTTGAATGAAGTTAAAGCCTTTCCTGTCATTAAACAACAAAAACAGAACAAACCCAATAATTTTATAAAAAATTCAATAAGGTATATTCATAATAAAACTTGTACAAAAGGTTTAAATTTAGTTGTTACATTTTTTAGCACAATATTCACTCTAAAGGAAGAAAAATATTTAATTTATAGTCTCCATTTATTAAAACACCAGTTTGTCTCAGTTGAGCAATATCCTTCCTGATGTTACAAAATATGTAACTCTAAGGATTAAAACATTCTAAGTGATGAGAAGAACAATTTTGACTTGAAATAATGCAGAATCCTTTTCTTGTTAATCAGTCTCAATTTCATAAAATTTACATTAGTTGTTGCTTACCAGTGGAGGAAGTCAAATTGTTTAAAGTATATTAGTGCCAATTATTTTATATTTTATCAATAGCAAGGAAATCTGACTTTGCATCGGATGACATGGCTTTCCAATTAATTTTACAAGTCCATATATTCCTTGTTTTCTAACATGTCTGAATCTGTGTACCTGGGAATTTTATTGTAAATAATCAATTGTTCAAGAGACGTCAATTATGCACATCCAGACAACTGTGTAATTTGTTGATAAAAGTGCTATTATCAACAATTAACACTTTATATAACTGCATAATCTTTTCAGGGCTACATACAACTTTTTTAATTTTGAGTTGTCTTCTCCTAGACTAGTTACCAACCACAGCAAGAGAGCCCAGTTTCCTTGCTATTTAATCTATTAGTGGGGGGAGAAAAGATGGATTCCTGCCCTTTCCCAAGGGTATTCATATAAAAGTGAATAATGTAATGAACTCAATTGAAATACAAACTTTACTCACAGATTTCTCATTTTGAGCTGCTAATCATTACATAAGCTGCACATCCCCTGCATGTATTAAAGAGTTCTGTTAAGTTTTATTTCTCATATTTAACATTAGAAGTTCACACATCACCATGTAGAAGCCTAACATTTGGTTGATAAAAATTAATTAGCCACTCAATAGGCCAATGTGGAAAGAAAAGAGGTTTATTTTAAAGCTTATTAATGTAATTTTGAAGATAACTTATTTAAGCAGATATTTATTGACTAAAAGAATCCGGTTGAATATTATTAAAGGGTAAACTTGATAATGCTATAAGGTACATCAGTACAAATACATGATATTGTCAATGGAAAATATCAAATTTTGATAAGTTAAGATATACAAACTACAAATGGCCTTTCTATATTTCAATAATTTTAATGAAATATTCATGTTCCAATTAAAAATTTATAGAAATATGCTTTTATGGTAGGAGTAAATAGAAAATTTTCAGATTTGTTCTTTTATTGAAAGTACTTTTAAGATTATATATATATATATATATATATATATGTGTGTGTTTAGACAGCATATCTTCATTCAAACGTGTTTCATTAAATAGAAATATTTTGTCTACTTATTTTTATACTGATCAAGATGAAATTCATCAAGGAAAGTGCCATAGTTTTTGTTAACCCAAATACTTTCAATCTTTTGCCAAGATCAACTTCAGGGGTAAATTACAAAAACAAACCTATTGTAACTGATAAAATCTGCATTCTGTTGTGATGGTGAGTTTTAAAAACACATACGGACAGACTCTGTAATTATTTTAAAATTTTAAATTTATCTGATGTAGTTATGGATTTTCTTGCAAATCAATCATTTCAATATAAGGGAGCTGATTGGAAATTGGTAGAAATGTAAAATGGCATTAAACGTTATATGCACTTTAATATGTTCCGGCTATATTCATAATAAATTTTGTTGAGTGTTGGTTGATTGATTTTGCTCTATAGGGCCTCGAGAATTTGAAGTTTTTGTTTGTTTTCATAGTGTAGTATATTGGTGTTGTCAACAAGTATTTTCCTGTATTGTGAAGGTGGGTAGGAATGTGTTTCTAGATGTTGTGCAATAGAACTTGTATCCAACTATATATATATATATATATATATATATTGATTGTAAGCACAATGACAACTGTCTTTCTGTTAAAAGGATTTTTTTTTTTTTTTTAAGCAAGTAATGTTTATATAGTTAACATATTTTTAAACACATTTTATAATAAATTATAATTGATACAGCATGTATTACAATTTCATGTTCATTTTTAAAAAATAAAATGAATATTTGGGTTTATATTTTTATAATTCGTTACATTATTCATCTATAGATTCAGAATTTTTATTCTTTTTGATACTGCTACATTTTACATGTTCCAGAGTTTTCTATATAATCTCTATGGAAAAAAAGGGAGCTTTTTTTTTTTAGTGTCACTATTTATTGTCCATGTCCATGTGTACACTTGGTTGTACTACTCTTAGTGCAATGGAGATGTGTTCTCCAGTCACAAAATATATTTTCAGTTTGCCCCATCCAAAGATTAAGACCAAACTGTAGGTGATAGCTATGAATTTCAGGACATATCTACCAAAAGTCAAACAGAAAAATGGTGTCAAATATACTGCTTAGACCAGTGTTTTTCAAACCTTGATCCCAACCCTTCAGAAAGAAAGAAAAAAGAAAAAAAACATATGCAAGTGAGTATAAAGTACATCATATAACCAACCCTAAATGTTGCACAGCCCTCATAAATCATTGCTAGTTTTTCATCGAGGTAAGCTCATATTATATTTTATTTTTTAAATATAATTATGTATTTAGTCTTTTCTCATTGAGTTTATGTATTTTGTTTGTCAAACTCATTGCAGACTAAGTGACATCAGTTCACTCTCACAAAGAGACCTCATGCCAAAACTTATTTATGAAGGTGTGCAGTGCATTTGTCTTCATGGACGGTGAAAGCTGTTAAGATTGTTGAATAATTCAGTTGCATCTTAGGTCTCATTAAATGACATTTTTTTTTCAAGTATTATTTACTTTACCTTTGTGTCAGAATTTCCTTTAAATTTGTTTTTCTAAAAAGTAATAATTTGATATTCATACAACTGGATATATGTAATTCCAGTATGTGTGGATCATAAGAAATATACATATAAATTGTCAATGCTAAATAAATGAACCTAGTGAATGGAGTTTCTTTCATTTGTTACATGTGACTATAATGGGTCATAATACAAAATGTGGTTCTTGCCGTGGGTTGCTGTGTGTGTATGTGTGTAAAAAAAAAAAGAAAAAAAGTTTGCAAAATGTTGGTTTAGACTTCAAAGTATCACTTGTGACACAAACCATTTTATATTACTCTGCAGTCCTTTTTTTGGCAAGAAAAAAATCCTTCTGCCTCCTGATATATGTAGTGTGCTAGACCACATTTTTCTTCATTAGTTTTAATTTCTCTGCTAAATAGGAAAAGATTAGATAGCACTCTACCCACACACTCCTGTGTTTGTTGAATCACTTAGGTCACATGTTGCTGTTCAGTTTAATATGATGGGTTGGTCCAGTCAGCATATGTGCTACCATTTTGTGTTTTATGATATTGATGGCCACAACCTGGAGGGAACTACAATATGCAAAAATACCTCTTTCAAGACTGGAGAATGGACTGTTCAAAACAACAAAACCAGCAAGTAAAAAAAAATAGTTCATTAGACCAATCAAACAATTTTTGAAATAATGATTTCACAAAATTATAGACTATATAAATCTATCTATAATGGAACAAAGTATATAAATTTTGTTCATTTTCTGTGGTGAATATAAAATTATTTATATATTTCTTTTATTTATTTATTTTTGTTAAACCTTTTGAATAAACTTAGAAATGATTGGGCACATCAGTGTAGAAAAGTCTGATTTCAAAGTATTGGATTAACAATATTTTGAGGACATTCTAAAAGGCAGTCAGATTTCAAAATGATTCTTAGAATGTGAAACAGTAATATTCCCCCTCTTCCCATCTAGTACCTTTTTAATTACTGAGTAAAAGACCATAAAGTTTCTGAAATATTTTGAACATATTTATTTTAGTTAATATTCCATTACAAAAAGTTATTTTCCTGTTATTATCCAATATTTGAAAAATCTATTTTAAAAAGCTATGAATGCATTAAGAACTTTCCAGATTTATTTATTTTATTCTTTCTTTTTTTATCAGTTGCATCCCAAACAAGGCAGTAGAGCCACTAAAACACAAGGGAAAATTTAGAAAACACAAACTTTACAAAGGTGTGATAACAAAAGAGTAATCAGGAGATAGCGATTGACATTGCATTTAAATTTTTGAAGATTAAAGTTGGCAGGGTAACATGGAGTCAGAAGGGAGGTCCACAAGTGAGAAGTGCGAGAAAAGAAAACATCAGCATAGAACTTATGGTTACATCTTGCCAACTCGACAGAAAATTGGTGAAACCTTGCAACCAATCTAGTATTGCATTTAAATTCATAAAGTCTAGGTAACATGGGGAAGAGCTCATCCTAACAGTTGCCATGAAAGTATTTATAGAGAAGGCACAGGAAAGCAACTTTACGGTGGTGGGAAAGTGACTGAAGTTGAGATGACAGATTAGGGCCAATAATATTGCTGATTCTTCCTTGGATTTTATCAAGGATCACTAGATATATAGCAGGAGCACTGGACCATATATGGCAGCAATATTCTAAGCATGGATGAATGGTAGACTTATAGATATGTAAAATAGATTCAGTAGTGAAAAATTGTCTAGCTCGACACAGTGAACTTTCTTAGCATCTGACCTAGCAATAGATTCAATATGCTCTTTCTTCTTCATGTCAGCTGGAGAAGGCTCAATAAGTCACTCTCTTCGAGATTAGCATCAGCCATGCTGATGGAAGGCAGAAAGGGGTCTCTCAGATGATTAATAGAGAAGTTTAGATTCGGAAGCATTAAAATTAACAAGTCATCCTTTGCTCCAGTTAACAGACTGAAGGTCGTTTTTGACATCAGCTGCCAATTTGATTTTATTGGACTGATCGGACTTAATATTGAGACAGGAGTAAATGGTTGTGTCATCAGTATAGATACTAAGTTGAGAGCTGATGTCATCAAGAAGGTCATTAATGAAAATTAAAAACAAAGTAGACCAAGGATGGAGCCCTGGAGGACAACTGCATTAATACAAAAGGATCTAGAAGAGTAGTCGTTCAGGATAACATTCATTTCATGATTTGATAAGAAAGACTGGATCAGTTTGAAAATTTGGACAGACACACCATAACATTTCAATTTGTAAAGAAAATCTGCATGGCAAACCCTTTCAAAAGCTTTTGAAATGTCCAAAGCAACAGTCAGAGCTTCACCATTCTTATCTAGAGCTTGATAGACTCTTTCCACAATTATTGTCAGTACATCAGCAATTGACTGAGAGAAACAAAAGCTATATTGCTTGTCTGAAAGAATGCCCTGCAATATTAGGTGCTTAATTCAGCATTGATTAGTAGTTTGCCAAAAAGAGGTAGAAAGCTGATAGGCCAATAGTTGGAAGGGTTGGACAGTTCACCTAAGCTCTTAAAACTGGAACAACAGAAGAAGTTTTCTAGCATGCAGGAAAGTAGACCAAGGCAGTGCAGCATTTATTATACAGTTTAGAGAGAATGAGAGCACACTTCTTAAGGACTATTACAGGGATAGCATCAGGTTCACATGCTTTGTGGGTATCCAGATAGAGATGATAGCAGAAACCATAGAAGGGTTATAGGCATATTCAACAAAGACTGTTCTAAGTGGAAACTTAGGCAAGGATACTCCAGATGAATAAAATTAAAGGAAAATTTATGGGCAAAACCTTCAGCTTTAAGAGCATTTTCTAATTTTGTTATGTAGACTCGGACATCATTAAAGCAGTAATTTGTTATTGTCTAGTACCACCTTGATTTAAAAGTTAGTTTAAATTGTTGTAAATAAACCCTATTTACTTGGTAACTGGAATTAAATTTAAGGTCTCTAATGATTTGTTCACTCAGCACCCATTAGTGTCATTTTGCTTTGTTAACTGACAATTTAATATGCCTTTTTTCCCCACTCCATCTCACTATATACATATAAAATTAATCTTTTGTATATTGAATTTTTTTTTCCTGTCAGCTCAACTTTTTGTCTTGCTTTTTTTTTTCTTTTCTTTTTTAATGGTCTGATTCAAATATCTTTCCTTTCTTTCTCTGCTTAATTTTTTTTATCCTCTGCTTTTTTTTTTCTTTTCTTTTTTAATGGTCTGATTCAAATATCTTTCCTTTCTTTCTCTGCTTAATTTTTTTTATCCTCTGCAGTCCTCTCTCAACCATACATTTATACATTTCTTGATCTCTCTACACACCATGCTAGATGTCATTTTTGTTTGTTTTTTTTTTCTTCTTCATTCTTCATGTTGGCTACAAAATCAATAAGTCTATTATTTGTTGTGTCTTTTGTCACTTCAACTTTGGGAAGTGCAGCTGCCTCTATCTAAAGCTACTGCTACTGCTGTTAAAATTCTCTGTTGTAAAACTTGCATCGTGCACACTTAGATCCTTATTCTATATATGGGTATGCACACATACATATTCATGCAGATAATAAATTCTTCACTTCTTTTCTTATTACAGCATCAGTACAATCTTATTGATATGTAAACTTAGATGTGTTGTTTGGAGCTTCTAGTCTTGCTGATATATTTGAAAATAACAACTTAATGATCTTATTTAACTTAGTTTTGTCAACCCTAAAGGAGATTGTACTGTGCTACTTGACCCACATAGATTTTAGGTAGTCCTTTATTCATATGTTCTGATTTAAAGTAGATAACTTTATTTCCATCTTCAACAGATTTTATACTGTAAATATGCATGAGTATAAATGTAGCAAGTCTTGAATTAAATTTGACATAACCTTTGACATTTATACATGTCTTGATGCACTACCCCAATTGTTACATTTGAAGGTTTGGTTTTTACTTAAATTTATTAAGACTTTCTATATTCTCATCCTTTTTAGTTTGCAGTATTTCAATTTACAAATTCCTTATTAGTGTTCATTTTTGAACGGCTTTCTGTGTAATTTCTGCAAATTAAATCATAGAAATTGATATGGCAAAAGAGAATATGCATTGGTTTTTAAAATAATAAACTACCAAGACAGATATGTATTAATTTAATTCTTTCTTATGCATTACAAGATTAAATGTAAAACAGAAACAATAGTGTCTGAATAAAAATGTTACCTTTTGATTTCCATACAGCATAGAATATTGTGTCACTACAGAGATTGTCGGAACACTGTCAGTCTCCATTTAAAAAAAAAAAAAAAAAAATTTCAATGTGTCACTTTTCCTTCTATATATTCATGCGTGCTGTTAAATATGTTTTATTGAGAAATAATAGAAAAACATTTCTTTTTTTGTTGATTTCATAATATAGTGTGTTTTTTCCAATCTTACTTGCCAATAGAATATTATGATGAGGGCTCTGTTGATTTGGTTTTAATGTAATGGCTGGCCACTCATTTTCAAGTATAGCTGTCTCTTAGGACAGCTAGCCAATTCCTGCTCCAGATGTCTTCTTGAGCATTTTGTGTTTGTTCAACACTCAAAGAACCTACCTGTGGTTTATACTGCAACTATCTTTAGTGAGCATTAGTTACAGTTTATGGTGAAAATGAGCTCATAATCTGTCATGATCTGCAGTTTGAGCAAGGCCAATATACTGAAACCCTTGTTCACAATAACTTAGAACTTTGTGCTAGTAATTCCATTTACCCAATTTCACTCACAAGGCTTGAGTCAACATGTGGTCTGGTTTTTAGACACTTTCTAATGGTACTGCATGCTGGGATCACTTTCCCAGGCTGATAACATCAAGAAGTCACCTATCTGACAAATTAAAGTGAAATTGGAAGCCAGGTTTCGTGCTCAGCAAGCAAACGTCTTAACCATTCAATGCACTTAGAGTAAATTCTCTAAATAGTAAAAGCAACTGAAGAAATTTTTGCTCTGAGTGTAAACCCATCTTTATTGCTAAACTAATACTTTGAAATCTTGATTTTGTCATGACTTAGTGGGAGAGCACCAGCATTTTTATTTTTATTACAATAAAATATTCCAGACTCTTAAGTCTCCACTGGATTATAATCTATCTAATGAAGATTGAAAAATAATTTACAATTTTATAATTAATTTATCATAATAATTATAAAAAATTGTTCTAATTTGATATACCATACTTTCATTTTATTATAGATGCAATTGGTTTCCTAAGATTTTATGCTTGATCAACTATTTAAGTCTGTTTTCATCATTTAAAGATTTCAAAATGAAAACACTTTGGAAGGAATATTTTACTCTCTCTTATTGTCCTTTTGTGTTTGTCTACAATTTTTCGAATAACCTGATTTATGATTATTTTGGGAAATTGTGTGAAAGGAAGTAAAGATTCTTTGATCTATTTGTGAGTCAATACTGTATATTTATACAAAAGTGATATTGCCAGTGTATGATATCAAATTTGGTTAATTGATTTCTTTGAATCATTCTTAATTTTATCTTCAGTGTTTGGCTACAATCTATCTTCTATATTATATATAAAATTCTGTGCCTAAATTAGCCATACATTGACCGATTAAAACCAAATTTTTTGGAGATGTGCAAACAGGTAAGGGAGTACAAAGTACAGTTGATTTTACTAGGGTGTGTAAAAACTGTGAAGTAGGGTTTTGTCAAAGTATTTTTCAAAACAAATCAGCTTATTCAAATTTCATCGATTGGTTTGTGAAATTGAATGACACATAGTTTGTAAATCTCAACAAAAATGTTAGTGATAACTTGAACAATACTAAATACTGTGAAGATTTCAACATGCTGACATGTATTGCAAAAAAATTCTACTCATAGAAATTTGAGTTTTGCCAGTTAAATGCAGGTAAACAGTTACAAACTTGTCAAGCATATAAATATAATTATTTCAATTTCTTTCTTTATATTTTAACATCCCTCTTGATATATGCTGGTTAAATAAGTAGGATTTATTATTGGATTATTTTATGTTTTTATTTTGTCTCATTTGCTTTATTTTATCTGTTGAATTTGATAACTTAGAAAATATTTTTGTTCCTTTTTTTTCAGAGGTATGAATGAATTGAAGAACCTACAGTATTTGCCACGTGCTTCTGAACCTCGTGAAGTCTTGGTAGAAGATAGAACTCGTTGCCATGCTGATCATGTGGGGCATGGCTTTGATAGGCGCACGACTGCTGCTGTTGGAGTACTCAAGGCAGTCCACAAACCTGATGAGTAAGTAAAAAAATTGTGTTCCAGTCATTTAGTTTATCTGCAGTCATCTGCAACTAATATGTGAGCATGTTTTGTGAAAGCATAGTATAATGCTTATGCAAAATTATAACTTAATTAAAATAAATGTCTTGAAAAATTGGTGTTTTATATTCACATGTCTGTCTTGTAGACAGGTAAATGTTTTACATTGCTTTTAAAAAAATGATTTTTTTTTTTTTTCTGTTTCAGTCCACCATGTCAGAATAGAGTTGTGAAAGATGTCATTTGCTTTCATCCAGGAGATTTTCCACAAGTGGTCAACAAAATGCAGCTTGACCTTCATGAACCACCTGTATCTCAGGTACTCTTTTCTTTTTATTTCCTTTTCTTTTTATTTCCTTTTCTTTTTATTTCCTTTTCTTTTTTCTTGTCAAATTCTGACCATTTGTAAGATAGGCTCGTGTTGCTCTTATAAACACGCAAGTAGAAGTATAAAAAAATTAACTCTTATTCTTATATAAAGAAGGAAAATGACTCCTTTCTATTGTTGAGAAAGCAACATGTATTTTGTGTGTTAAAATGTAGGCCCTTCTTTTGATAATAGTTCCTTTTTTTAATGGAGAGGGGAAGCATGTCTAACTTGTTTTTGATTGGTATAGTTTAACTTAGATCTTTAATACTTCATAAAATCCAGCTACAAATTTCTCGCTCTCCAGTAAAAAATTCCCTTTCCGAAATATGACCAAACCTTTGTGTGTGTTTTCTTAAGGGTTAGGCTAGAAACCTTTCAGCACCCTTACACTCCCTTGTACATGTTTAATGCTGTAAAGCATTGTCTCTTATGAGAGTTTTCTAACTTTTTCTCAAGAGCCCAGTAAAATAACTTTTTAAAAATTAACCATTATCAGAATTTTTAAAAGCACAATTTCATTTACAAACCTTTTTCAAACTTTTTTCCCTTTAGAAAAAGACTAGACTCTTCATTACCTCTGCAGTTGTTAGTGTGCAAGATAATGTTTTCTTTTTTCTTTTTTCTTTTTCTCTAGTGTGTAACTTGGGTTGAAGATGCCAAACTGAACCAACTGCACCGGGAAGGGATCCGTTATGCCCGCATTCAGTTGCGTGATAATGATATTTACTTCATTCCAAGAAATGTTGTGCACCAGTTCAAGACTGTGTCAGCAGTAACAAGCATTGCATGGCATGTCAGACTCCGAAACTACTATCCTGATCTCCAGACAGACAATGAAGAAGAGGAAGAGGAGGAGGACTCAAAGGATGTGGGAGGCAAACTGGAGGAGCCAATGGAAGAGGAGAGTAATGTGAAATTAGAGTTTTCTTCTTTTCCCACCATCAAACCTGATGATATTCCTGTGAAACAAGAAGTGACAGTGGAAAGCCACATGTCCTTGTCATCTCCTCACTCCAGGATGAGCAGCAAAACACCAATCCTACACACTCCATGCTCTTACACAATTCCTGAATCCATATCCAAAAGCCACACCCATACTTACTCATCTGTGATTCCTGATTCCAGTGGAAGTTATTCAAAACCTCACAAAAAAGGTTCACCTTTCAAGCTGGAATCATTTGTAAAGAAGGAGCATTCTGTTACCAAAAAGGAGCCTTCAGCAATACACTCTGGACATGGTCACACTCCAATATCAGCATCATCAGGGCATGACCAGAATCTTGCATGTGGAAAACACAAGACTTCTTCGCAGTCATCAGATCATTCAACATGTGTGAAATCTGAACATCCCTCAGGCAAAACTCCACAGATTCCAACCATAGTGACACAGGACTTCTCAATGCAGAAACTGGGCACCTCCAATTCAGAACAGCTATATGCATCATCATCCTCCTCCTCCTCTTCATCATCATCTTCTTCATCTACATCCATGTTGTTAGGGCAGCATCATTTTGCTGTGAAAAAGGAGTTCAGCCAGAAATCTGCACCACTGACACATGAATCCAAATCTTCAAGTGTTAAGCAAGAATATACTTCCAAGTCATCAGCATCAAAACCCACAAAACATGAGCAACTTCTGAAATCTAGCTTATCGTCTGGAGCAGTTCAAAATCCAACTTCATTAAAATCCTTGACTTGTTCCAGTCGAGAAGATACAACTTCAGTTTTGGGCTCTACCCATACTCGAGAGGATCAGTCATCTTCATCTAAGGTAAATCACAGTAAGAAGATGTCCTCCAGTCAAAAACATGGCTCTTCAGAAAAGTTTCCCTTTCATAGTGCGGTTACCCCCAAAACTACCACTTCATTTCCTAGCACTACTTCACAGTCCAAAACTGAATCAAAAGAAATGCCCACTTCATCTAACCTTGCCTCCAATGTGGATTCAGTCTTGGCTACTCTAGTTGTTCCCAGAGAGTTGCATTCACCTGTGAAGATGCCTAACACTCACCTTCCTGTGCGGACATCAAGTAACATTTCGCATAAGGAGCCAGAAGCTGAGTTGACAAAACAGAAGACTTTTTCTAAGGAGGGCTGCCCCCCAGTGCCACAAGAAAATCTAACTGCCCTCTCTTGGCTATCCACACATCATTCATCATCATCTGATGTGTCTCAACGTGATCCAGTGATATCTCCGTCAAATGTTAGTGATCTGAACATTGGAAAGGTTACGTCAGAGTGTCTTCAGAAAACCAGCACTGATGACTTGGATGTTAATTCAAGTTTGAGTTTTTTACCATTAACAAAACCAGCCTCAGACTTAGTATCTGTCATGTCCCAGAAAAAAGCTAATAGCAGTAAAAAGGAATGCACTTCATCAGCGATGTCCGACTTTTCTGACACCAAGTGGGATGATTCTAATATACAAAAACAACCTGGCCATTCTGTAGCTAAGGAAGCAACTGTCAACAGCAGCAACAATAATGACACTAGCATAAATTCTGGATCTAAAATTATGCAATTCCAGAGTGCTTCAGTTAGTACTCTCAAAGGAGAGACTATTCCACAAACCTGTTCATCAAATTTTCCTTCTCAAAGTAAGTTTTTTTCTTCAAGTCTGAACAAACAGCAACCGACATCTGTTGTGTCACAATCAACGCTGTTTATCGACTCTAGCCATATTGGCACCAGTGAAGTCCCGGCCACATCTGAGGATACGGCTATTCAGCAAATTCTGACTCCGCCTTCCTCTAAATTTTCTGCAAGCCAGCCAACTACTGCTGCTGTAATGCTGGAGTACCAGTCGGCAGCTTATGAAAGTCAACAACAGTCTGTGATTGAAATAGCCTCTTTGCACCATTCAGATGAGCAACAAGATGCCATGATCACCCCGGACACTTATGCACCTTGCCAGCCAGACTCAATGATCACTAGTCTTATGCACTGTGATGCAAATTCTGGTTCTTTAGGGAGTGGCTTTGAGCATACACAACTCTCTTCTAAACCAGCAGACATTGCAATGGCTGAAAGTTCTGGGTCTGAATCTTCTCAACATCGTGAAGAGTCCCCAATGGATACTGATACCTGAGATTATGACCAACATCTTCATCACTGCTGCTACTGATGCTTTCTCCCTCTTCCTCTCTTTTCTTTCTTTCTCTGTCCTTTATTCTACTATTGTTATTTTATCCCGTCACCTTAAGAGAATTTTAAGGTAAAATTGTTATGGAAAAAAGAAAAAAATGAATCATAACAAAAAAAGAAATACATTACTAAGTTGTGTAAATTAAATGATTTTAAAAAATGTTGAAAAGAACAACAAAAAACTATGAAAAATAAACTGGGTGTGTGTGGTTGATGCTATTGAGAAAAAAAAGTTATAAAATTGCTAAATGTTTCCAAGTTTCCGGTGGAAGCAGGTTACCAACCTCCAAACAAACCATCCCAGAATCCCTTACATTTGTCATGTGACATCAGGTTAAAAAACAAAAACAAAAAAAACTCTTGCTTATTGTTTATTTACTTAAAATGTTTTCCTTTTCTTTTCATTCTTTTTGATTTTTCTCATTGTCAACAAAGGGGCTACTCTCTCTCTCATACTCTTTTACTCACTCCCTCTCCTTTCCCCAAAACTTTTGGTCTTTTTTCTTTCTAATGATTATTATATGGAGCTGCTGTTTTTTCTTAGTCCATGTAATTTGATTGCTTTTTTCCTTTTCTTTCTTTTTTTTTTCTTCACTTTTCCCCCCTCTCTCTCTCTCTCACTTTTCTTTGCTTTACAATGTTGCTGATTTTTATTATTGGTTTTCATTTTTCATTTTTACAAAGGCATCCCTTTTTCTTTTAATTTTCCTTTTATGTTTTACTTTATATTTAAACCCCTCCCCCCTTTTTTTTAATAGAACTAAAATTCAGGGAGGGATGGAGAAGAAAGACAGAAAAGGTTCAAGGGAATGGGGAATTTTTTTTTTTTTTTATCTTATTTTAATATTTTTCTTTGCATTTTTCTTTCCCTTTTTCTGTCCCCTCCTTCTTTTCTCCCTTCCTGTATGGATGACACTAAATTAATAACATTTTTGTAAATATTCACTAATGTAATATTAACCCGATCACATGTATCTGTTATTACTACATCCATCTGGGGATGTTTGTATCTATCTGTGTGTATGCATTAGATAGGTACACATTTAAATGAAATCTATATAAATATACTTTTCTCTTTCAATCTCTCCCCATCCCCTACCACCCACATACATGCAATACAAAGCAGTTACAATTCTGATTTAATTTTGAAAAAACATTCTACATCTAGTGTCATCCCCACTCTCATTCAAATGAAACAATTGCAACACCCTCTACTGCTACTTAAACCACAATTACTACTACTACTACTCCTATTACAACTACAATGTGACATCAGTTTTTGTATAGTAGCTCCTCATCGCTGACTCCTATATGATTTTATTATTTAAAATAAATATTATGGTAATAATATTTGCACTTTTGTCATGAAATTTATTTTGTATATGTATGTTGGAAATTTTGTTTTTATTTCAGTGCTAGCTGTATATTACTATACTAAATATTTTTAACTTTTTTTTTTATTATATACACATTTCAGCCAATTCATTCTTCAACCTTCCTGCAATGTATGTTATAAGTGGTTTTCAGAATTTGACTTGTAATTTTTCCTTGTTCTTTATCACTTCTTTAACTAGAACATCATAGTGCAATAGAATTGTTGTGCGGCGTATTCAGATTTCATATTAGTAATATCAGCAAAACAGGGAAGATTGAAACCTGTTCTTTTATTGACTCCCATTTTTATTATAGAAAATGTTAAAGGTTTGTGTCATAGCTGAGGATTTTAAATGGCTTTTGCATTGATTCTTGTTATAGAAAGAGCTTAAATGCCCAACTTATTTATTTTGAATAATGTCTCTCATATGGTTTTAAAATCTACTCTTAGTATGCTTATTTCATTTTTAAATTCATGTGAAGATTTTATGGGGGGTACTCTTATGCACTTTCCATTTGAACTTTCATGATCCATTTTGTTCTCTTTAAGTATAAACAAAACACTCTAAAAATATGCCCACTTGTTTTCAAGTATGCCTGTCTCATAGGGTGGTTAACTAATCCCTATTGCAGTCACTGGCTCCAGCACATTTTTGAACACCCAAAGAGCCAACCTGTGGTTTATACTGCAACTATGCTGAGCAGACCTCAGTAAAAGTTTCTGGGAGAGAATGCATAATTTGACATGATCACCAGTTTGGATGAGGTCAGTATGCTCAGACACTCAGTCACTATGACTTGTGACTTTGTGCCAATGTAAACATACAATGCAAATCTCATTCCTTTTGGGTCTCTCTGCTGTGTGTGTGTGTGTGTGTGTGTGTGTGTTTTGCTTGCTTTTTGGGTGTGCATGTGTTCCTGAGCCTTAATTCATTTCCCAAGCCTTTTCTTTCTAGGTTTTTTGTTGCTGCATGGCTACACTCGTCTTGAGCTAATTTTGATGCATCCCACATTTCTCCTTGGATCGTAAACCTTGATTTGAGTGCCACTTGTAAACCCACAACACAACATCCACTCAGTTTTACACTGGCTGGCCTCTGATTACCCTAAGTTGAGTCTAGATTCTTGTTCACATTGGTGTGCACTGAAAGCTGAGAAAGACCTGCATGTCCGCAAGATAACAAAAATGAAAACTTGTGGCATGTTGAGAAATGATAGCGCAAGACATGTTTACAATATTATAAATTATTTTTATTCAGGGCTTTGCTTGCTTGGTCTGGGTGGATAGGTAGGTGACACCTGGAGGAAACCTCTGCCATATCAGTCTAACAGCTCAGGTCTTCCATCCCTCATTGAAATTTCAAACCATCTACACATCTAGATGTATGGCTGGCAATATGAACAGGTGGCATCAGACTACACAATGGACAGACCAAAACTGGCTTCCTCAATCCCAAGAATGAATGTTAATATAGACCAGCAACCAGAAATGATCAATGTCCAGTTGTCACTTGACCCCAAATTCTTTCACTTGTTCTTTTCTTCCTCTTCAGTCAAGTGGTTACTGCTGAAATTTAAAAAAAAAAAAAAAAAAAAAATCCTACGGCCTGCCACAAAACAGAAATACTTGATCTAGATCAGATCACACTTTCTTCTATGTGGGTGTCCCAACCATAGTGTCACACTAACAAAACCATTGATGGCTTCTGTTTCTTCTACCCAATTTTACTCACAAGTTTGGATCAACCCATTCAGGCTCTTCCAACAGTGCAGTGTACTGAGATCATCTGCCTTGGCTAATATTATCACCCATGGTGAGATTTGAACTTAGTTCTCATGATCAGAATGCTAACTTTCTAACCGCTTGGCCAAGTACACCTCCCCCCTTATATATATATATATATATATATATATATATATATATATTTAAAAAAAAATATGGATTTTCAGCACGTCAGAAAATAACCTGCATGTTAACATTTTAACTAGCTATAATTATTAAGATATTTTCATGACTCTGGGGAAAAACTGTAATGCTGACTTTGAGTTAAGGCAAAGCTTACATGCCAAAAAAGCATTCAAATTTTGGGCAAATATATATCGAATTTTGAGCCTTATGATTCATTTGAAACCACTTCTTTTTAGCATAACTTGAACATAATCTTGCTTAAAGTATAATTGTTAGAGTTAAAGGTTTATAATAAAATTAAGTAATAGTAAACTTACTGATAAATGCTGGGTTGATCAACCTTATCAAATGAACTGGTGATTCTTGTAAAATGTCTCTTAGAAAATTAGATGAGATCAAATAAAATGAACAGATAGCTTATTAAATTGATAATAGCAAAATTACCTGTCATTATCTGTGTTAATATTTAGTCCTAATATTAACTTAACATATGCCAGTTTTTTTTTTTTGTTTCATGTACATTGCTATTAAATATTGATTAGAAAAGAATATTGAAAGAAAAAACTAATTTTATTTCACTCGTGCTGTATATAAGTCAAGTTTTTACAAAAAGTAGGCATCTGTTATCAAAAATTAAGTTATTTTATATATTTGACAAGATTTGAGACATATTGACTGTTGTCTGAATTTTTGGAATGATTAGTGTGAATTTAAACAATGATAAGTAATGTCCTTATTTTTGTTGTTGGTGGTGTAATGGATAGTCATTCAGAATGAGAAATCAAAATCAAGTACACCTTGGGAAAGGTATGAATCCATATCTTCTCCCCCTAGCTATCTAACACTTTCGCCCCAGCCCCTCAAACTCCGACATCTTACTCTCTGGGTTGAGGTGTCTACTTGGTCCTAACCGAACTTAAGGGAGTGGCCATAGGGCCCCTGAGCATCCGTAGATTATTCGATTGGTCTGCTGGTTTAATCCCACTTCTTGCCCACATTGTGATTTGTTTGATCCAGAATGCAGAAGTGATGTCTGTCCATTCACGGTCGACTGAAGATGTAGACAGGGCTGGGGAGACTGTGCTAAGAAATTTAGAATGCAGAAAAAAAAAAATTAATATCTGCAGAAAGCCGGACAAGCAACTATTCAATAGTTGAATTGTTCATGTCTTTTATATAGCAGAAAAGAATAGTAGAGAAAAGAAACTGGTTACAGAAAAGAAAAGTATTTAACTTAAAAACTCATACACTGGATTCTAGACAGAGAGTGAGTGTATAGGATTAACTTGTTAAATCGTCTCAGAAAGATATATGACTCTTGTGATGGAGGGATAAAGATTTCTGTGCGGGGCTTAGTTATAGTGGCGTTCCTCCTCCCAACGCTTGCCCGGGCCAATTCTCTCTTCAAGAATTTTCTCTAGTCTGCCTTTTTCAGCATAACTACGTGTTTATATAGGTAAACCCGGCTGGTTATAACTGACCCACAGCCCTACTACTTCACATGCGATTATCATGGGGTTCTGGCTGCTTCAACCAAAATCATGTGAATTCCAAAGTTCCTTCTAGCTTACTCAGCTCTATTTCAATTTTTAATCGATAAAAATTATTTCGTCCATTCCCATTGTCTTCTGATGACCCAGATTCAATGGGTACAACTTCTGCCCTAGATCAGATTTCCCCATCAGTAAACAAAATGCTCTAATTTAATTTTGCTATTCAAATCTACTCCAATTTCACTAAAAAAAATGTGTGTGTGTGTTTCCCAGACTCTCTCTCTCTGTGTCACAGCTATGGGTTAAATAGTAAGACTTATATCTGGAAAAAACATTATCTCCCAAAAGTCCATCAATTTTGTTATTATCACAGTATTTCAACTGCTGTGCCTTCCAGTTTTCTTCAGGGGTTTGTTTATCTCTTGATATGGAGAGCAGAATGAGAACAGTCTACCCCTGTAAATTAAATAAAGGGTATAATTTAAAATTCTCTGAAGCTTACCTGGATCAAAAGACACCTGAAGAAGTCACAACGGCCAAAATGTCACGATAATAATAACAAAGATGAGAACATTAGTTGGAATGTAAATATTATTAACTGCTGCATAACAATCCAATAATACTAAATGGTTCTAGTGCTAAATTGATTCACATGTTTTAAGAAAACGGAACAGAAAATAATTTTAAAGCAGTAGCTTATCTATTTGTGAAATTTATGATATTGACTTAAAAGAGAAAAAAATTATTTTCAGAAACTTCACAGCAAACGATATTTATAAGAAAAAGATTTCTGATGTTTGCTTTATTTGAACCTTGACATTTTTTGTTGAGAAAGCAGTATTAAATTATAGTCATCAGTAATGCCAGATGTGAGTATATTACAAACTTGTTTAATTTAAAGACATCCTTTGTAATATAATTACATGTAATTTCTCTCTGCCATTTCGATAAATACTTTCATGGTAATTCTTCTGATACTTTCCACCGTGGTACCTAGCCTTTATGAATTTAAGCACAGTGCTAGATTGGCGGCAAGGTCTCATCGTTTCACAATTGAACTGGCTAGATGTAACCGTAAGTTCTATGCTCACAGTTTTTTCTATCACACTTCTTGCCTGTGGAACTCTCTTCTGACTTCTTGCTTCACAGTCAACTTTGCCATTGCATTTACATTTTTGAAGATCAATCGTTGTCGTCTTAATTCTTGTTCTTTTATTGTCCTCTCTCTCCTTAATAGTAATTTTTCTAATATTCTCTAACACTCAGTAACCCCTTGTGTCCTAGTGGCTTTATTGCCTTGCTTGGGATGAAAAGATTTAAAAAAAAAAAAAGAAAATAGTTAAGTGACAGTTTTTAATCTCAAATTATCAATGGATTTGTGGGGTAAGGTAACTTGTGAATGTGTTTTGTGGGGATGTAAACATTTTGCATGTCTTAGCATTTAAATGCAAACTATGACATGGTCTATTTAATAAATTTCCATATCTAAATTATATAAAACCTGACACTAATCACGTCTATGTGGGCTTTCAAAATAAAGTGTCCAAGATACTTATATCAAACAAAATATAAGATGTTTTTCTCTTCCCAATTTCTGTGCAATGCTAAATTACAAAACAAAATCTTTCTATAAAATTCTGTGACTTCTGTTAGTCTGTCTGTCCATTGCACCCTCTAAAATAGCTATACATTGACCAATCAAAACCAAATTTGGGGAGAAGTGCAAATAGGTAAGGGAGTACAAAACAGTTGGTTTTACTAGAGTACATTTTCATTAATTTTTTTTTTTTCCTTTTTTTTTTTTTTCTTTTTTTTGAAAAATTAAGTTTTATTAATTAACATACAAAATACTCCCACTATTTTTTTAAAAAAACAATTTAAACATTAAAATAACAAATAATTAATAAAAATGCAATATTTGCATATCTTTTAAGATTTTATATTTCATCGATTGGTTTGCAAAATTGAATGAAACTTAGTGTTTGTAAATCTCGAAAAAATACTAAATACTGTAAGGATTTCAACATGCATTAGCATATTGCAAAATAATTTTAGTTTACATGTTATAATTCTGATTATTTCTCTATTAGTAAGTTCATATGTACATTGAAACCTACCATTACCTCAGATAAATAATGGACCATACCATTTTGATTAGAAGAAAAAGATGTTTCAGAAATACTGTCTCGTTTTAGTGAGGAAAAAAAAAACACATACATAATAAAACGGAAGATGGAAAATGCATTCTTATGCATTTCATGTCTGCTTGAGTGAAATGCAAAACCCGTGTCAATTTTCTAATGTTTTCATTTATATCCTCTTTAAATATTGACCATCTTATGATTTTTATTGCAATATTTTGATGAAGTTGTTAAGCTCAAATATTTAATAAAGCATAGGGGAATTTGCACAGGTATTTTATAGTCATGTCACTAGGAAGGAGCTGATTCAATCATTAACTTGAGCTCAAATATTTAACCGCTTGGATTGAGGAATCAGAGAGCAGAGTTTGAATCCCAGTTAAGTTCATTACCATCACTTACATAACAATACTCTTTGGGAAAAGTATGAATTCATCTCTTCTTCTACTCCCCCCTCCCCATGCATAAAATAGAAGGAAAGACAGAGTTCCGTAGCCTTGGGTGGCAACCAGTCTAGGAGAAGGTAAATTCTGAATTCAAACCAGATCACACTATCCTAAAAGTGTGTATACATGTGGCTGGGGAACACTTGTGAATTTAAAATTCCCATTGTAATTCCTCCTATGGATTTGCATGTCTGAATGAATACGACCTCTGTTAAACTTGGTCAGCTTTTTGAATGCGATGGATTTGTTTGATGGAGCTTGCTAAACCAACTGAATGAACGCCACGACAGGTACATGTAAATATTTAACAATGCAATAAGAAAAGAATCCAAGCCTTAGCAATAAGATGCTACAGAACCATTCTAGAGAAAGTTGAAATGGTATGGACGACATAAGAGCCAACACTGTCATCCTACAAGTTACCACTTTAGACAAAATACGCATTTTTCAATTTTGTGTCTGACTCATGACTATTTCTGCCTATTTTAAAATTTATGTTATTAGCTGTTAAACATTCAGAAATTTTCAAGTTTTTATCAGTTTAGAAAGTAAACATCAGAACTCTATCAAGAAAATTAAAAAAAAAAAGAAATAAAAAGCACAATAACGTTATCTGGCCCAGGAAGTCATTGGGTCATAGGAGTGCCACATGTACTGCAGCCATAGTAGAAATGGTGTCTGGGGCACGATAGCCTCACAGACCTTATCTTTTGTTAGATTGGTTTTAGAATCCTGGTTGCTACCTCAAGGTAAGAGAACCCAATCTGCCCTGCTATTTAACCTGTAGCTTGATGGAAATAGATTCAGGCATTAGTGTGAAGTGAATGACACAAAATCGAACACGGCATGCCAATGTCACTTTCTGAGCTGATGTTACATGTGTGCCTCTAATAAAAAAAAAACAACAATGTTAAAAATTGTAAAATATAAAATAAATTTATGAATTTCATAAAATTTGATAAGTGTACAAATGGGTGCTGAAAAGTTCTTAGCTTGGCAAGAATGGTTTCCAAAATAAATTGATCATTTTGATCAAATTTTGGGAAGTGGGTTGGGTTGAGAACTCCTCACCACCCATCTGATAAAATGACAGTTTTGATATGAATATAATTTGGATAATTGTTTTAATCAAAAGACTGGCTTCAAGTTCCACAAGCATGTCAATCGTCAGCCCAATAAATCTATTAAAATCATTTGCAGAAGTATTGAACTTTTCTTTATCTTGACTATTTCACTTATAATGAAATGAATTAAGTCCAACAATTATTTAATATATTTTCTGTTTATACATTATTTTTATAGATACGATTTATTTAAGTAAATTCTCTGTTTTTTAATTAAACTGTATTAATTACATTTACTGGCCTGAATAAATTGTATCTAATAAAAATAACTTGTATATATAAAAGATTTGCAGACAGTACTGTTTTGCTGTATCACAGCTCTTCAGTGCAACTAGACAACCGAATGCCTCAAGCCCGGATTGAAACCCAACCGATTTGGTGTCAGTCAGTCTCTACCACTATATATTTTATTTTACAAGGAACTGCTCGCCTTTAAACGTGTTTAAATTTAATAATTTTGTTAGACGCAATACACTTGTGTCATTCACACATGCACTTATTTTTTTTTTTTTTTTTTTTAAAGGTATGCTATATTTATGGCTAAAAGTGAAATCTTCAGGCTATGTCTATATCTGAGAGCCAAAAGAAGGAAGAAAAAAGAACTGAGAGTATAAGTAAACAAGAACAGGAAAAATAACCGCGACATTCGACACATACGCGGACACAAACATGCATTCTCACACACAGAAAAAAAATCAACCTCACATTGGCGCAAAAATTAATGTTTAACTTAATATAAAAAACAAGGAAAAATGAGAAAATTTGCAGTCAATTTCTGAAACCTCCTGACGAGTGGACAGAACAATTGCAAAACGGTTTGTTTACGAAAGTACAGTGAAGATACTGCATATAACCTCAATCAGCTAATTACAAATTTTATTTGTAATAATCCTGTGTGTAAACAAACTAATCGTTCAGTTTTATATTATTTTTAAAATATTCAATAGTATACAAAATATAGTCTCTTCCCTTCCATCAAATGTATTGCAGAGGAAAAGGAAACTTGAATAGTGAGCCTTCTGCTCAACAGTGAAAAGTAGATAAACATATTAGGTTGGTAATGTGAAACCTATTTTTAGTTTCTTTGTGCCAGTACATTTTAACAAGTTTCAAAACATTAACCTGATGCACAAAGTGACTGCAAGACCCTATGACAAGTGTTTCTGTGAAGGAGTCTCATAATGTTATATGAGACACTTCTTCACAGAAACACTTGTCATAGGGTCTTGCAGTCACTTTGTTCAGTGCACAAGGCAGCATCCCTCTGCTATTTTATTGATACGTAAACAAAAGATAATACGATTTTTTAACTGATAAAACCCAATTGTCCAGTTGCAGGCATAATACATGGTTAATTCTGAGGCAGTCTGAATGGTGGTTGAAATTCTCTTTTCTGTTTTAGTTTACATATTATAATTCTGATTATTTCTCCATTAGTAAATTCATATGTACACTGAACCCTGCCATTACCTCAGATAAATAATGGACCATTACTCCATTTCTTTGAGTATCAAATGTCATATAATTATGCTTTTCCCTCCGTTAGTAATTTAGCACGTGTGTTCTTCCCTGCCATTACTCCAGCCTGTTCTGACTGAAAAAAGAAAAAGATATATCAGAGATGCTGTTTAGTTTTAATGAGAAAAAGTATTTATAAGAAAAAGAAAGGGAAGATGGAAGAAGCGATAATGGTCTCATGCATTTAACGTCTGCTTCAATGTAATGGAAAACCTTATAAATTTTTAATCTTTTAATTTGTATCTTACCTGTTTAAATAATGACCTGCATTCATACTTAATGGTTCTTATTGCAATATTTTGATGTGGTTAGGGTCAAGTATTTATTTATGTAAGCGTAGAATTTACCTGAGTATTTTGTAGTCAACTGAAATTTTCGCCAGTACTGTTGGTGGTAAGAATCCTCTATTTTATTGTCCATAGTCTTAGTTAAGTGCCTTCACGTGATACACGCTTGAGCGTTCATTTCTTTTGCCATGACTGACTAGGCAGAAAATTTTCCTGAAGTGGTTTGCCATTTCTTTCTGCAGTAGGCTGGTTGGCAACCAGGGCTATAGAACCCATTCTGTCTTGCTATTCAACCCATAAGTGGAGTGGGTGGAATTCATACCTTTCCCAGGCGCCTAAATGAATGTAACAGACCTAACTGGAATTCGAACTTGGTTCTCCAATATCACATTCCGAGCTGATACCCATTACACCACAGCGCACATTTCATGTTCATGTCTTCCAAGCGTTAAAGATCCTAGTGTCCTTTGTACACTATAAGAAATGAAAACAAGAAATTTGTCAGAAATTTTTCATTTCAGCAATTAACACGTAGAAGTGTAAACCAGATGATGACTTGAAATCTTTACTCTAACAAAATGCCTTAATGATTTTCATGCCTTCATTAATATTAGCAAACTTATAAATAATAAAAACATTTTTCAACTACAGTCTCTGACGGTGCCAAATAAAGCTTTGTGTATTGTATTCAGTTTACATTGACTGATGCTTCACTTAACTCACTAAAACAGGAGATCAAATTTTCTATAATGTACAGGCCTTGTTGATTTGTTCATGTCTGTCTTTTTCTTCTTTTTTTTTTCAAATACATTACCTTGATCTGCATGTAGGGTGACCCTCTACCACGCCCATACAGCTATTAGTTAAATAGTAAAGTAGACTGGGCTCTCTAACCTTGAATGGCAATCAATCCTAAGAGAATGAAAAACTATTGAATTCAAACCATAGAGAAGGCAATGGGAAAGTACTCCACTATCTTTTACAAGTTATGGTCGTGTCAATTCACAGATAATAAAGAAAATGAATCTGTGGAGAGTCATAATGAAAGAATATAGCTTTTCTTTTTTTTCTTTCCATTACTGCATAATGTTCATAATCTTAAAATGAACAAAACATTCCTTATCTCAGTGATGAAGAATGCGATTCACAGTAATTGTTGGTATATATATATATATTTTTTTTTTCTAGTGTATAAAAGATTAAGTTTGTTTTATACATATTTATTTTTCCTTCTTTTTTTTCACAAAGGAATAATATACTACAAAGAGAAAAAAAATCATTTTCTGCGTTTGTTTTATTCTATTTCTTTAATTTTTGCATTTTCATGCATTTGGCTTGGGTGGTTAAAATAATGTGATCAAATCTCGGGACATCATCCTGCCACGCGGGAGGGAAAGTTAAGTCACTACCCGGTATCTGAGGTATCCCCCAAAATAGTAAGTGCAGAGGGATGTTGAGCAAAATTTGTCTCAGATTTATGTACATGTAGACTCTCACTTTAAAGTTGATCTTGTGTGGCGTTCCATTTAAGTGGAATATCCTTTATGCATCTGTTGACAGCATTTTTTAGTTTTGTTTTTGAAACAAGATGTTTGGTGTTGGTGGCAAAGGTAGTTGTGTATTTCTCCTCGTGCAAGTGATCTGTATTCAGACCTCTTAAAATAAAAGCCGTGGTACTGAATGCTGATTTAATTTTTTTTTTTTTTTTTAAAGTTTGTCAGGTTTGCTCTTACTTAGGAAAATTATATTGCGCCAATCTTCTATCCTCATTTACACAATTTTACGATACTAAGTTTAATTTGGGCCTACTTAATGTCTACTCCCTAACGCTTCGTTGACGGCAAGGTGAACAAATTTAAATCTTTTTATTATTGAATAATTTCCGTAAAGTTCAATAAAATCAGATAATTATCTGATTTTTTAAATCTTAAAAAAAACTTACTTTTTTTTTTTTTTTTTGTCCAAATTTGATTTTATTGTTCAGTCCAGAGTAAGGGTTGTCAAGACTGGAAGGAGAATGTAATATTCCAATGTCTTTTTTCAAACTCGGTCAAATTGTGTGTGCATGTGCTCGCGTGTATATTAATAGCATATGTACACACACGCAACACACAAACATTACCTACGCACATGCAAAGTTCCACGTAAACAGTGTGCGACGGATAGAGAATAGACGTTTCTTATATAGATTGTCTGAAACTTGACATTTCATAGTTGAACCAATGTTTAAGTTCAGATATGCGTTAGAATTTCCAACGGTTTTCTGCTTTCCTTCCCCATTTACCATTTGATATTATAAAGTGTTAATAATAGGCTTTGTAAAAAAAAAAATAATTTAAAAAAATAGGTCAAAATAAGCTGAAGATGATTTACCGATATTGTTAGCCTAATGTTAGCTAACGTCTTGGAATGTTCAAGTATTCAACACTAATGCAAACTAAATGCCATCTTTCTTCTTTAATCGGCATTATGCAGGACATACAGCCTGGCCGCGTTTCTTTTCCATTCTTCTTTGTTCAAGAAAAGTGTCCAGCACCAAGTAACAAGTTCCAAACGAGTTCAGCATCTTCACAGATTGTTTAGTTAGTTTCTTTCTTTTATTTAATCGGGAGTATGTGGGTCATGCAGCCTGACCACGCCTTTTCTCCATTTCTCTCTGTCCAAGGTAAGTATCCACAGTTCTGAAGCTGTTTTCAGGGTGATGTTCTTGGTGTATTTGTTTTATTTTTTTTTCTCCCCCCATACACTAGTGGGTAGAGATAAAATCTTGATACAGGGTTGTTAGTTGACCTTCTTAACCAGTGCCCCAAGGATCGTAATTAATTGCATATAAAGGTTGTTAATCAATGGTTGTCGCTTGACCCTTCGTAGGCGGGGGGGGGACTCTTAATTTCTGATGGGGTAATTTGTTTACTGTTTCTTTAAAGTAATGAAATGAAAGTAAAAATAAAACGTGAAAATTACACACATACCGTATATTTCCGCGTATGAGGTGACCTTTACATCTGAAAAAATACCCCACAACAATTACAAAAAGCTAACCTTAAATCCTGTGGTATATCGACACTAGTATGCTTGCGTCATGGACCGCAATAGGCAAACTACTGCCTCGGTATGGTAATTACCAATTTAAATATTTCTAATTGAAGCAATTCACATTATAATGCTGTTATAACTGTAATAAAACTATTTATACTTCTTAATTTCACATTAAAATGTAATATTCAAGAGAACAATTTGCAAAAAGTTTTGTTGAGCAACTCGGGCAAGTAGCAAATCTTTTCTTGATTTGTAGGGCAATGAGTGAGTTCACACCAATCATTACTTCTCATAGTAGTGTTAAATAGCACTCAAGATAACATACAATCTATATTTCTAATTAAAATTCATTATAAGTGTGGTATTAAATAATATTTAGTATAATATGCCAACTTTATATTTCAATAACGTACATAAGCAACAAAACATTTCAGATGCCATTAAATCTTCATGTCTCATTACAGAATAAAAAACTAAAAAAAACTCACACATGCAAATCCTTCAAAGTTATTATAATCATCACCATCTGATACAAAGAGCTCGTCATAAACATCGTCATTTACAGTTTCGTCATATGGGTCCCAGTCTATGGATATCAGATAAAATCATGAAAATTTACCTGGCTTGACCGGTCTCGTCTTATCTATAGGTCACCTTATACGTAGAAATATAGGATATTTGTCATCCACAGACAGACTGTTTCGCAGCTCATCAGTGTGGCTAGACGTCCGGTTGCCTCTAGCTAGGATCGAAACCCGACTGAATTGGCGTCAGTCGGAACTTCTACCACTAAGCCGTCGGCGCACGGCAGGGATGAAGGTGAATTTTAGCGTGTTTATTTTTAGATTTAGATAAACACACAGTGACTGACAGTGACTCAATTTTGCCGAAGAGTCTTGCTATATTAGCTTTAATAGTCACTGTTTACAAATGCACCCCTCACACCCACAGAGCTCAACCGAAATTAATTTTTCAGGAGCCAATATTTTTGTCATCCGCAGACAGACTGTTTCGCTGTTTCACAGCTCATCAGTGTGGCTAGACGTCCGGTTGCCTCTAGCTAGGATCGAAACCCGACTGAACTGGCGTCAGTCGGAACTTCTACCACTAAGCCGTATATATATATATATATAATGTATGTATGTATATATAATTGAGTTTTAACCATAAAACACCAAATTGTACAGACAGCAAAAAGCATGCTAATAGAGTGCTTGGTACGCCAGTAAAATGTGGTCTGACTTAACCAGAAAAGTGCCGATAAGCCAAACTGACATACGACTTTCCACTTGCGGTTGTATTAACGAGATTCACAAACGAAACAACTTCAATAAATAACACAAAGACACTTCTCCACCCACATCCTATTGTTTCGTTGACGAACAAAGCCGTTTTTAATACATACCATTTTGTTATCAATAATGAGGGTGAGAAAAAAGGTGAATTGCCAACCTTCTATCACTTATGAATACGCTTGTTGACAGCCATCTCCTGTTTTTTTTTTAGTTCTTGTGTTGTCCACCTGCTATTTATTGAAGAAGAACAGTTAGGCAGTCATCCCGCCCTATAATCCATAGTCATAGTTATACAATTTAAGGTGATTTAATGATCTTATCTACAAACAAATTTACTTATCATAGCATTTCCAACTTGTTGAAAAATGCTTGTCTCATCAGTGTTGTTTATCTCTTAAGACAGGTTTTCCGATAGGTACATTCTAAAATATCTAAACTATCATTTATATACATGTAAAAATGTAACGTGCAGAATGGGGTCAGAGGGTGCGGCGGCCCCGGGCATCGATATCGGGAGGGCATCCAATCAAAGTGAAATAAAAGTTTAGTTTATATTTAATTTGAATAAAGTGTTTATTTCATCTGTTTTTACATACTTAAAATGTCTTCCTTTCTCACATTTGTCAGTACTAGGACCTCCCTTCTCGAATCTTAGGCGCATACAATCAAGGAGTTGTCCCCGGGCACCACCAGACCTCTGCAAGTCACTGCTTTTCACAGATCGGACACCTGAAAATCCCACGTTGCATTTCTATCTTCGTTCCTGTCTGTGTGCACCAAAACTGGGAAATGCTCGTTGCACGCTCACAAGGAAACGAAATGGGAAAATTAGTACCATGATGATAAATCCCATTTCCAATATATTTAGGTGTTTATTTCAGGGATTTATTTGCACGGTCTGGGTGGGTGGGTGTTTAGATTAGTGACATTTGGAGATAACTTTGACTTTCTCCGACAAACTCTCCGCCCATAACAACATCACAATGCGCGACTGGCCACTCTAACGAGAGGCGTCGAAACTCCTTAATCCCAGATTTGACCGTTAATATGGACCCGCAACCTGGAATCTTCAACGTCCAGTTTTTTGTTACTCGACCTCAAAAGCTTTCACTAATCTATTAATTTATTCTCTTTTGATCAAGTGGGTAACCGCTTTGAAGACCCCACTTCACAGACCTTGTCGGTGGTCATAAAACACGAAACACTTAAGTCCGAGATAAAATCACACACCATCCACTTCTATGTGATTGGCCCAAACAAAGTGTCACATACAGCCGTTTTGTCATATCAATGATTAAAAATGGTTTCAAGCGAATGAATCTTTTAATCCTTAAAGAAGACAATCCTTGAGACTGGCGCTATAGATCCACATACAAATAGCTTTACCAAATAAGAAAAAAACAAACACATTGAATACTTCCAACAACAACGACAACAATGGGCAGCACATATAATTAAAAGGGAAAATAATGATATAATCAGGATGTTGATTTTCCATACTACTTTAAACAAAAGATTAGGAAGTAAACTCCCCTCATATTTGAAAGACCGATAACAGTGAACTTACAAAGTTTATTTTTCTGAAAAACTATTTTAAGAGAAAGATTTTATAAATTTCAACCGACGCTAACTGTTCGGTCAATGAATGCTGAATGTTTCCTGAATAAAAACGGTTAATTTCACTATTACCATATAGGAGCAGAATTCAATTAAGTTTTTCATTATTGTTTACTTGACAAAAGCTATATCTAGCCCAAGGTCGTATTAACAGAACGATAAAGTTTTACATTGTAATAACTTGGAAGCAAATCAAAATTAAAATCTAATTAACAATTATTCTAGCACCAATGAGAAAATCTTCTTTTGAATTAAAAGTTTCCAATTCTGATTTCAATGGATTCTGTTGACAATATCCTGATAAGATGCTATAGTTTGAAAAAAATACTGACCAATTAAAACGCTTTACTTCAAAACAGCTTATCTGGTCCTATTCGTCGGCGGCGGTAGAGGCGGTTTTATTTCATCCAAGAATTTAATTTCTTCCTTTCTGATCGCTTCTTTTATTATGATGATATTGATGACTAATTAGACAAATTCTTGCATAGCAGAACCGATGATATTGACTGCATAGTAATGTTGGTGGAGGGCGGAGTCGATTTTGTCGAACATTTCTCTCTTGTCGTTTGACGTCTTCATTTTCTCTTCAGGTGGCTTCGAATATTTTGGTTTCAATGGTGCTGAACCATCACCAGTTAGTACGGTCTTGTGCTTATGTTTCAAACGATTTAGTTAGGTTCAAGTCCAGCGGCTTTCAGTGTTGTTTTGAGTTGATCCTTTTCACCAACAAAAGCTTACTTTCATCTTGAACATCAAATGGAATTACTATGTAACCAACACCAAAGTCCTGGAAAGAGCCAACAGTCAAAACATCGAATCGCTGATCATTAAACACCGTCTTCGATGGTCAGGACATGTAGCAAGAATGGAAGAGTCAAGTCTTATTCAGTGAGCTCAATTCGGGGAAAAGACCACGGGGGTTGGTCCTATTGACCCTTACATAATGAACGATGTCCATCAGTCGAGTTCATCGTTCGTCTCTTTGATGCTGTTGGATATGCACACACACTTTCTCACCGAACACACTAGGCATCCAGTAAAAGAGTCAACTGTCCACTTTGTAACGTACCCACACATACAAACATTCACTCGCACCGTTTGTATGGATTCCTTTCTCCAGTGACTGGCCATAATTTCTTTTTCAATAAAAAATATCCATTTCACTTCACATCATCTTCCAAGACGAAGATATTGTATGATTTACTAAAAATAATTATTGCAACTTTATTTGAAATTATAACCTTGTCTTCACGTTCTTCTGTCTACGAATTATTTGAATTAAATTTCACCTTTTTGTTTTCCTTCATTTTGACAAAGCTTTGTTTTTAGTCGGTGGAGGACAATTTATCTGGAGTTAGATAAAATAAGTGATTGTCAACTCCGCCACAAGGTCTTCAATGGATTATGAAGCTAGCATGCATTTCCTTATACTTCTAACGAATTTTATGTGTAGCTATATCTGTCAGCTCATATTAAATGGAAAACAGTTGGACATATCACAAAAATGTATTCAGACATTTATTTTTCCCCGATGGTTATCAGTAAGTGAAATGGCAGGCGGTTGGGACAAAGCAGGTCACTGAATTAAGATAAATTACTTTTTTTGTTGTGCTCTATAAGACAGTAACCACTGCCCGCGAAAAAGAGAGACTGAGGGAGCCCAAAGAGAACGAGTGTAAGGAAAGACGCCCATTAGATTGTTCACCTGCGCCTCGTCTCGACTTCGCTTGTCTATAGCAGTAGGTTACGACCCAAGAATAAAATCTGGTTTACTGCTAGAAATTGTTATGGTTTTCATTTGTGGGAAACGATCTGACCGAAGGGTTATTTTTTAAGCCATGCGCGTTTGACTGGTGTCAGGTCTGAGCTGCAACGCTACATATGATTAAAGAGAAGTTATAACCCCTTGCAAAAGAAAATATCTTGCAAAGTTTCAGTCACAAGCCTCGTCGCATTTGTGATGATTGCATCCGTGATAATGCGCTTGGATACAACACCAAATTTATACAGAGTTAGTGCTAAGCCACGTGCGCTCAAACGAACAGAGTCGAAAGCCTCTGAATAGAAAGAAACGCATCCGTCTTTACTATTGGAATATCTTTAGATAGGGGAAGAGAAATGTTTGCAGAGAATGTACGTCTGCCGATTTAGCTTAGAAGATAAGGCGTACGGTTATCTTGTCGAAAAAGTACATGTATAAACCACTTTCGGTTCACGGCTAGCTTCTGTAGGTAGAAGTACTTTCTCTTAAGGTCAACAGCTCTGTTATTCCGTAACTTGATGCCACTACGTGACTCGTGGTAAAGGGAGCAGCCTTGCTTGCTGCTTCCTGAATAACGTCGCAGAGGTAAAAAAGAGGATGGATTTTTGAATTTGGCGCTTATATATAGCCACTGTCACGTGACCCTTAAAAAGGCAATGATTGGCCCTTTCTTTAACCATTCTGCGTTCTTGTTTTATTCTGTGCTCGAATTAGCAAATTTTCAGATTTATTATTCTAAATTCTAATTATTGGCCGTATCATTCAAGTCAAAAGCGATTGAAAATATAACAATTAAAGTCTGGTAGTTTTGTAAGCAACAGCTGGCTCCCTTGAGCTAAGTAGTAGCTGTCTTCAAGTCAACAAATAAATATCATACGGCCGTGGGAGCATTTAAAAATTTTATGTAAAGTGACAATGACAATACTGATACATTTTTGTTGTTCATGTTTACGAATATAATATTAGTAGGTCATTCAGCAATATTCTGGATTTTTTCTCCATCCCAGCTCCTTTTTCTATCATGCTGCTTTGCTAATTGTTTTTATTGTGTCATTATCAATGTGAGGGTCCAATGACTAAGCCCATGGCGAGATTATTAATGTTTTAGTCGCAAGTCAGTACAAGTTTTATATTGTAACGTATATTCCAACTTCATCTACGGTTGTATAATGTGGACGGTGAGGTTTATCGTGAATTAATTTTAGTCTTTGCGGGTGTATAAATTTTGATTTGTTCACAAGTTTTAAAAAATTCGCCGTATTTGCCAGACGTCCAAGGTAACATACTAGCAAAGTTCAATAAACCTAATGCTACTATGAATTTGTGGGAAATTCTGTCACCCAGGTTTTTATATATTAAAAACCAGAACGTCAGAATTCCAAAGAATAATAAAATAAAAATAAAGAAAACACGAACAGGTATGTCTGTTGAATAAATCATTTGTATTTACAAACATATGTACATGAATTCAAGGGCATTAAAAGGGAGTAAAAAATAATCTTTAGTTGAGTTAAAGTCTATGGATAGTTGATACACAGAAAAAAAAACAATGGTTGGAAAAAAACTGACCGTCTTTGTTTGAAGTCGCCAATTGGCCGATTATGCTGTTATTGCTGTAGCTCATTCGTATGAAGTCACGTTTCTTTCAGCACGAACTGGGGAAGGGGGAAAGCTATGTAGCCACGTCTTCTCTTGGGCTCAGAGACAGCTGCAGCTTTGCTCTTAAAGTTGAAATCTGTGGGTTTTTATAAGATTTTTCCCGAAAGTATGATCGAGATAAATAAGTTTTTTCGTTTTCTTTGATTGGTCAAATATTTCACATAGTGATGTCAATTTTTTAACCAATAGACACGTCTCATTTAAACGGTGTGTGTTGTATTGTGGAATCTTTTTGACACATTTGTAATATTGTCTGTTATTGGGTAGAAAATAAAGTTTGGACGTGTTCGAATATGTGTGTGGTTTAGTAATTGTGTTGGAAATAGGGTTTATTTCTTATGAAGAAATCTTATATAGATGCACGATACATTTCTTCTTCTTTGTGCCGTGTCAATTCGGGACGTGGGCAATCATGGCTCGCCACAATTTCCTGTCCTTTGTAACTATTAAAGTTTGTCTTTTTTATATCTCTCCTAATACCTGTTCTGTGAACCATTTACAAAAGCACGCCGGGTAGGTCATGCGCTGCTTTCCTCTGTTCAACTTGCCTTCTTGTGTGTGTCAAATTTTCTAAGCTCTCTTTCCTCATTATATATCCTAGAAATTTCAACTATCTCTTTCTCATGCTAAATAAGTGCACTATTTGCTTCTACGATTTTCATTATTGTTTACTTTAAAAAAAAGTCTATGGTCTCTAGTCTATGGTCGTGTTAAACAGCGTTCAGCAAAACTTTATGCACATCCGAATCTACAGGGTGATTGAAAAGTAACTCCCTATTTTATGTATTATGGACTCTCCTGTCTTGTAAAAATTATAGTTAGACGGGAGAGTCCATCGTACATAAAATAGATAGTTACATACACTTCAATCACCCTGTAGATTATAAAAGAAGAGATTTTTATTCTCTGTCCGTCACACACTGTCCGCACGTGACTTTGCATCATCAGTTGATTTTGTTTTTGAGACCATTATTCGGCCTAGACGATGGGACACTGGAAAGTTCTTAGCTCGACCAAGACACCCTTTAAAAAAAATCCAACAACGTAAGAAGGTATGCAGATGACACAGTGTTGATAGAAGACACGGAAAGGAAGCTACAAAAACTTCTACAGAAAGTAGCGAAGCAAAACGAGAAGAAAGGACTAAAAAAACTACAAGAAGACAGAATGCATTGTTGTCAGCAAAAGGAGGAGCCGAAGATGTAAATTACGAATCAGGGATACAAAAAAAATCAAAAAGGTACAAAAATTTAAATGTTTTCGCGATAAAACGTTGTTTTTTTAAAAAAAATTAAGTTTGGGGCCTTTTTTCATCAGGATATGCCACTTTTTTAGCGAAAAAGTGGACATAAAACTAAAAGTATCCTCGGGCGGAAGTGTTACACTGAGATCCCAAGACTCATTGGGATGGGCAAAGAATCAATCTCAGTCTATTTATGATCTATCTATCTATCTATCTATCTATAACGAAACGTTGGCAACAGAATTAAAATTTTAACACCCAACTTGTTTTCATAAATTCCATCTTATTTTTTTCGAATGTTTGTTTTCAGTCATTTTAGAAATCATAATAATAATAATAATCCATTCATTCATTTAAAAAAGAATGAACGAATGGATATTTAAGCAATCCCATATTTTTATTACTTCAACTTCAAACGTTATTTTTAGTTCCTGTCTTGGAAATAAACGCCTCGTTTTTTTTAATAGTGTATATTACATCTACAGACAGGCCTACACACACTCGAGCAAATTTTAAAAAGAAAATGTATGTGTGTGTGTGGATCTATTCTTTTAAGACTAGCGAATACTTTACCATCAGAACACAACAGATGCCCAATTTGACGAAGGTTGGGGGAAGAGAGATACAAGTTTATTTGTTTCAGTTGTTTTGAAGTAAAGTAAATTATATTTATATAGACACAATTACTAATACGTTAATCCCTGCTATGTTGTAACAATTTTTTTCTTTTTATAAATGACATTAGAAGATTGAAATAAATCCTGGTAATTTCGTTATTCAATCCAAACGAAAGTGTCTTAAAAATCGGCTTTCCTGCTCCGTTAGTAGTGGAGGGGGAACAACTATTTCTCCCCTATCCACGGCGGATTTGTGTTCCTTCCTTATCAGCTTGTCACTTCATCAGTTCGCGATCAGCAGTGTCCGTTTACCGATATCTGTGTCTTATAAAAATAATTTTTCCAACATTATCAAGCAAAAGATAATAACCACATTGCAGAAAAGGCTAATCAAAAATTACTTCTAATAGAAGTGGATGTTTTCTGTTTCAGAAAAAAGAAAAGCAAAAGCTGCAAAACCTATCGCAAAAATCAAACGAAAAACTACAATACATTAAAAAATTTTAAAACTGTAAGTGAATATTTTCACAGTAAGATTTATTATCCAATCGATGTTGATAAAAATTTCAGAATATGCTTATGTTTATAATAAGCTAATTATACCATGTTATTACCAACTGATTTTTTATCAGAAAAATTTACAGCCATTTATTTGGTACATCCTCAAGTTGCAATGTAACTTGAGAATTGGAAGCATATATTGTAAATAGCTATTACTATTAAGAGACATTTTAAAATTTCAGATATATTAACTTTATCATAGGTTGTAAAAAGATATAGTCTAAAAAAGAAATAATGACAAAACATTATAAAATTATTGTATTGAATGATGGGAGCACAATAGTGAGAATTACGGAAAAGCTGAAGACATCTCAGAACAATAAAAAAGAAACTGGAAACATGGCCAAAATTAGAACAAGAATTACAAACATCGTTTAAAAAGTATTTGGTTGGTTGGTTGGTTGATTTTGTTCAGCAGCATATCAACCTCTATGGGTTATTTAATGTCAAAATCTAAATATTTTGAGCACAATTTTATGGCCAACTAAATTTTGAATGCAATTGTATGCCTTCACCTACAGATAAAATGTATTGTTGGTCATTTTGTTATGAATATGCATTGTTATTAATCTTTTTATATAAAATGTATTGCTGGTATTTGTATACTTTTATAGTGTTTTGTTTTTGTTTGGGGGTTTTGTCCATAGCTGGGACCCTAACAGGTGCTAGCAGCCAAGGTCAGGGTGGGCCTGAAAACAACAGCAGTTAAGAGGTGGTTTCATACTCCTCAAGACCTCCAATCTCCTGATCAGAAGTCTTGTTACCAGATCTACTTAATCAGGACCAAAAAATTTTTTTTTTGAAAGTCTTAAGTAAAATTAAAGCAAGAAAAGTAGAAAAGAAAATATTTAAAGAAGCTGATGTAAATTAAAGAGAGAAAATGCAAAAATTCAAACATTAGTTAAAGAAATCTCAGCTTTTTGGCTAAGATCAAAGTGTAGTAAGTGGGGAGGCCAGGTAGATACCAAGATCAAAGTGTAGTAAGTGGGGAGGCCAGGTAGATACCAAGATCAAAGTGAAGTGACGAGTGGCAGATATACTATGAAACTAATGGACAGCTGTCTATATTTTTGAGATGAGGTATTGTAAGTATTTACATTATTCGGACTGTTGTTCTCATCTATATTGCTATATTCACAATGTTTTGGCCATTGTACACTGTGGTCTTCTTCAGGTGATATTTCTTGGAATTTCAAACCAAACTTTTTATTTAGTTCATGGAGGTAGATTATTTTAATTCTACATGACATGGCTTTGGATATCTCAGTTTCAGTTAATTCCCTTTGATAACTCAACCCTCCAAGTTTATGTTCTTTGAGATGCAAGAAGGCACCCGGTCCTTGGGATTCCAACCCAGTGGCAACACCTTCCTCATTGCACTAAGAGGTGAGGTTGGTGTAATATTGATGCCAGTGTATCAGTGGTTGCGAGGACTGAGCAAATTTTGTCCTTGGCCCATATGTATATCCATGGAATCTAACAAAGGGTGATATAATTTGTATTGGACGAGGTTGCTGTTAGACACTAATTTGTCATGTGAAGATTTACTACTTGTTATGACTGATTAAGATGAAGACTTTCAAAGTAAAATGAATCACATACACATGTGTGAATCTTTGTTTTTGTCTGTGTTGTGTACTCTTTTTTCTTTTTTTGTGTGAGTGTGTGTGTGTGTTGGTACACCTAGGGACTGCTGTGCATTGTGCAGTGACAAAAATAATAAATAAATGAGAAAAGGAATTAATTCAACATAGATGGTTTATATATATATATATATATATATATATATATATATATATTATAATTGTTCTTTTTTTAAATATATAATCATCACAACACTGGGATTCCCATGTTTCAAAACTGAAACTTCAATTCAAATTCAATCATAAAAATTAAACTTAAATTACAAAGTTCCGGTCCATTATCAAGTGATGCTAAGAATAACTTTGTAGAAATTGATTTACTTAATTTATAAGTCCAGACAAATTTGATATTTTGAGATGTTGTGTTTAAGGAAGATTGCATCTTTTTTAATTTAGGGGTGTTAAGATTTAACTTTAGAAAACTCATGTATCTAATGTATTGTAGCTAACAAGTTGGACACTACCACAAATTTCTACTTGAAAAAAGGAAGTTTGTAACAGTAGACAGATACCCCAGTCCCCACATTGACTTGACCAACTTGATAGCTACAATACATTATATACATGAGTTTTCTAAATAAGTTAAATCTTAACACCCTTAAAATAAAAAAGGTGGAATCTTCCTTAACCCCAACATCTCAAAATATCAAATTTGTCTGGACTTATAAATTAAGTGAATCAATTTCTACAAAGTTATTCTTAGCATCACTTGATAATGGAATGGAACTTTGTATTTTAAGTTTAATTTTTATGATTGAATTTGAATTGAAGTTTCATTTTTGAAACAGGAATTCTGGTATTGTGATGATAATATATTTTTAAAAAAAGAATTATAATATTATGCTGTACTGTTGTATCGAGCACTGTTTTTTTAAAATAAATGCTAAGAACTCTGAATTATAAATCTCATTATTCTTTCCTATTATTTTAATATATATATATATATATATATATATATATATATACTACAGTTCTAAAGTTTGAAGCCCCCCCCTTGTAATTTTTTACATTGGCACAAAAAGTAGTTGTTTTGTACTTTAAATAAAAGAAAATTATTATACTTGATTAAAAAAATGTGAGACAAGATTTTTTATTTGAAAAAAAGCATTTTATGATTAAATTTTGGTATCGTCAAAATATCCTCCTTTAGCCTTGATTACTGCAAAACAAATGTTTGGCATTCATTGCAAAAATTTCTCAAAATCTTAGTTTGATAATTGATTCCATTCTTTTTTCAATGACTATAAGAGCTCTTTTTTCTTTTTTTTTCTTTTTCACTCTTCTGTCAATTTCATCCCATGCTAATTCTGGGAATGACTTCAATTTTTGAATTGTAGTGTGTGTATGTGTGTATATATATATATATATATATATATATATATATATATATATATATATATATATATATGTCTGTGTGAAAAACAACAGCTCAAAAAAGAAGAGATATTTAGGTGTGTACAGATAGTTCAAAAAAAAGGAAAGAAAACATTATTTATTTATTCTTCTTGTCACTGTGCAAAGCACAATGAAATTGGACAGCAGACCCCAGGTGCGACAACACACACATACACACGCAAACAAAAAGAAAACAAAAAACATGCACACAGCACAGATAAAAATAAACATGTGTAATGGTTTGTTTTAAATTAAGTTGTCTGTTTGCTGGGGTGGTGGGAAGAAATCTCACCACTCCTGCCCTGGCAAAGACAAGTCCAGATGCTGTTGGTACATTACAGAGCAAAAAAAGTGAGAAAATGGTCCATGTCCTTTCTTTTATAGTCCTGAATAGAACACCACTTAGCAAGTGCTCTGATGGACAAGGAAAAATAATCCCCACAAAACTGATGAAGGTTTTAGATTGGACATATTAACAAGTAAAATAATAAAATAATTTATTCAAGAATGTAGAATATTATGTACAATCAAGTATATATTTTTATGGTCTACATCTTTGGGATTTATTAAGAAATAAAAATGTATGTTGACTATTAGAAAATTAAATAAAATTAATAAATAAAATAATAATAATGGATAATAAAAAAGAAAAGAACTAAATTTACTCATGATGCTAGTAAGAAAGGAAATAATAATTTTATTATCTCACTTGGCTTCACCAAACGTCCATTAGGTGGCACAGTTTAAGTCTATAAAAAGACAGATATTTCTTCCCTCTATACTCTTTTCTTCCTATTGCTCTACGATGTAGCACAATGTGGAAAAAAAAACCATCTCTGCTGAGACATGTTTGTTTCCCTGGCTCACTGATGACTGAAATTTCTTTCCACTTTTCAACGCATGGCATTCACACGTGTCTTCCAAAATCCCCACCTACAAAGTAAATCAACTTTTTCTTTGGTCGTTCCAACTCAGTGTAAGGCTGACTTGGGCTCAACCATTATAATCATTCTTAAACCTCCACCAATGAAGTAAAACAAGTTTTAGTTTGGTTGTTCCAACTCAGTGCAAAGTTGACTTGTTCTACCATTATAATGATGCTTATCCTTATTTACACTAACTTCAAGACTAGAAAAAAAAAAGGACATACTCAAGAAAGATTGAGAACTTTGTTTCACTACAGTTTATATAAGAAAGAGAATAAATGGTCCGTGGTAGAAAACCAAGTTTTTGTATGTTTCTTCTTTAATTGTTTACATGTGGACATGCACAAACCTACTGGCACCTACATGCAACCTTTAAATACCATATGACTCTCACAAAACAAGATGTCAGCTTTTAAAAGGATAACATGAATTTTTATTTATTAATAATATTTTCTTCTTCAGGTGGTTGGAATGTTGAACTGAATCCTTTATTTCGCTCGCTGGGGTAGACTGTTCTAGTTCCACGTGCCATGTCTAATGTATGTCAGTTATCTCCTGTTAATTCTCCTCTCCAAGTTCTCCACCACCTTAACCAGGTATTGAAATCACACTCTTTGGGTCCTGTCACTGGATCTAACCAACACCATTACCTACTGTGCCATGTGTCCTTGAGGACATCTGTATATGAAATTTCTGGGTATTATAAACCTAATGTCTACAATATCATTTTTACCAGTGCTCATTTTGCAATTTCTGCTGTTATCAGTATCATGTTTTTTACCAGAGCTCATATTGGAATTTTGGTTGTTATTATTGCTTTTTTCTGGCACTCCTTATTACTGGTTCCCATATTGTATTCATTTATATGCTTGGTTGACTCAGGAGATTTTTGTGGCCTAGCATATGTGCTGATTCCTTAAGTTTACGAATTTTCCAATGATGTTCTTTGTCTATGATTTCAACCTGATCCCACAGAGGGCAGTGATTTCCCATTTCTCTCCATATGTGGTCAGCCATGCCTGATTTTTCTACTTCCCCTTGTGCTACAGCTTTTTGGTGTTCTTGAAACCTTACCTTAAAGGGGCAGCCTTTCTCTCCTTTATATGATAAATATGGCAACACAGATGAGGATGATAGACTGAACAATGTAAATAGTGTAGATAATACATTCTCAGAAATATAGACAGATACTAATGCTAATTTTATTGTGAAAATATTGATTTGCAAAATAAAATAGACATTTGATTAAATTCAGAGAAGTCTATGACCAGTACCTTTTGCAAAAAAAAAAAAATATACTAACTGATTAGAAAAATCGTCTCTAATTTATAAATAAATTTTAATTCACACTGATGAGGCGACTCAAACTGACACAACATTGGAACTGAAACAATAGACATTGATTTTATTGTCTACAGATCCTTGCTTTAATCTTTAACTTGATATCTGTAAGGGGAGATTATGCATGTTTCTAGTGTGGCAGAATGAAAAGCAACAACAGTTCTGACAATTGAATTAGTATTTAACAAATTTAATTTGTCAGAAGTTTTAAGATGAATGTTCCACTGGGCTTAGAGTGGAAAGATAAGTTATATGAGACTTGCCACTGAAAAATCGAAGTAACACAAAGATGACATGAGACATGGTAAACTTAACAACTTATTTATTCAAAACTGCTCACTGGATCCATCTTGCTCCCAGTATTCCCTAGTGGGAGCAGAAGTGCTTACAATCATTATAATAATCAACATTATTGATGTTATTATAACATATCCCTTCCTAAAGTAGTTTATTTTCTTTATTAATTTATTTCTAACTTTTCCAAATTAAAAAATAAATAATTACAAATCAAAGTTTGTTTTGTTTACAATCCAAGAGCAATAACTCACTTTGGGAAATCAAACAGATATTTTGGAGTTTGTATTTTTTTGTCTGCTTCAAAACTCGGAGTGGACAAAAAATACAAAGATAACATAAGATATGGTCAACTTAACTTAATTATTCAAAACTACCCACTGGATCTGTCTTGCTCTCAACATTCCCTACTGAAACCGGAAGTGCTTATAGTCATTATAATAATCAACATTATTGATGTTGTTATAACAATGAGGAATTATCATTACCAGCAGTATCTATGAAAATTTAATGAATTTTTGTTTGAATTTTCTGACCAATCATAATTCCTATGGTAATGTGTAGAGAAGCGCCAGAGGTTCTTAGTAATATTTCTCAGAAACTTTAGAATAAACAAAGAGAAAAAATATTATCATCTATACATTTTTGTGGAAAAATATTACCAGCAATAGATTTTTGAAGAAAAAAATATTACCAGCAATACATTTTTTGAAGAAAAAAAATATCACCAGCAATAAAAAGATTATCGGCATTAAAATAAACCATTGAGGTTGATATGCCATAAACCAAACCAAACCAAACCAAACCAAACCAAACTCTTTATTTAGTTCCCAAGGACACATGGCCCAGGATAAAAGTATTGGTTGATTGATCCAAAAGTGACTTGACCCAAATAGTTGTTAGTTCAATACCTGGCCACATCAGATGGGACAAAAACTTGGAGAGTTGAGTAATCAAAGGGAATTAACTGAAACTGAGATATTCAAAGCCGTGGCACATAGAATTAAAATAATCTACCTCCATGGACTAAATAAAAAGTTTATTCCAAAATTCCAAGAAATATCATGTGAAGAAGGCCAGAGCGTGCAATGGCTGAAACGTTGTGAATATAGCATTAAAAATGAGGACAACAGTCTGAATAATGTAAATAGTGTAAATAGTTACAATGTCTCGTCTCAGAAATAGAGACAGATGTTCATTAGTTTCATAGTAGATCTGCCAGTTTTTGATTAAAAATAAACTAAAAATAAAACAAAAAAGGGAAACAGTCATTGACATTGACATGATAAATTTTAATTTTATACAATTTATGAATTTGAAAAGCAACTGCAAAAACTTATCTTGCAACAGAGGAAATAACAATCGGGGTGTCTGATATTTTTTTTTTCATTTTTATTGACCGTCCTCTTGCAGTGTCATTTGAACTCTACAACCTTTTCATTAGCAGCATGTGCTTTGTCAGGTTTTTGAATTCAGAGTCATCCTTCTCCCAGACTGGTTGCCAACCAAAGCTGAAGAGCACAATCTGCTTTACTATTTAATCCATAACTGGGAGAAGAGAGATGTATTTGTACTTTCCCCAAGGGTATTTGCAGGTAAGTAAATGAGAAAAGGAATTACCAGCATTTGAATTAGAAAGGTTGACATGTAGTTTCAGTTGTCAGTGAGGTTTTTATCTCTAGATGCCTCGCTTACCTTGTTGCAGATTCGTCCCATTACAAAGTTTAAAATTTATCAGTTTTCAGATTTTTGATTGATTGATTTGTTTTTTTATAGTTTATCAACCTTTTGCAGATGCCAGTGCATATTTTTAGAGTGCAAGAATTTTTTTTTAGATAATAATGATTTACCGATACAAGTCCTACTAATTAATCCATATTTGGTGGGATGGGGAGATAAGTGGATTCATACCTTTCCCAAGTGTTTTTGTGCATAAGGGAATATAATGAACCTGACTGGAATTCAAACTCAGCTCTTTAATGTGTCTCATTCTGAACTGTTATTCATTACATCACCTGCACATTTAAGCTTACAGTTGGTTAAGCACAATGATCAAGGCATAAGTTTTCATTTTTTTTTTTCAAGCAAGAGCACTCAATAAAAAATGGCATGCCAGCATGTTGATTGACTTATGTAACTGAAAACTTTCATTTTTTTAATCATTTTTTTTTCCCCAAACAATGTAAAAAGAAAACAGTTCCTGGCGCAGAAAAAGCTATTATCGTTAGCGAAGGTTCACTGACCATCTTTGTTGTAGTTGCTGGAGATTATTCGTTTGAAGACGCCAACATATGTTTCTTTAAGCACACACTGGGGACAGACAGTCGCATTTCGACTCTTTGAAAGTCAAAATTTGTGGGGTTTTATAAGAATTCTTTTCTTGAAAAGAAGACTCGAGTAAAATAGGGATTTTATTTTTATCTCATTGGTTAAATATTTTACATGGTGATGTTAATTTCTAACCAATAGATAGTTTGATTTAAACAGCATGTGTTGTATGATGGAATGTTTTTAAGTATGTTTGTATTTTTGTCTGTTATTGAGTAGAAAATAAAGTTTGGGAGTGTTTTAATATGGTATGTATGTGAGCATGTCATTGTGATGGAAATGTGATTTATTTCCTATAATTAATTTGAAATGTTTAAATGAAAATAACTTTGTGCACAATGAAAAATATGAATTCATAAATGGCAGGGAAGGTTAAACAACATGCACACCAAATGGGTAAAAAAATTCGAGAAAATTCATTCTTTTAATGAAAAAGAGATAAAGCAATTGAACATAGAATAGACTGGTTGTTTCACCCAATGTGTTTTTTACCTGAAAAAAAAAAGGCGCTAAATTACCCACAGTAATATTTGGTTCACCGCTGACGCAAAAAAAAAAAAAGAAGATTTTTAAACAAACTTTCGAATGCTCTAAAAAGGATTAAAAAAAATAGTTTGGTCTCTCCTCATAATAATAACATTTACATTTTGACGATAAAATTTTGTTTTTATCGCGTTTAGGGTCCTTTTCCATCATGGTACGCTCTTTTTTTTTAAGAAAAAGTTGAGGTACCTACTTATGCCATACGATAAAGTGCAAGAAACAGTTTTTAGTATTAACCTTTTAATTCTATTTTTAAAATAAAACCATTAATTTAGTTATCCTATAAAAAAACTGAATTTGAGATAATAAAATCAAGAAATAACAATAATTATAGCGATAATACTAATGCTGTACCAATGTTCCATATTACTAATTTGTCGTAGTTAGCTCCTCCTCAGTTCTTTAATCCTTCAACAGGGGTCTTTCTTTCCTGGCTATAAATTCTGGCTGACCCTTCTCTGTCTCTCTCTTTTCCGACTCAGGCCTTGGGCCGTCACCTCGCGTGGAGATGAGGTAAAATTTCTCTTTTTCGACTTAGGCCTTGGGCCGCTACCTCGCGCGGAGGCAAGGTAAAATCTCTCTTTTTCCACTTAGGCCAATATGTGACTTCTCACAGATACAGCGTTTCCCAAATTTCGGGAACACGTTAAGAACAATACACGTACGTACGAACACTTACAACACACACATAATTCCTCCATACAAACCCTATGTAACAGTCCATGTCTTTGTTTAACTTGTTTTGTTATTGATATATATTTGTTTACCCATGTATATCGGTATAAGAACAATACACGTACGTACGAACACTTACAACACACACATAATTCCTCCATACAAACCCTATGTAACAGTCCATGTCTTTGTTTAACTTGTTTTGTTATTGATATATATTTGTTTACCCATGTATATCGGTCTTGTTTGTTTTCTTTGTCTTCTTTGGACTTAATTAAAGTCCGATATTCTTATGTAGCTGGACCGGCCAGCAGGAAATTTTAACCTTCTGATATCTCTTCACATCTTCTTCACCCCCCCCCCCCACGGTCCGCTACAGGTTAAACAAACAAAACAAAAAAAAAATCATTTTTTAGATTTTGATTTTTAGAGAAACCAAAGTTAATATTTATTTGGAGGCCCGTTTAAATTAGCCGTGAATCCCCTAACAAAATTCAGTAGACAATTTCAACACTCAACTTCTCAAAACATGACTTCAACACATTACATAGATTAACTGAATAATAATACTAGAGATAATCATATATATATATATCTGGCTCAACAAATAAAACAATTGAAATACAAAATGAAATTAAATGTATACAAAAAATAATATTAGAAAGTAATATAAAATTAAATTAAAAATAAATTTGATGTGATACATTTGTCCGTTAAAATTTCTAAATAATTTGGTCAAGCCGAACTTGTTTGCGATTTCTTTTTCAAATTTTGAAAATTATATACACCTTGAATTTATTGATCAATAAAAATGATGGCTTCCACCTACGTAAATTTAAATTCTGAGACCCGTCTGGGCCTCTTTCAAGGATATCTAAGAAGACGGGTCAGCAGATAATATTAGAAGGTGTAATCATTTTCGACCAGAAGGTAACGAAAATTTGTTAAGAAGTCAGAAGACGAGGAGGCATGACAATTTCGACCTGAAGACATAAGAATAAGGTTTCAGAAAGAAAAGCTTTTTTTGGCAGTCATCTGTGGGTGAACTGGGCCGTTTCTCACAGAAAAAGCAAAGGGAAAAAAAGAAGTGAAACCCGTGAAACGAATGGTGCTCAAGAAAGTGAGAAAGTGAAAAAAAATCTTAAAAGCCCTAATGACGCAAATAAATTTGCCAAAATCCTTCTCTGATTATTTTTGACTTTCAATAAGGTGGGTACATTCTTTTTTGAAAGTGTGTTTTGAACTTTATTTAAAGTTTTTGCATTATCTTCTCAAGGTTATTTTTTTCCTTTATTGGAAGTTTGTATTGTAAATTATTTTGATCTGTTACCTGGCCTTTGCTAAAAAGGTGCACAAAAAGAAATTTTTGTGCAAGTTTTTTTGTAAAAATTGTACTTTGTTATATTGTTTTTCATGTCTATCTAATAAATGTTTGTTCCTTTCAAATTTCATATGGGAGTTTCGAGTCTTGTTTGTTATTGTATACGCTTTTTTTTCTATAATCGGGGTAAGAGAGGTAACGTTCTCTTTTCTCCCATTCCTTTCCAGAGAAAAAAAATCCTTTTATGTATGTAATTGTTTATTTATTTGAAGGGTCTTTTAAATTAGCAATGAGTTCCTTGGTTGCTCGGTCAATGAATGCGAAACTGCTAATATTACCAATACCATTGCCATATATTTGTGTAACAGATTGTTGTAAAGATATTCAGGGGATATTGCAGTGATAATATTGTGTTGTATGCAATACGACATATAGTGTGGGAAATAAGAAGTCCCCTAGATGGAAAAAAGAAATAAATCTTATCACCACGGCTTGCTGTGTGGAGATAGCGAAAAAGAGTGAGGGAGAGGGGGTTGTGACCTTTCCTTTTATATTGATTTATACAAAGCCACATAGCGGGCGTTATATAAAGTCTCTTAACAGACAAGATAAGATAATTCCATAAATTCTTTCGTTTGTCCGGAAAAAAAATTGACATCTGGCAAGCACCAATGACTAGGGATAGAGTGTCCATTTTGGCAGAAATTGCTTTGTTTGTCAAAAAATGAGTTACTGTGCTTTTTAATTGACTCTGTCACTTTGAATGTCCTCTTACGTCAATCTCAGACAATTTATATCCAAAATGAAAGTCTTATGTGTTTTCCTATAAAAAAAATCAAGTCAATAGACCTTGTCGTTTGAGCTTGATCGTAGTACGGACACACAAACAGAAATCAGCAATATTACTATATATTCACTCTAGATTAAGTTTTTCTATATATAAAAGTTTACTTACGCATAAAACAGGAGTGATTTTTTTATGTGAGTGCTACAAATAAATAAATGGATTTTTGTTCTTACTGTTTTAAAAGTCGCATACAAAAGCCAAAGAAATTTTTTTGTTTGGTTCATTGATTCAATGTAATGAAATGTCTCTTCCTAGTGGCCTAGATTTCTTTCTTTTGTTTGTTCAAAAATGAAAAGAAAAGAAAGATTAAAAAAGAAGAAAAGAAACAGGAAAAAGCGAACAACATAAAATCATAAAAGAAAACAAAAGAAAGGAAAATGAAAGGGAATTAGCTCTTATTATGATTGGTATTGCTATTTTTATTTGTATTCACTGAATTTTCACATCGTTACAAACTGGCGAGAAGTGGCTTTCATTGAAGGTCATGAGACAGCAAATCTCCGTGATATTCTTCTACGTATTCCGGCTGATTTTAATAATATTGTCGTATGAATAGTTTTGATTCTTTTTTCAGATTGACACTTCTTCCAACTTAATAAAAATTGCGTGCGGATAATGTGACAGATATTTTTAAAAGTCATTTCGCCCCAACCAAGGCAACACTCAGTAACTCCTTGCGTCTTAGTGACGCAAGAAGTTGCTGAGTGTCAGAGAATATGAAAAAAAAAAACTATTAAGGAGAGAGAATAATAAAAGAACTAGAATAAAAAAAACAACAAAAAAAACAGAGGATAACGATGGACATTGCATTTAATTTTTTGAAGATCTGGGAAGCAAGAACCCTGAAGAGAGTTCTACAGGCAAGAAATGTGAGAGAAGAAACTGTTTGCACAGAATTTACGGTTACATATAGCCTTTTCAACTATAAAATGATGAGTCTTTGTCGCCAATCTAGTACTGCGCTTATTCATAAAGTCTAGGTACCATAGAGGAAAATTCGGGCGCTCCGACATGGTGTAATAGTAATATTTAGCAAGCTTATTTCGCTAGATCAATTACGATTGAATAGTTAGTTCGTTTCTCACTGGGTACTTCATACTTTCGGCCATTATACGACATCTAAGCCACGCTTAGACAATCACCGTAGACGGAAGTTAATCAGAGCAAATACCATGAAAATAGTTATAGAAAACGTACAGAGAAGCTACTGTTATACTCCGCTGCGACTTAGATCTCTTTCTGATTCACTGTACATGTCGACTTCTGTGCAGGGGCTCCGAGCATCACACCCGGGCCACAAAACAAACCCCGCAAAAAAGTCTGAAATACAACATAAAAGAAGCCGATCGTGATTTCGCCGACTCACGAGTCACAGGATTTGCTTTTAAGAAAGCTGCTCATAAACGACCGACACAGAACACGTCCATCTAGCCATCTATCATTCCGCCCAGCGGGCTCACTCAACCGACTCGACACATATATCTGCTCGAGACCCAAACTTGTCCAAACACCCGCACCGTGTGTTGTGGAGTAAAGAGTAGCACCCCAGTGACTCAATGAACTCATCCAATACTATAAAGAATTCCATGGTATGAGGTCAGGGGCAGTAGACGTATTAGTGTCAGTCTTCATACTAACTATACAGGCGTTGCGGCAATAGCCTAAGCAATACCTATAGAGAATACTTAACGAATTAGATTATACCAAGTACGAATGTGTGTTATAACAATAACCTTACAATAGGAAGTTATAATACCATGCTCATATGCAGACGTTCCACTTGCATCATATGTATTGGCAAAATCAGATTCGAGGCTTCAGTAATCCACTCCAGGCCTCTCTCGATGTATCTATCCTAACCTCGGTCAACCGTCTGGACATATCCGTCAACTCCAGGTCTTATCAAGATTTAAGGGGGAGAAAGAAAGATAGAAAGAAAGAGTAGAAAGGGTGAGATGGGGGAGGGGGCTGTAATAACAAGAAAATGAATAACAGATATTGGACTAGCGATTTTCATGAGTTTTAAGTTAATTTTAAATTATTTTCGTTTAAAGTTACGAATTTAAATGGGGGCACCCGTAGTCGTGACATACTTGTCAAACTAAAAATCTTAAAACCTGAAGATCTAGATATCTAGTTTCAGAAAAACAGGGCGATTTTTATCAAAAAAAAAAAAACAAAAAAAAATGGGGAGAAATAGAAGGATTTCAAAAAAATAATTTTAGGTTTTATTTTTGTAGCCGTTTATTTTGGTTTTCTTTTTTGTGTAGTTTTTTGGCATGCATCCGAAATGTTTACGCGCAAGCTATTTTATTTATTAAATTCTGAATATGACAAGTTCAACGTATAGCAAATTTTGAGAGATAAACAAGGCGGCTACAGATCAAAAGACTCATCAACAACTGAAAGTACATGTCAGCCTCTTTAAGTCAATGTTTGAAATGCCTTTTTTTTCTGTAAACTGTGAGTAATGGCATTTAAATGTATGAACTTTCTCCATCTCAGACACGACAATTTTTATGAATCTTTCAAATAATAAGACTGTTTACTTTACTAAGATGCATTCGCAGAAACTCACTACACTTTTTTACATACAAAAGCACTTCTAGTAAAATGTAAGTGCAACTTACTTACATTTACATTTTTGCGATAATTATTAGAAATGTGGTTACTCTTGCAGTGATTACACCACATTTCCGTCCTGGAAGCCCAATAGGCGGTATTCTAAATTCAGGACGATAAAAGGAAGGATCATAACCACTCTTTTTTCTTCTTTTTTTCCCCTTCTTTTTTTGCGCTATTACTCATAGGATGCACTAGGTACAAGACGTTGTCCAGTTTATCTCCGGAAAGCCTATTACTTAATTTCAGCCTATGTGGAACACCGATTACAGTTACACCCATAAATATTTTTCTTCTTCATTTTTTTTAGCACTTTGTATACGCGTAAATATAATTTATTATTTCTTTTCTCTTGTAAGCTGTGTTTTTCTTTACATAAAAAATATATATAAAATCAGCCGCGTGATTACCATAGAGGAAAATTTCAGTGCTTCGACATGGTATAATGGCTAACAAGCTTGTCTTCCTAGATCAATTACGACTGAATAGTTAGTTCGTTCCTCACTGGGAGCTCCGTACTTTCGGCGTTGTGTCACAATTAAGCCACACTTAGAAAATCACCATAGATGGAAGTTAATCAGAACAGTTACCATTATAGAAAAAGCACAGAGAAGCTACTGTTATACTCTGTTGCAACTTAGATCTCTTTCTGATTCACTCTATATGTCGATCTGATGTGAGCGCTAAGAAGATGCGATTGATGGGTTAAAATCAGTAACGACAAGAAAATGAATAACGAATATTGGACCACCAACTTTCATGAGTTTGTGGCAATTGTATTTGCATCAGAAGGTCACCAATGTGGATATTGTGTGGTCGGTATTTATTTTATCGGAAACTTTGGGAATAAAACGATATGACTCAAAGGTTTAAAATAAATAATATATTTTGATTTATTTTCTTTAGAGTGGTGAGTGAGTGTGTACTTTGATATTTGGCGTAGCAAAAAGTTCGTTGATAAGGTGGATATTGGTAGCAGTCTGGAGAAATATATGTTAGTGATCGTTTTGAGGTAAAACCACGATAGGGGTAGTAGTAATGTTTAGAAATACATCTGTGTAAATCTACTGTGTTTTTCTCGGCCTTTAGTAGGGCGGAAATACCAGTAACAAATGACGTCTTAACTGCTTCTTCATGCGTCACGTATGGCTGGTTTCTACACGGTAGCATTCTTTTGTTCCATCTTCTGCGGTCCATCCGGCTTTAACCAGAGGTATCAGATTTATATTATTTTGATCAGGCTCGAGTATTTGACGCGAACACTGGTTTCGGCTAATATCAAAAAGTCTCCTTGTGTCAATGTTTTTGAATGGCTTAATTATTTTATTTTCTGGCTTTCCTTTCTTCTTCATATTTTTAATAACGGAAATTATGTGTGAAGCCTCCATGATTTTGGTATTTTTCGGTTACAAATAAATAGGCTTTGCCCTGCAAACTTCCGTTGTTTTACGGCCGAGTTCAGTTTTTTTATTCTTTTTTTTATTTGAGGGTTGCCTTCTCGTAGGTTGAGAGAAGTATATATATATATATATATATATATATATATAGTAATTCACAGACAGACTGTTTCGCTGTATCACAGCTCATCAGTGTGGCTAGACATCCGATTGCCGCAAGCCGGGGTCGAAACCCGACTGATTTGGCATCAGCTATCAGCGCCCGGTAGAGAGGAAGGCGGACTTTTACATACTTGTTACAGAATAAATACGTCAATGACCGGGTGGGCTCAATTCATAGAAGGGATTTGCAGTATTAGCAGTAATAGTCATTGCTTACAAATTCGTGCTTTCTCTCAAGAGTGCTCGACCGAAATTAAATTTTCCGGAGGCGTATATATATATATATATATATATATATATATATATATATATATATATGGAGAGAGAGAGAGAGATTGAAGAGACAGGCAGGCAGACAGACAGAGAAAGAGAGAGAGAGAGAGAGAGAGAGAGAGAGAGAGAGAGAGAGGTTTTAAAGGAAAGCGTAAATGCCTTATTTTATTTTTTTTTTACATATTTTAATTTTATATTTTATTTTTATCGGGACTCACTACAAGTTTTAAGTTAATTTTAAATTCTTTTTTCCTTTAAAGTAACGAATTTGAATGAGGGCGCCTGTAGTCGTGACACACTTGTCAAACTAAAATTTTGAAAGACAGCAATTTCGTCCAGTACAATCATGTAGCACATTTTCGCTATGCTACATTCATTTTGAGTTTGACTTTGACCACTATCAACTATTTGTAAAGAAGAGAAAGAAAAAAAGAAAGAAAAAAAGAAACGTAATTCTTTTCCTTTAACAGACTTTTCAACTTGCGTAAAAACGGCAAACACTCTTAATTACTAAAGCACCTACTGATTCTACCAGAGGAAAGCCGACGCGACGGGTTCGATCCCCATACTTTATTTTAAAATTATTAGGTATTTAAATTGTTAAAACTGCAATTTTTTTTATAGAAATAATAATAATAATAATAATAATAATAATAATAATAATAATAAAAAAACAATGGATTTCGAATGCTGAAAAATAAATATCATTCTTTCTTAGGATTGGTGCAACACGATCTTCTTATTTTCACTCTCCGATGTTAAACTGTTTTAACTTTAAGTCTAACCGTTATCTTCCCCACATATATCCTAAAAAAAAAACTGTGCCGCTTACCTCTTACTCTGTAACCCTCTACCTCGAGTAGCTCTTAGACCTTGTACAAAGTGAACATTATTGTAAAAAAAACAAACTCCCCTCCCCGCAATTTGATCTTGTATCGTAAGCTTGATTTAAATTCAAATAAGAATGTAACAATAACATGCAAAAAAACTACCAGCACGAACACACATACACATACGTGTGGGCACGCGCGCACACACGCAGACAAACACGCACATGTACGCACACACACACACATATATGTGTGTGTGTATGTGCGTGTGTTTCATTGGACTCGGTTATTGATTTGTCTCATAAATAATGATAACTGTCAACTCGTTAATCGTGTACAAATATTTCTAACACATTGACAAGACAACTATTGCACTGAGATTTTTACTTTGACATTGATTATACTTAAAAAAATAAAAAATTATAACGTTATATAGCGGATACTTCGTATTTTAAATAGACGACCATTTTTATTTTTTATAAACTTTTACTTAATTAGTATGTATTACCTCCGTCGGCCTGCGCATTCGTGAAATCTTGGTAAAGAAAATGTGTTACTCGGCATAAAAAAAGCACTACTTACTAGATCAAACGGTGTTTTCCCCTATAAAGAGGGGTGTAGGTTCGATCCCTGTATAAAGATTTTTCTTTAATGCACATGCCCTTAGACGTGTCACGTAATACACACTACGAAGTATCCACTAAGTCATTATAACGTTTATTGAAGTAATAATTAATTAATGTTAATGTTCTTATTTACATTTAAATTGACGAGTCAACCGAACAAAAACGAAGGTTCGTTCTGAAACTCTGAAATCGGGGTCTTAAATATAACAATAACTTTTTTTTTACTTAACAACATCAATCAGCTAAAGTGACAAATTTTATTTGTAAATCCAACTCTAGAGATAGATAGATAGATAGATTAGAGATGAATAGACCATAGATAGATAGATAGATGTGGTGAACCCAATTCGCTTTCTTTGTTCCTTGTTGGGATTGTTTTTAGAATAAAAAAATACCCCCCCCCATGTCCATACATTTCTTTTTGTTTTAGTTTTATTGTTCATGTTTTCAAAATTAAATGTTTTTACTTTAAATAACGAGATTTCCTTTTTCGAAGATATAGCTTTTTTGTTTTCCTTTTTTTTGTCTATTTTTTAACAAATTAAATTTATTTGTTAAAAAATATAAGACAAAAAAAAAAAACTAGAAAGAAAATCGGAGATCACATTTTTTATTCTCGCAACTTATTTTTCTTTGTCACCAGGGATTGTTGGCAAAAAAAAACTATTCAAAATTTATGGACATTATTTGGCAACTTCTATTGAATATTAGTTTAAATAGGCGACATTATGACTTTCTTTTTTCTTGTTAACTGACGGTTTTTCTCTCCCTTTACGTCTATTTTCTCCCCTTTTATATTTCTTTCTTTTTCTTTTTACAGCTCCTTACTTAAATTATTCTGCCATTATTTTTCCCTCTCCCAAACATTTCCCTTCTCTTACATTTAAAAAAAAAATTTTCCTCTTTCTTTTCCCCTTCCGCTCACTTCTCTTTTCCCGCTCACTCGCACTTGGGGTATCTTTTTTCTGATGCTATTTTTAGCAAAAGATCAGTTGCCATAGAAACCCTATAACCGTGAAGACTAGCCAATTATTTGTTACAATACAACAAGACGAGTCGGTTAAATAAATCCTGTCCTCCACACACGGCAATTGGTCTTTTCAAGGTTTTCTGTCTCTGAACAAGTAGCAGGGATCTGTTGTTTAACAACCTATTCTCTGTGTTGTTCTCAGTGATTGCTCCGCGGTTATAAGGTCGGACGACGGTTTGAGACCATAAGGTTGACAGTTCAAGCGTTAACTTTTTAGTTTATAGATGCGAAAATAATATTGTAGATTTTTTAAAAAAAATGCTATATCCTTTCTTTCAGGATGTAGACGACCATGGCTCTCCAGCGATTCATTTTCTTTAATATTTATTATTCCCATGTCTTCTTGGGAAAGATAGTGGAGTAGTTTCCCGTTGCTTTCTCGACGGTTAAAAAAAATTCATTGTTTTTTTGTTGTTTTTTTTTTTTTAGATAGGTCTGAATACATAGGTAGAAATACAGAACTACCATAGCCACCAAGTAGGACAAACAACTTGATTTGGTTTCTTTAAATGCCCAGCAAATACATGCTGTCAAGATGCATGATATAAAAAAAAATCTTGAATGGAATGCAACACAAGATGAACTTATGTGTAAATTACAATGAATTTTTGGGAAAGATTATGAAGTGGTATCTGATTGCCTTCTTGACAATTCAGACTTTTTTATGTGTAGTTGCCACACAAGGAGAGAGAGAGAGAGAGAGAGAGAGAGAGAGAGAGAGACTAGACTAGACTAACTACTCTGGCTATTCAAGTTAACCTATAGCTAGGAGAATAAAATGTGGATTCTTGCCTTTCTCAAGGGCATTAGTGCAAAAAGTGAACACAGGAGACTGGGATGGAATTTTGTTTAAAGAAAAAGGTTTCTGGTTTATGTCTTTATCTAGGAAACATTGTATTTTATTTTTAAGCAAGGCAATAAAGGCGTCAAGACACAAGGGGTTACTGAGTGTGAGAGAATATATTAAATAAAATATTATTAAGGAAAGAGAACAATAAAAGAACAGGAATTAAGAATAAAGAAGAAAACGACTGACATTGCATTTTTAACTACAGTATTTGAAGGTCAAAGTTAACTGGAAAACAAGAAGCTGGAATAGAGTTTCACAATCGAGAAGTGTGAGTGAAGAAACTGTTAGAATAGAATTTACAGTTACATCTAGCCATTTCAACTGTAAAATGATGAGACCTAGCTGCCAATCTAGTACCACACTTAAATTCATAAAGTCTTGGTACCAAAGAGGAAAGTTTATCAGAACAATTACCATGCTGTAGGAACATCAAGAAGTCTAGACTTTTATGCTTGAGTTTATGCACAAATATGTGCATAGCAATTATAGATAAATAGGAAGTGATTTTCACAGATAGTTAGATATGAACAAACTTAGAGAGAAATGAAGTGACTTTCACAGACAGATAGATACAAGCAGACTTAGATAGATATGAAATCATTTACATAGATTTTTTTTTACTAATGTTCACCCAATACAAGGCCCAAGGGCTACTCAAGGTAGAGGCTTACTGTGTAGAGCTGTATGAGCATAAGAGAGGGCAAGATAATAGGAAAGTTAGCTAATTCCAGACTTGAAGAGGTCAAGATATTATGAGCGAATAAAATTTCAGAGTTTAGGTGGAGATGTTAGGAATGTAGAGTTGTAGTAGACTTTAGAAGGAACTGGAAACCCAATCCTAAACAAGAAACAAGGGGATGAACCTCTTCTCCTGTTCAAAAACCTGGGAGGTGTGTGAACCGGATGATAGGCAAATGAAGTGACTTAGATAGATGGATAGGTAAATATGAAGTAATATGCCTAGATGGATGGATAGATAGAGGTCATAAGATTAACTTAATCTGACAATAATAGCGAGTCATCTATGGTGGATATAACATTTCAATACTAGCTTGCATAACTAACCTACCAACCATTGCCAAGATACATAATTAACAACAGTGTGTGTTGTTGTTGTTGTTGTTACAAATGCACATATACATGTGCACACACACACACACACACACACACACACACACACACACAAAGACACACACACACACATATAGCAACAATAACAAACATTTCATTTCACTAAAAGAAATATGCCTGAAAGTTGCCATGTACATAAAATATATCTGTGAAAAGTAAACATCAAGTGATGAGGAACGGGGTGTCTATTTTAAACATGGATATCCACTAAAAATAATGTTTGAAGTAATAAAAATATTGGATTAAAAATAAATCCATTAAATTTTTAGAAATTTCTTTGTTCACATTTCTAAAATGAAATCAAGCAGATGTGGGCTTTCGAGAAAATTTGAATGAGGGGATGTGAATCCCTTAAAGGCATGAATAGAAACTTGCTGAGCTGTGATACTCTCTGTGGCTGAGCAGGTTAAAGCATGCCAGATCAAACTCTGCCAGAGAGCACATTTTCTTTATTTAGTTTTCTCAAGTGTTATATACCATACCTATGAACACTAATGGGTATGACCTAATCCTTATAAATACATTGGACACTATTGTAAGTGGGGGCAATATGCTGGCTAAGTAGTCCACCACTAGCAGTGGTTTACCTACTTCACACTGCTGGCGAGTATTGTATTTTGTTGATGTTATAAAGATTACCATTTTATTTCAAACCTCTGTTTTGGTTATTCCTCATTCAGTAACCCTTCCTAGGTTACAACATCAAGCATGTAGACTGGTAAACATAATACACAATGTCTAATATATATATATATATATATATATATATAATTGTTATACGTTATTTATTTAGATACAAATATTTAAGTAAATGCTCTGTTTATAATAAACAGTATTAACAACATTTACCGGCCTGAATGTCTGAGAAATTATATAGAAGATATGCGTCCTCCATAATTCAACCTTGCTAACCAGGTGCTTCTTTCATAGCTAAACTGGTATAGCATGTCAGGCTATATGACGATTCTGTGTAGGTTACAGGTTCGATTCCTGTCAGAGGATGCACATTTTCTATGAAATTTCTCAAGTAATCAGGCCAGTAAATGGTGTTAATACTGTTTATTATAAACAAAGCATTTACTTAAATACTTGTGTCTATATAAATAACACATAATAAAATATATTATAATAATTTTCGGACTTTATCAGTTTTATCAAAATCATGTTTATTTTAAATGTAGCTGTACTTTTTGGCTACAGTAAATGGATATATAGTTTGGTTAATGGCATAGCCAGGACCAGCAGTACATATACTAATTTTATATCTTATGTATGATGCTACCCTCTCAAAATTAGCCTCAAAATTAGTTCTTCAAAAGTTGCATGATACACAAGTATATATGATAGATTTTGGTATTAAATGACTCATAGAGGTTGATATGCCACTAAAAAAAATCAACCAACCAACTTACCCAGGTACACACATATGATGACTGTCAACTCGTTAAATGAGTATGACCATTGCTGACAAGTTAAATCTAAGGTTAGTTTTGAATTCAGAATGTTTCTTCTCCTATACTAGTTGCCAATCACAGTTAGAGAACCCAGTCTTCCCTGCTATTTAACCCATAGCTGGGAAGAGATGGATTGATACTTTTCTCAAGGCTATTTGCCAGTAAGTGAATGTAAGGAAGTCAATTGAAATCTTGTATCTCTGATTTCTCATTACCTATTAACCCACCTGCATGTCCCACAATGATAGATGTTAAGATGTCAGCATGCTTGTGCTGAGACTATAGTCATGTATGGCTTGCACAACACTGCAGTGATTCATACCAACAATTCTAATAATCTCAGAGATAAGCAAATGCGAGATAATCCAGGTCATTACTGAGGTGAGGGTTACATCAGAGTTTTCTTTCTTCTAGACAAATACCTTATCAATGGCTGGGGTTTAATCACTCACAGCTGACTGTGTGGATGGACACCAACTCAAGTGTTTCTATGTTCGTGTGTGCGTAGAAAAGAAATAATCTTCAAACAGAGCTCTACAAGTTTAAATAATTTTATTCTTGAGTATAAAAATAATCTTTGCTTTCTTTAAATTGAAAGAAGCAAGCTATAAAGTTCCTCACAAGTAATGTTCATATGAAAAATGTTTTGTTTTCCTTTTTACAACACAAAAAAAATTAATTGTGTTAGTACAGGGAGAAAGGTATATAGGAATTCTTAATGAGAAAATTCATGATTTATGTTATACTATGTGTGTGTTTGATGTAATTCCAGCTGTCAGCCAAGCTGTCAGCTAATAATATTTGTACTGTTGCTACAATTATGCTTCGTTTATATATTTTGCTTGGTATTTTTCATAAGATGACCTGTGCAAACTTGTTTATGAAAATACTTTATAAATGAAAAACAATTTGGAAAAAAGAATTTAGTACTCAATAAGTTAATTTGAACATGCAAAAATTTGATTATTCAGTATTATTCACTTCTCTTGTTCAAAGATATACTGAAAGACTGACTTATTAATTTATGTAACACTATTTATGAGAAAAAATAAGATCACAGGAAGTTAAAAGTTAGATTTACTAAACTCAGAAGTTTTATTTCCCAATTTCTAATTTTGATTTTTAGGAGGCAAAAGATTGTTAATCATTTTCTGGGTGTAATCCTTCAATTTTCTTGAATGGTTGTCTGCTTTTTGAAAGCTTGAATGGCATTTGAGGCAACATAACTTATTGGTTAATAATTCAAATTCCCACATTAATGGGAATTTGAATTTGAAGTTTATGTGAACCTATTTTGCATTGAATTGAGATTTTAGTGATACAACTTAAATCTATTGAATATTTTCTACAATTTTTAACAGGGTTCTACAAACATATATATATATATATATATATATATATATATATATATATATATATGCACACAAACACAGACACACACACATACACATAAACAAGATTTGTAAAATTTAAGCAACAAGGTTTGTTCTTTTAATTGCTTATTGTATTTTTCTAATTTTCAAATAAACCCGGATCAAAATTGTGGATAAACTGTACTGTTTTGTTCAAGCTCTTTCAAGTGTCTCAGTCATTAACAAGAACTGGGTGTTGTTGGTATGTTAGATAAGATTTTGTTGACTACATTCTGGCATTTTTTTAAACATTAGATTAAAAATTAATTCAAATATACATGTATCCTAGAGGTGATATCATTTGTAAAATGGTTTTCTGACTGATGATATAGTTATTGGCTCACCTCTTGGTCGCATTTGTCCTCACTTAGAAAACAAAATTTAAAATATATATATATATATATATATATATATATATATATATATATCCAAGAGAAAGAACTTTACTGAGAAGTAAGCCATAAATATCTTAAACATTAATCTTAGTCACTCATTCCAGACCCTTACCACAAAAATGTATTCAATTTTATCAGGTTTATATTTGTCAAATATTAATTACCCAAGCATTATAAATATCACTTGTAAGTCTTTTTATATTTATTTATTGTTTAGTGTTTTATACTCAAGTTTATACTTGTTTAAATATTGTATATTTTAGACTGATAGAGAAAAAAAAACAAAAAAAACTGTTACATTAGTTTTAAATCCAGATTTTGTCTTTTTAACTGAAACAATTTTGCTAACCCTCAAGTGCTTTATCATAGAACTAGAACTTCAGAAATTGTTGAGGTGTTTTACGAATTTTTTCTCTTCAGTCAAGTGTCTTCTTTGAAGTTAATTTTCATATGGCAAGAAGTAGACTAAACACAGCAAGATTTCTTAATGAATACTCTTACTGGTTACTTCATACATTGTATGATTGTAAATAATGTGAATAATGATAACATCTCATCTCAGAAACTCTGATAGAAATTAAATCTTTCTTAGTTATTTATTTTTATTTGGGGAGTAAGAGGAATGGGCACAATAAATAACTATCAAAAAGATACCAAAATTATTTCTAACAGCAGGAACCATGAAAATTCTATTAGAGATCTTGGCAATTAATTCTACCGTCTTGAACCATGGAAATTATATTAGAGATCTTGGCAATTAATTCTACCATCTTGAACCATGAAAATTATATTAGAGATCTTGGCAATTAATTCTACCATCTTGAACCATGGAAATTATATTAGGCATGTTGGTAATTATTTTTACCGGTAAGTGCCATGGACATTACTTTATGCATCTTGGCAATTATTTCTACCAGCTTGAATCATGGAAATTACATTAGTCATCTTGGCAATTATTTCTACCAGCTTGAACCATGGAAATTATATTAGGCATCTTGATAATCATTTCTACCAATAAGCCCACGGACATTAGATTAGGCATCTTGGCAATTATTTCTACCAGATTGAACCATGGAAATTATATTAGGCATCTTGATAGTTATTTATACCAGTAAGTCCATGGACATTACATTAGGCATCTTGGCAATTATTTCTACCAGCTTGAATCATGGAAATTATATTAGGCATTGTGATAATTATTTCTACCAGTAAGTACCATGGACATTACATTAGGTTTCTTGGCAATTATTTCTACCAGTGTGAACCATGGAAATGGCATGCGGCATCTTGACAATTATTTCTACCATCAGGAGCAATGGAAATTACATTAGACATCTTGGTATTTATTTCTACCAGCCGGGCAGAAAATGACTTTATTTGAATAACTAGACAATTTCATTTTGAAGGCCATCAATAAATCAATCCATTCCCAGAAAAAATGGTGTGTCAAAAGAACAGTTATTTCCTTGACACCACTATTATTGTATACACTTTTGACTCCCTTAGCAATGTTTATTTACAAGATTATAAAAATATATGGACCAAGTACAATGTGATATCTATTACTTACCTTTTATAAAGATTTATTATTTACCATTTTATAAAGATATAAATTTGAAAAGAAATCTTTTTACTCAAAAATTTATAAAAAATTACAAAATTATCAAAAATGTTGTAATGGAATGTCCCACACTCCCTATCCCCTATGAGGACTGACTATATCGGTAGATATATATAGTAAGCACAGGATATACCGAGTGATTTGCTTCGGGAATTACTAGCCTGCTAACCGATTTCCTGTCTTTCAGTAGTGTATTCTCTTTTACAATAAACCTCTCTTTCTTTCATCTATGCCTGTGTTGCTGTTCCTTTCACTTGAGTACCACCTTTGTCTGTTTGTAACATTCTTTAAGGTTGCAACACAAAATATGTAAACCAACAACAATACAATATTTAGCATTTAGCATTTATTTATAAATAATTATGAAAACAATTTTTTTATTCTATCTAATAAATAAATAGTGTTTAATATCTTTGTTGTCAATTCTCAAGAATGGAGAAAATGTATAGATACATTTTCCTATATTTGGGTTTTATTAAAATTCTAATCTCTTATAAAACAATAAATATTGCTGAGAGAGTCACAAGTGTATACAGTAATAGAAGTGTCAATGGAATAACTGTCCTTTTGACACATCTTTTTTGTGGCATGAAGGTTAAACATTGCCGTCTCCTCTTACTACTTCAACTCACACTTTTACTGAGACTGCTACTTGGACTGGCTACTTGATATGTTGTCTCTTATTGATAAATAATGCACAGATTATACACAAGTATTCACATGAATATTTAACAAAAAAAAGTTTGTCTCCATGCAGATGGATGTATACCTATGTTTTATAGATTATGCAAAACCACTTAATAATGTGACATTAAATACTGTTCGAACTGATATGTAACCTTGACATATTTGGGAAGGATATTAGAATAATCCAGATCTTATACTGGCAGCAAACCACCTGCACACAGAAAATGAATTCAATAAATATACAAAAATAGAAAGGGGTATGATAAAGATGTGTCTTCTCACCATGAGGCTTTTAAGCTCGTTATTAATATATTGCAATTAACTAAATTAATTATTATTAACATATCTGCAATTAGGATGGGATCTTATGTATTGATTATTAGCATGGCCGGACAGATGGCTGACGATCATTTCACCGACAGACATTTCGCCAATGGATATTTGGCTGAATGGACATTTCACCGACAAACATTTGGCTGAACAGATATTTCCCCAAACGGATATTTTTGTGATGTGTATATCATCATCTATGTTAATTTAAAGTTATTGTTATAAATAATGTTTAAACCTTTTATAAGTAGAAGAGTTGACTAAGGTGAATAAAATTTTTGTTTCTTTTAAGACCATAGAATTCATCCCAACGACAAGGAGAGGAAGAAAATTTTTACTTGATGGCTACATCTACATTGTTGATAAACAAAAAGATAACGTAACATATTGGTAATGTGAAGGCAAAGGAAGTTGTGGAGGGCGACTAAAAACAGAAGACAAAGTTATTCAAGGAGAAGCAAGTAATCATTTGGTGACATGTTCGGTGAAAATGTCTATTCAGTAAAATGTCCATTCAACCAAATGTTTGTAGGTGAAAAGTTTGTTCAGCCAAATATCTGTCCGTTGATTAAATGTCCATCGGCAATCTGTCCAGGAACTGATTATTAGATGTGCATCATGAATAATTATAAGAAATCTACATAAATTAAAATTTGATAAATGAAATAAATTTGATACTCTTAAATTATAACAAGCACATCATTAAAACAAATTTACAATTTAATTTTATTAACCATTGCAACTGGCTGTTTTTATCCTGTCTGTAAAACTACTCAGTTGTGGATCCAATTGGTGGTCTGGGTCTTCTGGAATCCTGCTCAGTTGATTGGTTGTTGGTTGATTTTGTTTAGCAGCATATTAACCTCTATGGGATATTTAATGCCAAAATCTAAATATCTTGAACACAATTTAATAGCTTCAACTAAATATATTTTGAATGCAGTTGTATGCCTTTAACTACAGATAAAATGTATTGTTGGTCATTTTGCTGTAAAATGTATTGTTAGATATTCTATTATAAATATGTATTATTGGTAATTTTTTTATATAAAATATATTGCTGATATTTTTACTATAAAAATGTATTTTTATATTTTTATAGTGTCTTGTTTTTGTTTGGGGATTCACTATTTGCCCAATGCTGGAACCCTAACAGGTGCTACCACTCCAGATCATGGACCTGGGAGCAACATTAATTAAGAGGTTGTTCAATGCTCTTCAAAACCTCCAGTGTCCCAATCAGAGGCCTTGCTGATGGATGTAGTTTATCATCATAACCAGGACTATTCTTGCTCAGTTAAAGAACAACTAAGATAAAAAAAATCTGGATAAAGAATTTAAAAAAAATAAAAGACTCCCAAATATTAATAAATTAATCTTTAAAAAATTAAAATTAAAATGTACTGATAAATAATTATGAAAATTAATTAAAATTTGATAAAACAAATAAATTTTATACTTTTAAATTATAACAATTGAGAGATTTGTAGCAAAGAAATTGCTAAAGAATTTTAATGGACAAGTTTGTTAATGGTATCCTGTTTGTAGTAGGAAGAGTTATGATTTGTTACTGATAAGAATAAGGAATTTCAAAACAAATTAATTCAACACATACATGGGTTTTTAATTATATTTATATAAAAACCAACTTAGGTCACAAAAGAGAAAATTATATTTACATGTATACATATAATTAAAAAGGAAAGAATAACATTTATGGGATTAGTGTAGTGAGTATATGTGATGTCCATGTGGTTTGTTTGAAATTAAGTAGTCAGTTCGCCAGAGGAAATAAATCTCCCCCAGTGGATACAAGTCCTAATATTGTTGTAATTTCATCCCAGAGCAAAAAAGAGATAGTGAGCGAAGAGTACTGAATAGAATGCAACTGTCCTGGCTGACAAGGTGGAGTAATTCCTGAAGATTAAACCCATATATTAAACTCATAAAACAAGGTCAGACTTTTGATACAAAAGTTAAATGAAAGATATAAATAAATACAAATCTTAAGTTTATCATGTGACACTATGGACACTTAAGCATCACCCACTTTGACTGAAGGGGAATGAGGAAGTAAAATGAGTGGATGAGTGTTTTTTAGAGACCAAGTGACAACAAACCTGTCATTGATTATTTCCTGGTGTTGGTATAATAGTCATTTTTGGGATCAGAGTAGTCAGTTCTGGTCCGTCATTTATCAAGGGCAAAATTTTAAATTTTGTTGTAAGAATTCTGGATAAAAAAAAGAAAAAATTGTATTTATTTTACAAAACTTATTTCATTCTTCACTTTTCAGGTTTTTGCAAATTTGTGAAAATTTAAGCAAGGTCATATAAAAATTATATCACCACAAAGTCTTCTGTCTTAGTTTTATATTTTATTTATTGGTTTTGAGGTAAATTTCTTTCATTAATTTCTTTTTTTACTTCTACACTTTTATTAATTCAGGTGTTCAAAAACTATAAATTTTTTTCATTTTTGGACCCCATCCTGCTCAAAATCCTGTATTCATTCTGCTATTTTTTTTCATCTGTTTTATAGTCTTTAGAGACTTAGAGCCATATCACTTTGAAACACCAGTTCTTGTAAGATCACTGAAATCAAGCAATGTTGATCCTGAGTACCTAGATGGGTGACTATTCAAGAATACCAGGTGTTGTATGTTTGGAGAATTGGGTGGTGTAATGGATAACAGTTAGGAAATGGGAAATGGAGAGCCAAGTTTCAATTCTAGTCAGATTCGTTATAGTCAATTACGCATAAATACACTTGGGAAAGATATGAATCCCACTATTCTCCTCCAGCTATGGGTTAATTAGTAGGAATTGTATCAGTAAATCCTTATTATCTCAAAAATTCTTACCATCTAAAAAAAAATTTTTCTGGTTTTAAATAATCTGATAAAGGTTGATAAACTGTAAAAAACAAAATTAATCAATCTAGTCTTTTGAGGATCAAAGATGTTCACAACAGTTGGTTTTTAAGCTAGGTAAAAGTTAAGATAGTGTTGATGATGATGTTGATGATGATTATTATTATTTTTGTACCAGTTTAATAACTTGTACCATTTTCAATTTATTAGAAATATTGTATTTCTTTTTAAAAGTCCACATTTTTGTTTTTAAAAAGTGAAAACTATAAATTCAATTAAAATCACTAAGAAAGAAATAGAAATACCATGAGGAAAATGAAATTAAAATTTTATTTAAATCTTGAAAAAAAAAACAAAAAAACTGCGACATGAAGTTACTTTTTAAAAATAAATTTAAAAAAACTAGAAAAAAGTTATTTTCTGCTGCTTGCTTAAATAAATAAATTAAAGTAAACTATTTTTTTAGATTTTTTAAAAATTGTTGAACAAAGAAAAACGGCAAATACATTTGAAAAATAAGGAATATAAAATCAAATACTTTTTAAGAAAATAAATATTTTCTTAAGAATAAATATAAAATCAAGGAAATAAAAACACATTCACAGCGCCATTTTACTAGGTCGAAATATGAATTTTAAACATTAACTACATTATCGCGCAGTTGACCTTCATTTTGTAGGTCAAAGGTAAAATATATTTGTGACGACCAAATTAACCCATAAAAGAAAAGATACACCTTTATAAAAATTCTTGATTTTTAAAAATATAAGTCGTTATATTTTTTCTTTTAAAATTATTATTTACGTGAAAATGATTTTCAGCCTGTAAAAAGAAACGCATCGAAACAATGTACTAGTGTAAAGCGTGCACTTCCTGTCCGGTTTCGTTTGCGTTGTTAAGTTATTCATGTTGGCGCGCAATGATACTTCAACTGTTATAGGGTTTCATATTTGTTTTATATTTTACTTGTTTTACATTTCTTTTACAATCGTAAAAAGTATCACAAAATTTGTATGAAAAAAGAAGAAATAAACTGTCAGAAATCAATTTTATTATACATGAAAAAAATTCATAATCATAAAACATTTTTTTTGACAAAACTTGCATGAGCGAATTTTTCTTAGAAAATATTTTAAGAGTTTCTCATGGGTTACAAGGCAAAATAAATCAATAAAAGAAAGGGGTCGTTTTATGAATTTTTAGCTTAGTTGTATAAAGGAGTGAATATTTGAAAATGAGACGTAAAAATACGCAGCGCCATATTGTTCTCGTCCGTTCTCGTTGTCAGGTCACGTGTTTATTAACCCGCCTGACTCACACGAAGCTTTCATTGGCTGAAAATTGGATCAACAAGGAATTTGTAAAAAAAGAAGAAAGCTGATTTATGTAAAGTAAAAGCGCACAATTTTTAAGGTTCATATTTTATTAGAAATTTTGGAAGAAATTTTGTCAGGTTAACAACAGTACTTATTAAAGGAAATTAATCTTGATAAAATTTTACTGAAAGAAATTTGAGAAGAGTTATACACCTTCAATCTAATATGAGCCTAAGAGTATATAATTTAATATTCTATTGTTTTGGTTTGGCTGATTAGAAGATATTAATAAAAACAATATATAACAAATTTCAAAATTAAAATACTGAAATACATAAAAATATAATTTAATTTTAATGGAATAGAAATTTTTAATTTCTTTTCCATACACATTAGTGAAACTTTTCTGTATTCAAATTATTATTTTAAAAAGGATATCTTGTTTAAAAAAATATTTCTCAAGAGTGATTTTGAAATTTTGATAAAGGAGATTTTTAATATTTACTTAATGTCAGATTGGTACATTTTTTGTGAAATCATGGGATAGTGTGCTTATGGCAATCCTGTTTTTTGTCAAGTGGTACAAGGTTACATGATTATACTAGTAGAAATCATTGACCTTACTGTATACTGTCTACTGTTGTGACACTGTAATGGCATAATCAGTGAAAGAACCCCCAAATTAATATTTATGTGGAACTCTGTTTAGATTAAATGTGTGTCCCCTAACAAAATTTCATAGAAAATTTCAATCATTTCAAAATAAATTAATTCAACACATACATATATTAACAGTATAATAATAATGATGATAATTTTATATATGGTTCAAGCAAACAATTGAGATACAAAACCAGTAAAGTAAGTTGATGTAATTTAAAGTTTGTTAAATAAAGAAAATGTTTTGAGTGAAATGAATACCCTTTTCAGATGCCTGAGTTTAAATAAAAGGTCTGTATGTATATACATGAATAAGAGAATGGTTTAATGTATATATAGAGAAGAGTCTGTTAGACTTTCAACTGAGTCCTTGGATGTAAGCATGTCGGTAAAAAGTGTGAAGACGATTGAAGACAGTTCCTTTGAGATTACCAGTTGTCAAAACAAAGCATGTAATTTTGGGTTTCTGACTTTGCTTATATTTCCTTGTAGTGGCTCCAAGTTTGGGACTTTTCAAAAACAAAATAGAACAATTTGATTGATCTATTATTCTTCCTCTTTGTCATGAGTTATGGTTCTTTATTGCACTCACGGAACAGATTCAGTGAAACTGATTTTGAAATTTACAAAATTGATAGTGTGAGCATTATTTGTTGTGTGGGTATATGTATGAAGCCCCACATCATGTTCAAGATGACTGTTAATGAGATTTAGTTAGATCTGTGTGAAAAAATTTCAACCACAATTTGAACTTGGTGTACTGAATCTGTTTTCTAAATTGATAACCATTATGCAACCTTTCATTTAACATGATAGCTGGAGAGGAGATGGGCATCGCCATGTAATTCTTCTTTTTCAGTAAAATGCCAGCAAAGATAAGTCAATCCCATAAACCACCAGTCATGTACTTAACTCATATCTATAGAAATATCATAGTTTAATCTTTAAAAATCTTTTGAAAATCAAAGCTAATTCTATCTGTTTACATTTTTTCTTCTCTTTTGGGTTATAGAGTGAACTTGCATTCTTTCACAATGCGAACTTTAAAAAGTGATGTTAAATTACTTTACAAAATGATTGGTAAACATGAATAAATGTTCACGCTATAAAGTGCAGCCTCAAAAGGACAGTTTTACCCATGACAACGCTTTTTTTAACTACCTTCAATCTCCGGCAATGTTTATTGTTTTAAAAAGCAATGATTAGAATAGGAATAAAATCAAAACAAATGATGAAAGTGAATGTATACATTTTTTTTTGTTCTTGAGAATTTGCAACAAAAATATTAAACATATATCAGATATTTTACAGTAAGTAGTTTTTCTCACTATTTTGGGGTAGCTTTGTACAAAAAAGAATGAAGACCATTTATTTGCTATAAAATATGTCTGTTGATTGATGGAGCTGTTTTTTTTTATGGCTTTTCAACCTTTTGCCAATTATTTAAAGCCAGTAAATATTTTTAGATTGTAAGAATATTTTTTGGAGATATTAATGATTTAGTGATACAAGTCCTACTAATTAACCCATAGCTGGGAGGAGAAGAGGTGGATTCATACCTTTCCCAAGGATATTTGTGCATAAGTAATGAACCTGACTGGAATTGGAACTTGACTCTCTGATTAACAATTCCGAGTTGTTATCAATTACAACTCGGAATTGTTAATCAATTGTTGAACATCCAAGCTTATAGCACCTGGTATTGCCAAGTGATCACCTATCTAGACATTGACCAGGCTCGATGTTACCTGACTTTGGTGATTGTACAGGAACCAGTGTTTCAACATAATATGTCCGTAAGAAAAATATATCTAGGATGATGCCTAGTACTGCAATATTTGACTATGGTAGGCCTACTAGTATAGGTTTACATTCAAACTGTATAAGTTTTAAAAATAATTTTTCAGATTTCAAACTCTTTTCCCTGATCTTGATAATGGCCATAAGTATTGATGAAAATGCTAGATCACAAACATCTAGACAATATTTACATACATTGGATCCCAAAATAAATTCCTTCTTCAGCATCCACTTACTTTAGTCAAGTAGACTGCATTCTGGGGCCATAGCTCTCAACAACACAAAGTGTTGCAACTGTGGTTTCTATATCAAGTAAGGTTTTATAGGATGAAGGGTATTTTTTTTCAGTGCGTCTATATCACCACTGATTGTGACAGGTGAGTTTACTCAGCAATACCGTGGAAATATTGCTCAAATTCCCTGGGGGAATGAACTCCTGGGAGTTGTGCAAATATTACTTTCAACTTTCCCGGCAGAAGCCAGGTAAGTATAAATTTTGCAGAAGGAAGTTGCTAATCCCATACCTAATTTGTATTGTACCTGGGTATTGCTTACAGTACCTGCTGTCCCTAAGTAGCCCCACATCTAAATTCTGACCACACTTAAAACTGCTTTTATTTGATGATCAGATGAGAATTAGTGTTTTAGTGTGATAAATTTAAAAAAAAAAAATCTTTGGTGGTATTACTTTGATTATATACACTTTTTCCTTTTTTTTTTAATTTTTTTATTTATTTATCTCTTTCTTCTTCCCTGCCCATTCATTCATGTCATCCATAACAGATATTTTCTTCATAATTTCTATTCCCCGTTAAACAGTTCTGATGAGAGGGGACGAAACCGGTTAACTGGTGTTTTTATTTTAAATCTATCATGGCCGTTAATAAAAAAATTTGGTTTTTATGCCTTGATACGCTTCTGTACTGTTGCAAATATATATATATATATATATATATATATATATATATATATATATATATATATATAGTTGGATTGATATGAATTTGTGACCCTGGGTTTCACGCTCTCTGTGATCATCAGACAAATTTCTGACTATCATAGAGAGCATGAAAACGAGGGTCACAAACTTACATCAATCGAACTAAATATAGTTAGCTCTATTACTGATATTGAGCGCTTTCCAATAAGTACTGCACATAATATATATAAAAATTGCATATATATATATATATATATATATATATATATATATATATATATATATATATATATGTAAAATGTGTATGTATATAAATATGTATATATATATATTTATATTAATATACATACACATTTTACATACATATATATATATATATATATATATGATAAAATATAATTTTAGGTATGCTATATTTATGAGTTAAAGTGCTCAATATCTGGTATAGAGCATATGTAAATATAAAAGTGGACATTGAAGTCAACACTCAGCGGTGACAGTCTCATGTTTATATGCAATTGTCAGATCATCGTTATAGCCATCTGAAGCATGAAACAGACTGTTGCTGCTGGGTGCTGTTGATTTCAATGTCCACTGTTGACTTGGATATTCAAGAAATCTTATTAAATAAATGCCAGAGGGAACATATTTTTCTTTAATAAGAGTTCTCAAATATTCAGGCCAGTAGGCAAAAATAATTATACTGTTTCAAATAAATGGAGTGCCTATTTAAATATGGGTATATACTAAAAATAACATTTCAAGTCATATATATATATATATATATATATTGAAAAAAGTTGGGAAAATAAAAACTAACTCCAGAGTTTCACAGATTGACCATCTGGGAATCATTCTGGGTGCACTTGTCGGTAGGTATTAGATTGAATCATAAATAGTTTCTTAAGGTGCAATGAAATGCTAAATGCAACTTTATATGCCTGGCAGAAAAGAAACCGTGGATGATGCTAAATGATGTAAATTTTGACATGTTCTTAAAATTAAGTGAATTAATGTTATTATTACTACTACTAATACTACTACTAATACTACTAATATTATTATTATTATTATTATTAATTTTTTTTTCTTCTTTTTTTTTACACACACAGATATTTATGGGGCATATCTAGACAGCCAAAAACTCATTTAAATAAATTTTGTTGAAGGTTACAGGCAAGTTATGTTTTATTAAAATGTTTCATTGATAGTACATATATATGTGTCTGGACATGTATTTGAATATGTAACTATATATCTATCTATCTAGCTAGCTAGCTAGCTAGCTAGCTAGCTAGATAGATAGACAGATAGCTTGCTAGCTATATATATATATATATATATATATATATATATATATATATATATATATGTATGTGTGTATATATATATATATATTTATATATATATATGTATGTATGTGTGTGTGTATATATATATATATATATATATATATATATATATATGAAGAAATATAGTCTTAAAGTGTGCTATATTTATGGGATAAAGTGCTCAATATCAGAGATAGAGCGTGTGTAAATATAAAAGTGAACATAGAAGTCAACACTTAGAGGCGACAGTCTGTTTCATGCTAGATGCAATCGTCAGGCAACTCTGACGATTGCCTGACGATTGCATCTAGCATGAAACAGACTGTTGCCTCTAAGTGTTGACTTCTATTTGTTTGTTTGTTTGGGGTTTTATGGCATATCAACCACTATGGGTTATTTAATGCCAGATCCAGTATTTACTAGATATATCAAAAATGTATAGCTGGCAACATCATTGTTTCAAAAACGTATAGCTGGCAACATCATTGTTTCAAAAACATATAGCTGGCAACATCATTGTTTCAAAAACGTATCCCTGGCAACATCATTGTTTCAAAAACGTATAGCTGGCAACATCATTGTTTAAATTTTTTTCTACTGATTGACTCTAAGCCACCGCTTTCCATCACATTTTAGGGGTAAGGTGTTAGTATATTTAGTGTAGGGTTTGGGTGGGAAAGTTAATTGTAAGTTGTAGTTGTTTTGGGATGGGTTAGATGTGATGGGGCATGACATGACCAGCCGATTGATCGGATCGACGGCCTTTTGGTTGGACGTAGTTTATCGTCATACCCAGGACGCGGACGTAGTTTATCGTCATACCCAGGACGCGGATGTAGTTTATCGTCATACCCAGGACGCGGATGTAGTTTATCGTTATACCCAGGACGCAGACACACCTTGGGATTTCACTATTTTCCCATAGCTGGGACCCTAACAGGTGCTACCACCCCGGGTCAGGGTGGACCTGGGAACATCAGCAATTAAGAGGTGGTTCCACGCTCCTCAAAACCTCCTGATCAGAGGCCTTGCTGTTGGATGTAGTTTATCGTCTTACTCAGGACTCGAATGCAGTTTAACGTCATACCCAGGACGGTTGACTTCTATGTTCACTTTTATATATATATATATATATATATATATATATATATATATATATATATATATATTATATATATATATATATAGACTTGCTGTCAACCTCATTGTCCACTTGAAAGTCTATGATGAGAAGGTGACTTAAAGGAACTATTCATATATATATATATATATATATATATATATATATATATATATATATATATATATATATAAAAGATTAATGGCCAGAGTTGAATCAAATCAGGAAAAGTGCTCAATACTCATGTGAAAAAATAAAAAATATATGTAGCAGATTCAACTGTTCTTCTGATTATTAATCATATATATATATATATATATATGAATTAGGATCAAGTACAGATTAAATATGATAGAATAATATTTTTAAGAACAAATAGGAACTGTTTACCACTCTAACATATTTCATTGATAAACATGTTAATGTGATTGATAAATGATGAATTTGCTCTTTATCCTATCATATATATGTACATCTGAGATTTGACTTTATATATATATATATATATATATATATATATATTTATATTATGTGTGTGTGTGTGTGTGTGTGCATTTAGTCAGCAAATTCAGTCATGTTTGATTGAATAATATAGACACGTTCACAATGCAGGAAAATGTTCACCACATGTGTATACTACACCACAAAAATAATAAACAAAAACTTCAAATTCTTGAGGCCCTCTATATCAAAATCAACCAATCAAAACTCAACAGCATTTATTATGAATATAGTAACGACATATTAAAGTGCATATAATATTTAATGCCATTTTACATTTCTACCAATTTCTGTTCAGTTTCCTTATATTGAAATGTTTGTTTTGTAAACAATTCAATAGCTACAACGGATAAATTACAAATTTTAAAATAACTATTACAGAGTATGTTTGTGCATGTTTTTAAAAATAGCCATCACAACTGAATGTAGATTTTGTTACAGGTACAATAAATTTATCTTTGTAATTTACCCTGAAGATGATTTTTGAAAGGATCAAAAGTACTTGAGTAAAAAACGACTAGGGTGTCTAACTTGATGAATTTCATCTTAATATCAAGAAACTGATTAGGCAACTGGAAAGAATCAGTATAAAAATAAGTAGACAAAATATTTCTATATTATTCAATGATATATATATATATATATATATATATATATATATATATATATATATATATATATATATATATATATATATAAATATAAAAGTGAACATAGAAGGCCTGACGATTGCATCTAGCATGAAACAGACTGTCGCCTCTAAGTGTTGACTTCTATGTTCACTTTTATATTTACACACGCTCTATCTCTGATATTGAGCACTTTATCCCATAAATATAGCACACTTTAAGACTATATTTCCTTATATATATATATATATATATATATATATATATATATATATATATATATATATATATATATATGAATGTACATTTATCTATGTACATGTATTTACATCTGTTTTTTATGGTTTACCAACTTTTTGCAGATTATTTAAACCCAGAAAATTTTTTTAGGTTGTAAGAATTTTTTTTAGAGATAATAATTGATAAAACATGATCTTGATCAATAAACTGAGTGGCATCACTTCACCAAACAATAGACAAACACACACTGAGGAAAAATTTCAGTAAACTTAAATAACGCCTAAAGGTTAAATCAACATTGGCAGGAGGGGAGACAAGCCTGCTACTGTCACTGCTTAGAACACATCCATTAAGTTGAGGAGTGGGAGCCCAATATCTTTAGAAATTTGTCAGCCAAGGATGATGACTTTAATCCTTGGTAGGACCATAAGAGTCAGCATAGTTAACAATAATGATTTAGTGGTACATGTCTTACTAATTAACCCATAGCTGGAGTGAGGAGAGGCAGGTTCATACTTTTCTCAAGGGTATTTTGTATGTAATTGAATATAACACACCCAACTGGAATTGGAAATTGGCTCTTCAATTAAAATTCTGAGCCATTATCCATTACACCATCCTCACAGCCAAGTTTACATCACTTTGGTATTCTCAAACAGTCAGCCATCTCAGTACTGACCAGTCTTAACATTGCTTAACTTCGGTGTTTCAACATGATGTGGCAATAAACCATTTACATTTTTCTATGAATACAATAGTGAACATGTTGATATGTAGATAGATATTATAAATAAATTTTTGTATGTACACCTTTGTGTTTTTATGAAATGTGTATGTATATATATATATATTTGTATATGTGGATATGTCATGGTATTTGTGTGTACATTTGTATTATATCTAAAAAAACACATTAGATGTGTATATTTGTATTTGAATTATAGTTCTATCTTTGTATTTGAAAGTATGTGTATTTATATATGCGTATATATGTGTATATATTATTATTTAATTTTATTTATTTATTTAGTTTTTATTCCCCACCCCACCTCCCAAAAATAAAAATAAAATGGACTGTACCACTATCATTACAGTATGGTATAAATATCAATATTTAAATTATGCAAAAGTCAGTTTTCAATCAGCATCCGATGATTGCTTTATGCATAAAACTCAGAGTTGTGCGGGAAAAAATGTATATTTATTATTAATATAAATTAAAGGAAAATAGACCACTTTAAGGTACCATTGTTATAATTTATTTCACCAGAGAGTTTCTTTTTCCCTGGATCATCAGACCTCACTTCTAAGGATGAAAAAAAATGAATTTAAATTTACACTTTTGAAGGGCAGTATTAAGCTTATGTAAGGTGATATAGAGTGTGATGAGAGATAGTGTGACAGACATGGTTGAAATGAGATAGGAATGCTTTTAAATTTATTTTTATTTTTATTACAATACTTAATAGTGAGGAGTGGGGGTAAGGATCACACATTGACCTATTTAATATATATATATATATCTATACTCATACACACAATTCTTTGAAATGTATATTTATTATTCATATAAATTATAGCTTTGTTATTATACATGAAACACTATTTTATTAGCACCAGCACTAAATGTTCAATAGTTTATATATATATATATATATATATATATATATATATAAATATAAAAGTGGACATGGAAGTCAGCACTTAGAGGCGACAGTCTGTTTCATGCTAGTGCAATCATCAGAGTTGCCTGACGATTGCACTAGCATGAAACAGACTGTCGCCTCTAAGTGCTGACTTCCATGTCCACTTTTATATTTACACACGTTCTATCTCTGATATTGAGCACTTTATCCCATAAATATAGCACACTTTAAGACTATATTTCCTCATATATATATATATATATATATATATATATTTACATTTTGTTTCTTACTGGTAGAACAACACTTAGTTTTATGCACAATACAATTGTAAAGTTCTGATGAACACCAACACTTAATATATGATACCTTTGTGTGTGTGTGTGCATGTGTGTGTGTGTGCATGTGTGTGTGTCTGTACACACACACACACACACACACACACACACACACACACACACACACACACACACATGTATATATATACACACAATTTTTTGAAATATCATCTACACACAATCAATGAATCGACAATCATTTAAACTCCCTCTGACAATAGATAAAATATATATAATAAAAACTAGAAAAATAAATGTAATCTATGCTTGTGTATGTGAATATGTTTTGTCTGAACTTGCTCAAGTTTAGAAACATTTAGTGTCTCAATCACTCCAGAAGAGAAAAAAACAAAACAAAAGAAAACAACAAAAAAAAAAAAAAAAAAAATTTCCCCCACTCTCTGAAAACTAGGAGTGTTACTCCAGGGAAGAATGAGGAGACAGACTTTTGTTGCTATAACCTAAAACTAATCCATTCTGTTGATCCTCTATCTTTACAACATTTGAAAAAATCACCTCCGCAAAGATTGTAAAGCTTCATTTGCTTTTGGTGTTGCCCGCTGTCCAGTAATCACTTTTATATGGGCACACTATTGATGTTTATTGATATGGACTGTGCAGATTTATGTTTGGAAATTTAAAATCTTTAACCATTACTGCCAGGCTGCTTTTTTTCTATGTGTTTATTTGTGAATAAGAAGCAAAGAGAGAAGGAGGTGAAATGTGGGAAAAGGAAGAGAAAATTAAAAACAAGTGAGAAATAAAGAGAGAGAGAGAAAAAAACTGCTTCAGGTCTTGCTGGAGAAGAAATTGGAAGGTTTTCTTTCCAAATGATAGCACTGTTACCATTGGTGCCTGAGATCCTTACAAAATGACTGACAATCAGGTGAGTATATTATTTTCAAAATTTTCTTCTTTTTTTTCTTAAAAAAAGATTACCATTTATTTGAGGTTAAAAATAGTTGTTTGAATTGTATCTTATTGACAATATATTATTGTTTCATAAATATTTTTGATGAAATTTTTATGTTATTCCTGTATATGTCTTCTCCTACGTACTGTGTCCTTTCAGGATGTTAGGGATCATAGCTCTCCACAATATCCTGTCCTTTGTAACTCTTAATAAATTTTGTCTTTTTGTTACCTCTCCTAAAGCTTGTTCCACCATCCATTTACTCAAGTTCTCTAGATAGGTTATACATTGTTTTCCTTTATCCCTCTTGCCTTCAATCTGTCCTGTGAGTATCAAATTTTCCACGCCCTCTTTCCTCATCATGCCCTAGAAATTTTAACTCTTTCTTTCTGATGTTAAGTGTAAGTGTCCTTTTTTGTTTTTATTTTCTCTAAAATTTGTTATTACTGACATGTTCAGTCCACAGTATTCTCAGCATCCTACTGTCGAACCCCATTTTTATTGCTTTAAGTCTCTTCATCATTCATGAGGAGATAGGCCAGCATTCACTGCCATATAGGTGAACTGATATTAAGTAACAATTCTGTACTGTTTTCTTTGTTTCTTTGTTTTCTTTCTTAATATTTTGCTTAGCTTTTGGAAGGCATCTTTTGCTATCCCAGTGCATTTTGGGATTTCAGTGTCCCACTTTCCATCCGCTGTTAAAACACCTCCCAGATATTTAAATTGTTCTACATGTTTGATTTTGTTATCACTAATTTATAATTTGAAGCTGTTCCTTTTGTTGACAATCATGCATTCTGTCTTCTTGCAATTGATGTTTAAGTCCTTTGCATCTCACTTTCTTTCACTACTTTCTTGTAGTTTTCTTTCTATGTCTGCTATCAACACTGTGTCGTCTCAATATCTTATGCTGTTAATGAATCTGGAATTCTCTCAGAACCGCTGCACTGTATAGGTTGAATAAGTCTGGTGAGTAGACACACCCTTGTCTTACACTCCTTCCTATTTTTTTAATATTTACTGAATTCATTTTCAATTCATATGCAGGTGGTTTGCTGCCAGTATAGGTACTGGATTACTCTAATATCCTTCTCAAATATGTCATGGGTACCTAGCAGTTCCAACACTACAAACTGCTAAATAGTAATGGTGAAGTTAGCCGTTTCCATACAGGAAACATTTGGCATTCGCTGACTGAACTGTTAGTGTTACTACTGGTTAAAATTTATAAAATCTTTTTAAAAGATTTTTTCAGGAAAATAAGATTACTGCTATTTCTAGTATTGATGAGAATTTCCTTTCTAACCTTTTGTTTGAAGCAGTGTGGAAAGTCAGCATCTTGATTGCATCATTATTTTCCCTTCTAGTTACATGAGCTATCCATTTTAGTTGTTACTGCTGTTGGAAATCTTCAAGTGATGTGGCTTTTGTTATTTGGCAAAGCTCTTTGTGACTCTGTAGTGCCAGTCTATAATGACAGATGAAGGACCTAGAAGATTTATTTACTTGAAGCCATCTTTAATCATTGATCTGAGAAAATAGTTGTATATAGCTGAGAGTTTACAGATTTCTGGATGAGTTGGGCACCATGTGAGAGTCAAGTTTTGAGGTTATTTAAGAACATAACATGAGTTCTTAGGTTAATATATTTTTTTTAAGGCTTTTCTAAAATACATTGAAACATATTTCTTGCAAATGCTTCATAAGGAACATTTTATTAGATAACTGCATTTATTATTGACTATAATTGGAATGAATGGTTTATATCAGAATTCTATTGAAAATACAAAGAAACCTTCTTAACTTTTTTTTTTTTTAAATGCATGCCCCTTCAGGATATAGGCAGTCATGGCTCTCCACAGATTCTTTATTATCTTTGAATTGACTTCTTGGGAAAATTAGTGGAGTGGTTTCTTGGAGTTTTCTCTTTTAAATTCAGAAGTCCTTTTCCTAACCTGGCAACCACCCTAGAATAGAGATACCTGTTTACCCTGCTATTTAACCAATAACTGGGGGGAGATAATATGTGGATCATTTGTGTTAAAGTGATGATTGAGAGATGATTGGGAGGTTATTTGTGTGAAAGTGATGTTTGGGGGGGGGGGGTCATTTTTCTGAAAACACTGATTGGGGAGATGATTGGAGGGCATTTGTATGAAAGTGATGATTGGAGGTCATGTGTGTGAAAGAGATGACTAAGAACATTTGTATGAAGATGATGATTGAGAGATGATTGGAGTCATTTGTGTTAAAGTAATTATTAGATATTTGGAGGGACATATGTGTGAAAGAGCTGATTGGGGGGACATCTGTGTAAAAGTGATGATTGGGGGCATTTGTGTAAAAGTGATGATTGGGGGCATCTGTGGGAAAGTAATGTTTGGGGGGCATTTGTGTGAAAGAGATGATTGGGGGGCATCTGTGTGAAAATGATGATTGGGGGACATCTGTGTGAAAGTGATGATTGGGGGACATCTGTGTGAAAGTGATGATTGGGAGACATCTGTGTGAAAGTGATGATTGGGAACATTTGTGTGAAAGTGATGATTGGGGGGCATTTGTGTGAAAGTGATGATTGGGGGACATCTGTGTGAAAGTGATGATTGGGGGACATCTGTGTGAAAGTGATGTTTGGGGACATCTGTGTGAAAGAGATGCTTGGGGGACATCTGTGTGAAAGTGATGATTGGGAACATTTGTTTGAAATTGATGATTGGGGGCATCTATGTGAAAGTGATGATTGGGGGGCATTTGTGTAAAAGTGGTGATTGGGGGGCATTTGTGTGAAAGTGATGATTACAGAGATGATTAGGGTATTTGTGTGAATTTTCAACTTTCTAAAATCTAATACAATTATATTAAATCTGATACAATGCAATATTTATCATTTACCAATTTATAAAGAAATAAATATGAAAACAATTTTTTATTCATAAATTTATAAACATTTACTAAATTATTAAAATGTGTGAACCGACGATAATGAAATCTTTATTATTTACCATTTTTTAAAGTTTGAATCGATTGGCAATTAGCTGATGTTTGGCCAACCATTCCAATAAACAATCCAATAATAGTGTGAATAAACAATCTAGTAAATAAATAGTATTTATTATTTTTGCTCTCAATTCTCAAGAACAAAGAAAATCTATAAATTTACTTTTGTATGTTTAGATTTTATTACAATTCTGATCATCATTTATAAATAAATAAACATTGCTAAGGAGTGAAGGCAGTTAAAATAATAGCAGCGTCAAAGGAAAAAAACATCCTTTTGACACAATCTTTCTAATTGAGTCATTAACATTTGGACTTGTGCCAATCTTTAAAGTTGGTAGACTGTGTTTATTTATATATGAAGATATCTGTCATGAAAAATGATTGGGGAAACATCCTCATGGCAGTCTGTTCCACAAAGTAGCAGTTCTTGGGAACAAGATGTCTGAGTGGAACTTCCTCTTTACAATTGGAATATGATGGGAATGAGGGTGGTTCAATTCTGTTGACATAGCCTGGTAATCTTAGATGTAAAGATCTGAAATAGTGGACCTAAAGAATTTAGTAGATCTACTTAGGTTTTATTGATAGAAACACAGTCTTTCTAATCATATAATTGGCCTCGTGTCAATCTTCAAAGTTGCTGGCTTGTTTTTTTGTATATGGTGGTAGTTGTCAAAAAAGTGATTGAGAGCCAATGTGTCAGATATTTTTGCCTTTAACATTTCTAGTAGTAACAAAAAATAAGCTAATAAAACTAAATGATATAACATGCCTATGCACACCAATTGTATAACACCTCCATCGATGGGACTTAGAATACACCAACCATACCTCCTAAAGAAGGCTAAGAACCGCTAAAAGAAGCGGCTAACTTCCATGTGGTTGTTTGCAGAATCGGTTATAAAGTGGATTAATGTTTACCTTTTGATGCAAGTTTTTTTTACCTTTTTAATGGTCTGAGAGAACCCTTTTTGCCTACCATCAGCATGGCTGATGCTAACCTCCAGGAGAGTGACCCACTGTGCCTTCTCAGACTAATGTTTTTTGCTGACATGAAGTGGAAAGATTATATTGAATCAATTGCTAGGTTTGCTGCTAGGAAATTTGGTTCAGTTTCATGCTAGATAATTTTTCTTGCTAGAATCTACCTTACACATTTTATTGCCAGAATCTATCTGATACATTTATAAGTCTACTTTTCATCCACACATTGACTATTGCTGTCACATCTGGTCTTGTATTTAGAGATTCTTGATAAAATCCAAAGAAGAATTTGCAATATCATTGGTCCTGACCTGGCATCTTGGCTTCAGTCACTTTCCCACTGCTATAACATAGCTTCCCCATGCTTTTTCTATAAATATTTTCATGGGAATTGTTCTGATAAACTTTCCTCTCTGCTATCTAGACTTTATGAATTTAAGTGCAGTACTAGATTGGTGGCAAGATCTCATCATTTTACAGTTGAGATGCCTAGATGTAACTAAGTTCTATGATAATAGTTTCTTCTGTCACACTTCTTGCTTGTGGAACTCTCTTCTGGCTTTTTAGCTTCTGGTCAACTTTGATCTTCAAAAATTTAAATGCAATATCAATTGTTAGCTTTTGTTTCATTAATTTCTATTCTTTTATTGTTCTCTCTCCTTGATAATGTTTTTTTCTCATATTCTCTCACATTCAGTAACCCCCTTGCATCTTAGTGGCTTTATTGGTTTGCTAGTGTCAGGTCAGGACCAATAATATTGCAGAGTATATTACATTTATTCTTGAAAAAATAAAGGAGCTGCCCAGTCTTCACATATCCAGTCTTAATATAGTCCAAAAACATCTCCGTGTCCTGTGGGTGATGAATTATTTTCTACCCTATAACCACTTCCCTACAGATGAAATGTTGCAAACCTCTTGCTACTCTATTGCTATTTCTCTGGAAAGTGTTCAGACGAACTACATTCATTTGCTTCACCTGTTTTAACCTTCATGGCCATTGTAGCAGATCAACCTCATTCCCTTTGTATTCCATTGTAAGTTCCACTAAACAACTTCTTCCCACAAACCACTACTTCGTATAACCGACTCCCAGTAGGATACAACCTTAACCTATTCAAGTCTAGGATTAACTGTTACCTTCTCTACATATCCTTATAAACTGTGCCCCATTTTAATTTTTTTTACTTACTGTGTGGAGTTATATTTGTGTAGTAAAAGACAAGAGTTAGGAGTATAAAGCTGTTGTAATGGAATGTCCCACACTCCCTATTGCCTGTGTGGACTGACTATTTCAGTAGATATATATAGTGAGCCCAGGATATACCTGGCAGTTTGCTTCAGGAATTACTAGCCTGCTAACCGATTCCCTGTCTTTCAGTAGTGTATTCTCTTTTTCCAATAAACCTCTCTTTTTTCATCTATGTGCATGTTGCTGTTCCTTCACTTGAGTACCACTTTTGTCTGTTTGTAACCTCTTTAAGGATACAACAAGAGTTGAAGTAAACTATAGAAGGAATGGAAACCCTATCCTAATCAGGAAACAAGGGATAAACCTATACTTCTTTTTAAAAGACAGGGGAGGAATGTGAACCGGACAATAGGTGAACCTATCGACTCCTTACCTTTTATTTTGTAACCCTTTACCTCGAATGGTTCTTGGGCCTTCTAAAGGGTGAACATTATTGTAAAAAGGAAAAAAGTAGAATGACATTTTATTCAATTATATATTTACCATTATTTGCAGTGATTTGCAGCCCTTTGGCACTTTCTGGGTAAAATTCTGCAGATTTTGACTCTTGGATGTGGTTTTCATTAGAGAAAATTTTCCTCATCAAAGCGTTTTGCAGTGATAAAAAACAGGTAGCAATTGGTTGATGCAAAGTAAGTTTAATATCACAGACCAACCGAGTTCCAAAATGCTTCTTTGTGTTATCCTTGCTGTATATGGCTTTGTGTTGTCATGGAGGAGAACAATATTTTTCCTTTAATCTGCTGTGCAGAAAACTAAGGTATCAATGTGTACTCCAAATTTATTCTTATTTGGTCACATATGATTAGTAGTCAGGATTATACATTCATCATTAAAATTGTTTTCACATAACGAAAATTACTTATGACTCAACCTAATAGGCATTATTTCCCCATATTTAAATATTCAGAAGACATTTTCATTTTTGTCTTGAAGAAAAGAAATATTTGTATTATCTTAATACACAAATAAGCCAATTTGTTTTCTTACCAAAAAGAACAAAAGAGACAGTATTTAAATTGGCTTATGTCTAGATAGGACATTTATACCACAGAATACCATTGGCAGAGGTAAACTGCCGTCATTGTCAAACAAGGAAAGTGTTAAAACTTGGATGTTTATAAAATCCTAAGTTTGGAGTTTAATATTCTTTTTAAATATTCAGGATGTTGGTATTTTTTTTTACCTATATATAAATAGTCAGACATAGAAGTAAGACATTTTGATTTTTGTTTTGAAGAAAAGAAATATTTGTATCATCTTAAAACAATATTTGTATCATCTAAAAACATCTTAAAGCAAAAGACAAAAATATAGCATCGAAATTGGTTATTGCTTAGATAAGATAATTCTACCAAAGATTGGTTTGAGATGGTCAATTTTACAACATCAATCTTTTTGGGGTTATTTAATATTGAAATCAGTCAGAAATAGTGATTTTTCTAAGCATAGCTAAGATGTGGCACAAGGCTGAGAGTATGGAGCACGCAGTGAGGATCAAACTCACTACTCAGTTGTAATTAATCTAGGGAGAAAGCTTACTAAACATCAAAGTGCCCAAAACTATGTGTAGCTTAAATGTGGCACAAGAATGGAACAACCAGTTAGGATGAAACTCAGTTGCCATGATTTACGAAACGTAGCTTAGATGTGGCACAAGGCTGCAAGTATGGACTGCCCAGTGAGGACTGAACTCACTACTCAGTTGTAACTGGTCTGGTGAGACAAGCCTGCTAACTAATACATCATATCAAAGTGCCTATATATATATATATATATATATATATATATATATATATATATATATATCTTTTAGGCATGTCTGATTGAATAAATTACAGACATTATGTCTGCTAATTTTTAACAAAATCTATTCATACTCATGAATAACCTACCGCAATTACAGTAATGGATAACAATGCACAACTTTATATAAATACTTATATTAATGAACAACATATAGTTTTTTGTTTACCCTGAAGATGATCTTGGAAAAAGATCGAAAATACTTGGGAAATGAAAATAAAAGAAATTTAAACAGCTATAGCACATTTCTCTTGTCCTTTAACATCAATGCACAGAAGGTTATTCGTGAGTATGAACGGATTTTGCTAAAAATTAGCAGACATAATGTCTGTAATTTATTCAATCAGACATGCCTAAAAGAGAATTTTCTGCCTACACACACACACACACACACACTTATATATATATATATATATATATATATATATTGTGATTTACTAAGTGTAGCTTAGATGGGGCACAAGGTCATAAGTAAGGAACACCCAGTGAGGATCAAAATCACTACTCTGTTGTAATTTTATTGGATTAATATAAACATAAAATTTGTCACTTAGCTGATTGATGTTATATTCAGCACCCTGACTCCAGAGTTTCATAGATGAATCTTTTTTGTAATCGTTTGGTCCACTTGTCAGAAGGTATCAGCAATTGTTTGATGATTTTCTCATTTTTGTTAAAAAGTTAAAAAAAAAAATTTATGTACTTTTTATTGGTGTTAGGTTGATATTTTTCTTCTTTGTTTGTGTGTGTGTGTGTGTGTGTGTGTGTGTGTACAATGCTGCAAGTATGGAGTAGCCAGTGTGGATTGAACTTACTACTTCGTCATAGCAAGACAAATCTGCAAACCATAACACCCAGCTGAATTGCCATTCTAGGACAGCATAACAATCATTGTAATCTGAGATCGCAAATCGGTTGATAATGAGCAACATTTTTCAACAATGAGATTTAATTTAGCATGAAAAATAACTGCTTATTGTAGCATTGTTTCAAGTAGATCTTCTCTAATATGATTTATAACTTAAGGATTTAGTTTGTGTCAAACAGTTCAGCAATCATGCACAAGTCTGCTTATCCCTGCTCTCCTAACATCAGAACATTTTATAAAGGCTTTGCATAACTCTCTGGCTACTGAGTGCTGGCAACAATGACTCACCTCTAATTTTTGGCATTTAATTAATAGAAATCATTTTCATTGTTTCCTCCTTGTTAAGATTTACTGTTATTTTACTATTTAACATTAGAAATACAATACAGTCTGGCCTTTTTAATCCAGTACCCTTTTTTGAATCAGCCAACTTTAGTTTGCTAAGCAGCTACAAAAGCAGCGCCACATGTTTGCAACTATACGAATAAAATTTTCTAAAAGACATTTTTTTTTTAATTGTAGTATTTTAATTTAGTATTTTTCATATAACAAATAAATATGTAGAGAGTGGTACTGATACTTTCTACATGAAAGCAACTGACGAATTTGCCAAAACAAAACAAAGAATTGAATTAATTTATAAATAAGTTGTAAATACATTGTTATTTGTCCATTTTATATTTTTCTCATATTTCTCTCGTAACCACTGTCATCATGAACTGCAAACCCTGGTGTAAAATTTGCCCTTCGCCACTGATACACACATGTGCATATCACAGACGGACAGGCACAGATTTTTCCTAACATCTATGTTTAATGTCTTTTTTTCTTTTTAACTGTGTCCACACTAATATATTTTCTTGCTTTTTGTTAATCCTTTGTTTGTATAAAGATACAAAAAAAGATATCTGTGTTGAAATTCCTTCCTTAAATTCTGTTCTACCGGGTGTAACAGCAAAATTGTCCAATTGTTAGACTAAGCTTTGAACCATTGTATCTAAGAAATGATTAAAGATATCTTACTGGATTTCTCCAAGATTTTTATAACACTACTGGACTCTACTTTGAACAATAAGAATGTATTTAGCTCTAAATTGAAATGATGATCCCTTTTCCTGTTGTGACCTCCTGATCCGGTTTTCCTCTCTACTGTTCCCTCTTTTAAAAATTTATTCACCATTCTCTTGGTTGTTGAATGGACTTTGAAAATGGAAGCCAGAATCTGAATGTTGGTACTAATACTGAAGGCCTGAATGATCTTTTTTCTCTCACCATTGCTCAGTTGGGAAGACCTAGTGGGGCTGACACAAAATGATTTTAACCTGTTCTCTTTCTAGCTGGATAACTCAAAGAGTTTTTCAATGATTCTAACAACAAATGGTGTCAAGATAGCTAAATGTCTTCTCAGAAAACCTGGAAAAAAGAAACTCAATTAGTTTAGTGTCTTTTTAGATATTAAACATTTTGTGGGATGGACAATTATCCCATGGGGTTACACAATTTGGACAATTTTGCTGTTACACCCGGTATAACAACATCAATAATGTTGATCATGATGATGATTGTAAGCACTTCTGGTTGCACTAGGGAATGCTGGGAGTAAACGGATTGAGCAGGAGTTTTGAATAGAATAATTGTTGAGCTGAGCATGCCTCATGTCATCTTTGTGTTGCTTCAGATTTCAGCAGCCAGTTTCATACAATTTATCTTTGCACTCTAAGCCAAGTCGAACATAGTGTCAGAAAGGGATTTGTTCTAAAAGAAGAAAATTATATTCTGGTAGAACAGGACACAGTTTGAAAAAAAGATTTATTAAAAAACAAATGTTCAAATTAACTACATCAGACTTTAAAAATTTCAACACTTTTGAGAAGTATTGAAACTATGGGAAGAAAATAATAAAACTCAAATCAGTACATTAATATATTGCATGAGAAACAAAGCCAAAAATAAATTACTTTAGGAAGGGGAATGTTCTATAACATCAATAATGTTGATTATGATGATGATTGTAAGCACTTTCAGTCCCACTAGGAAATGCTGGGAGCAAACAGATTGAGAGAATATTTTGAATTACTTGTTGAGTTTAGCATGTTTCATGTTGTCTTTGTGTTGCTTCAGCTTCTTAGCACCCAGTCTCATATAATTTATCTTTCCATTCTAAGCCCAATGAAACACATTCATTCCATTTCCTTCTACCTCTGCAATCAATGACAAATGCCATTTTGGTTGACACTGCTTTTTGTTGAGCCAGAAGTAGTGACTGTAACAGGTTTTCTTTTGGCAAGAACAAGTTGCAATTGCAGAGTGTCTCACTTTCTTTTCAGGTAGACACTGGAGTTGATTTTGATAAAGAACAAACTGAAATGGAGAAGAATCTGAACAAAGATGAAACATTGCTTGATGAAGAACCAGCAATTCCATTCAATTGGAAAAAGGTATTTGACCAATTTTTCTACAAAGAATGAGTTATTCATTTTCTAACATGAAAAAAATTAACAGGATTTATTGGAATATCATGTTTGTCTGTGTAGAGCAGTATTTGTCAATATGTGTGTGTGTGAGAGTTGAGATGTGAGTTGACCAGGGAGAAAGAATGTGCCCCAGTGGGGACATTTGTTGAAGGATACTAGTATGTTTGGGTAGAAATAAGTCACCATTATGTTGTGGGTATCATGTCTTTGGTTGTGATGTGTATAGACATTTTATATTAAATATTTTATGGGCTCCTGGAACATTTATCCCATAAGCAATATTAGCTGACTCATGTGAGATTGGGTAAAAAAAATTCTCCCATCTACACGCTACTACATTTTGTAGAAAGAGGAATAAAAAGTGAGAGAAAGTTTGGTGAAACCAAATGGGATAACCCACAGTGTTTCTAGGTTTTTAAAAATAAAGATTTTTTAAATATAAAAATAATTCATAAATTACTCTTCTCTTAACTCAGGGTACACCAGGCTACCTTTTAGGGTGCATCAGTGTGCCTGGCTGCACTGGTTGAGAAACGCTGATCTACAGTGTTGCATTTATCATTGAACCCAAGGATCCTGAGGCTATCACAGATTGTCCTAACCATAGTATTCCAGTCTTCTATGTGCCTTCAGACTATTAAACTTATATTCAGTATTGAATAACCTAACAAGCGTTGATATATATAAATGTAATCATTATTAGAAATGTTGTTACTGTATCCTTAGAAATTCAAAATAAACAAAATAACAAAACCTATTCTATATCATGTTTTTCCTACACGTGTCTCCTAAAAGAGAAACCATTGTTTTGTTTATGTTTCATGTGATCTCTTGCGAATACGGATTCTTCTTCTTCTTCCTCATCTTTTCCTATATCTAAATATTCACAAACAGCCTAGTGTACTAATGACCATTTACTTATACTTCAATGACAATCACAAAATACAACTAATAACAGTACAATAATATACGATAATAGTACATTCCATTGCTGTGAAGACAATCATAACTCGATGTTTACATTTTCTTAGCCAAGTTTGCATGGATACAAGTTGATTTCATTGATATGGAATTATTCTTTGAATAGGCAAATTATTATGAAGTTATGTCAGCAATATGGAAGGTAGAAATGGTTTTATTACTTTTATTATCAATTTATTTGATAATGTGAATCTTTTCCTGTACATTATTAGTGATTGCACCAAGGCCAACAAACATCACTCAGAAATTAATGTTTCTTTTTTAGAATTGTAGTATAAGATGACCCTCCCCCCCAATTTTTAAGGGTGATTTTTGGGATTTAAAGGTCATCTTATATGAGGAAATATATGGTATACAAAACATTAAAAAAATCTATGGTTGTGATCTTGATGTTGGAAGTATTGATTCATTGTGAATTTTGTCCTATTAGACTTATATTCAAGCGTTGATATATTGTTAATTTAATCAAGCTAAAGAATTATCGAAAGCAGGAAGCCTTTTGTTTTGTATAGTTTGTATAGCACAAGACCATAATAGATCAAGCCCTATTTCATATAACTGGGGGCTTACAGATAATGGGCCTTCTCATGAGGATTAACCTAAACTGACTAGTAGTAATTTATTTCATGTTTTTTTCAAAATATATAGTCAAAAGCCACTCAAGGTAGAGGGTTACTGTAAATGAGGTCATTGCATGAACATAAAGGGGAGGAAGTAAGTGCAGATTATGAGGATATGTAGGATAGATAGCAGTTGATCCTAGAGATGAAGAGTTAAGAGTGTCATGATCAAGGAAGCATCTGTTCCACAAAGTAGCAGTTCTCAGGAAAAAGCTGTTGTAAGACATGTTTAATGTAGTCTGCATGTAGAAATCCAACATAGTAAGTAATTTGTTCAATGAAACAGCACCAATGTCTAGTAGCAGCTATTCAGGAATTCTTAAGGTCTTCCATATCAGAGGTTGGCAGTGGATATTTGGAGAGAGTAGGAAAGTGTAGTTCTGCAGGTCTTTCATCTGACAGGTTAGCAGTGGATATTTCGACAAGAAAAAAACAAAATGGCTGCCTTTATACACGTCGGATTGAATATTCCACGTCTTCTGATTGGTTATCCTTGTCTTGGTAAACTATAAAATGAGTCAGCTCATTTTGGTTTCTTCACTAGTACACTTATGTACACAAAATAACTTAACAGCTGTTCCTCCTTACAATTGGAATACAGGGGGAACAAGAGTGGTTCAATTCTGTGGATGTAGCCTGGCAGGTCTGAGCTGAAAACCTCTGAAATAGTGAAGCTAATGAATGTCGCTCATCTGAACATTTGCCATTTACTCTTCGGTTAACTTGGGGCGTACCTGGCTTCTATTCAGGGTACATTAGTGTGTCTGGGAGCACTGGTTGAGAAATGCTGGTGTAGAGACTGTGCGTCTACAGGTTTGTGTTGGAACGAGGTTGGGAACTTTCGAAGGAATTGTATTCAACTAAATATACTTGTGTCTGCAGAGATAGTTGAAAAGGAAGGCAAACATTTATAGGGTTTGCTGTTAGAAAACGTGTATGTGCGTGTAGGCGCATATTCTGGGTTTGGTGTTTAACAGGTGGACGCCCTGGAAAAGAAATCGAATTTTATTTAGATTTTATTATTTAAATTTTTGCCGTTAAAAAACAGCAATGGTTGACAGGTTTTAAAATCAACCAACCTAACATGACTGAAAAAAAAAAGTTTTCTTTTTTTCCTTTGTGGTTGGGCATACATTCAATAATGAATATTTATTATTTGCATTATATTAGAAAGGAAAATTTCTCTTACAAACGCACACGCACACGCGCGCGCACACACACACACACACACACACACACACACATAAATACAACTTTCACGTTTTAATGCACATTTGACCATAACATTCAAACATAAAAGAAAAATGACATAAGAGATAACTATTCATGTTTTAATAAATGCTAAAGCATAACTGTCAGCAGTAGCATTTAAGCACAAAAGAAAAATTCAGTAATGGATAGCTACAGTTTTGCCATACCAACTGCACCCCTGATGATGATCTCAAAAAGAGATTGAAAGTACTTGGGTAATAAAAGTGATTCTCACTGTTTTTCACAGTGCATATCTTGCCTTATTTAATTGTAATATACGGAAAAATATTCGTGAATTTGAAAGGATTATGATCAAAACCAGCAGACATAATAATTGTAATTTATTCAACCAGATATGCCCGAAAGAGAATTTTCTGCCTAAATACACACACACACACACACACACACACACACACACACACATATATATATACTTCAAAGTTTGGAAAAAATTGATATTTAAAAGTTATCTAATCTTTTCATATGGGCTGAGCTGAAGAGGATCACCTTGAACTGTGTCAGTTGGAGAGGTGTTGTTGCGGCCCCATGTTCCCTAGGGAATCAAGTGGCATAATAAAAAATAATAATAATAAAATGTATTTATATATGTATGTGTGTGTGTGTGTGTGTATTTGTAGTTTTGTATCTTGGCAGCAATCCCTCTTTAATACATGTTTTGTTGAATAAGAGTGAGATGGCATATTTGTTTAGTTTTTTATGTTTTTCTTGTATCGGTGTCCTTTTCAGGATAACTCTCTTCACCTCACGGCAAAACTCCTTTTCAGGACAATGATTGTCGCACATTCTACATGAATATACAGAGATCTTTTGCCTAGATAACTGTCACCATATTTTGTCAATGTATTTTCTTTAATGTCAATAAACTTGGTAATATATTTTCTTTACTCAAATCTTCATTTTGTTTGTTGTCTTCTATCATTCAATATTTGTCTGCAGGCCAATATACCACCTGCAACATACATACAAGGGTCTTCTTTTCTTGTCTTAATGAATGTAAAAATTCTTCTAAAGTTTGTTGGTTCTGAGTGCTTTTCAGCTAAACTGCTAACCATTTCCAAGTATTATTTTTGTTATATTACTATAATAAATGATAAATGTAAGTATAATCGTAGATGTTATAAAAGTTGCTGAAAGTGGATATATTCTTCATTTCCAAATATGGCCAGTATATTGTTCATAATAAATTTTTATTAAGGGTTGTTTTTTTTTGTTTTTATCATAAAGGCTTCTATCACTTTTAGATGCATTTTGCAGTCAGAAGTACATATCACATCTGTGTAAATGATGAGTATGTTGTGATTGGTTGGTAAAGTTCCATGCTGGTTTCAATGTGCATGCATTGAGAGCTCTGAGAAATGTAGTGACACTCATGTTGACAGGTGGGTGGCACTGTATCCAACCTAATTATTATTTAGGTTTTTGTCAGGAATGCAGTCCCCTATAGAACTTTTAAATTCATAAATAATGTTGGTCTGGTGTAGTTTTGACTTTGTTGGCAAGATCTTATTTCTGATATCTGACGATTGCACTAGCATGAAACAGACTGTCGCCTCTAAGTGCTGACTTCCATGTCCACTTTTATATTTACACACGCTCTATCTCTGATATTGAGCACTTTATCCCATAAATATAGCACACTTTAAGACTATATTTCCTCATATATATATATTCAGGTGATTTTTATCAATTGAAGAAGAAGAAGAAGAAGAAGAAGAAGAAGAAGAAGAAGAAGAAGAAGAAGAAGAAGAAGAAGAAGAAGAAGAAGAAGAAGAAGAAGAAGAAGAAGAAGAAGAAGAAGAAGAAGAAGAAGAAGAAGAAGAAGAAGAAGAAGAAGAAGAAGAAGAAGAAGAAGAAGAAGAAGAAGAAGAAGAAGAAGAAGAAGAAGAAGAAGAAGAAGAAGAAGAAGAAGAAGAAGAAGAAGAAGAAGAAGAAGAAGAAGAAGAAGAAGAAGAAGAAGAAGAAGAAGAAGAAGAAGAAGAAGAAGAAGAAGAAGAAGAAGAAGAAGAAGAAGAAGAAGAAGAAGAAGAAGAAGAAGAAGAAGAAGAAGAAGAAGAAGAAGAAGAAGAAGAAGAAGAAGAAGAAGAAGAAGAAGAAGAAGAAGAAGAAGAAGAAGAAGAAGAAGAAGAAGAAGAAGAAGAAGAAGAAGAAGAAGAAGAAGAAGAAGAAGAAGAAGAAGAAGAAGAAGAAGAAGAAGAAGAAGAAGAAGAAGAAGAAGAAGAAGAAGAAGAAGAAGAAGAAGAAGAAGAAGAAGAAGAAGAAGAAGAAGAAGAAGAAGAAGAAGAAGAAGAAGAAGAAGGGTATTATAAATGTATCAGTGGGGGTGGGGTGGGTAGCTGAAATGTACATTTTTTTTATCCAGCCTCATATGTGCTTAAGAGGAATTTTTTTAGTATGCATGCAAGGGCTCATGACTTCGGATTTCTTATTCAAAAGGTTCTTTGGATTCAGAAATAGATCAATTAATAAAAATTTCTTGAGTATACTTTAAGGTTAAGACCAAGGTAGTGGATTCAACTGATCTAATTTTTAAAGTTAAAAGTTCTGCATGTTATTTTTATTTTATTTTTTTCACATGTGTATTGAGCACTTTTAATACTACTTGAAATTGCATTCAATCATGAAAATGACTGTCAGCATTTGGTGTCGACCTCAGTGTCTACTTTTATATTTATATTTACATACTCTCTATCTCTGATATTGAGCACTTAGCAAACATGGACAAATGTGACCTCAGTAATACGTAGTGTCAAAAGGGCAGTTTTTCTTATGACACAGCTTTTTTTTAACTACCTTCACTCTTTGGCATTGTTTTTTTATATTCATCTTTTTACTAATCTTTTATATAATTTACATTTTTTTATTATATAATTTTTATACTCTCCACTCAAAGAAAAATTTCAGTCAACAAAGTTCGTTTTTTTTAATTTGTTCACCCTTTAATTATTTTTATATAATTTTACATTTCTTTACTATTATAAAATTTTTACATAAAATAAAATAGCATACATCAGATACTACTGAGAACTCATTGTCATTAATAGCAGCAGTGATATTACCTGCAGCAGCAGACACAAACACAGCTTTATTTTAGCACCTTTATCTTTTTTTTGTTTCATTTACCATGAGAAGAAAACAAAATGGAGTGAATGAAATCTTTGTTGTTTGATAAATGCTACCCATGGTGTCATAGGTTATGAAAACAGTTATGTTAAATAATATGGCATAATTTTTTTTTTAGTGACATGTCTCTTTAGAATGTAAGCCTTCGTAGCGTTCTATAGATTCCTTTTCTTTATTATCTGTGAATTGCTATGACTTCTGGGGAAGGATTTCCTGTTGTCTTCTCTACAGTTCTGAATTCAGAATTGTCTTTCTCTTAGACATCTGGCAGCAAGGCCTCTGATTGGGAGATTGGAGGTTTTAAGGAGCATGGAACCGCCTCATAATTGATGTTAATACTAGGTCTACCTTGACTCTGGGTGGTAGCACCTGTTAGGGTCACAGCTATGGGCAAATAGTGACTCCTCCCCAAACAAAAACAAAACACTATGAAAGTATAAAAATAATTTTTTATAGTAAGAATACCAATAATACACTTTTATATAATAAAAATGACCAATACATTTTATTTGTAGTTGAAGGCATACAATTGCATTCAAAATATATTTAGTTGAAGCCATAAAATTTAAATTTCAGTATTAAATAAATATAGAGATTGATATGTCGCTAAGCAAAATCAGCCAACCAACTTCTCCTAGACTAGCTGCCACTCAAGGGTAGAGAGCTTGGTTTACTATGTTATTTAACTTGTAACTGTGGATATAAATGTTAAATAGTATTAATTCAGTTGTAAAATTTTAAAAAGACATTTTTATAATTTGAGAAAAAAAGACTGAATTTTTTGTATGATAGAAATATATTTCCATTTAGGTATGCTCTCTATTTAATTTTCATTTATTGTGTCCGTCTATGTAGGGGCCTCTGTGCATATCGACAACAATTATATTTTAATTTGCTACAATGTGATATGATTTCCTTAATCTAATCAAATCTTTGTGTATAAGATCCATCTTATTTCGCCTTGCAGGAACTGCCATGCATAATCAGGTCAGGAAACATTGACCGTCTCGAAGAACTCATGGAAACGGAAGGCTTTGATATCAATACCACTTGGGTGGGTACCTTCTTGAAAAAATTTACTGGAATTTACTTATAAAGAAACCCTGAGAGATGGATGATTGATGCTGCAAGGAATGTTTCAAAATAATGGGTTATCTCTGCATAAATGATTCCATTGTTTTTGATGAATAATGCTAATTTTAGTTTTCATTCTTTCAGTGTCTAGATCAGTGGTTCTCAACCTGGGTCCATATGGACTAGGGTGGTGGCAGGAGGGAGTCCATATAACATTACTGGGATCCACACAAAAAATAGCAAAATTGGGGGTTAATTACTCCCATATTTTAAAAAGGTTTATTAGGCATTACTTTACTAGTGTTTCATAGAATTTAGTTCTTAAATACAAGTTTATTTTAATTAAATTAGTTTTACTTAAAAATAAAGTATATGCATTTACTATTTCTATAATACAGTTCCTAAACCTATCTATTAGTAAAAATAAATTGTTTTTTCAACAAATGGTTATGGGGGTCTACAAAAAAAAAAAAAAGAGTAAAAGTGGTGCATGGGTCAAAAAATTGTTGAGAATCACTGGTCTAGATTCTCATAAAAAAGTGACGTTTAAAAGGTCAAAAGGTGACCTTCATTTCTGTTTGCCAAAACGTGTCGATCAAGTAAGGTTGACAGTTTTTGGCAAGCAGAAATAAATGAAAGTTGCCTTTTTCAAATTGAAATTCATATGCTTTTAGTTGCATTTTTTTCCCAGTAATAATATTTTATCTCTGCTATTGTCTATAGATGCAGATCTGAAATTCTTTGAATTTCAAATTGAACAAAGTGTCTTGTATTTTCATTTGGCAAATATGGCAAAGCTATCAATAAAATGTTTGATTGTAAAAACTTAATAAGTAGAATTAGCTATACTTTAGCTGCGGGCATAGTGTTATTGGCTCTTCACAGTGTCTGCTGTCTCTAGGGGTCTTTGCTGCTAAGTTACAAAGAAAACTAGAAAACTTGAATCCAGATTCATCATTTGCACATTTTCAGTAAAATTTGTGTTCAAAGATTTTAAAATTGAATCATGTGCTTAGCTTGATCACAAAGAGGCCGTGTTCTCAACCACCTTCAGTTCAGTCAGTTGTTGGAAGATATGGATAATCAGTTCACCGATGTTCCATTCTGCACAGAAGTCCACTGGTTGTCATGTCACAAAGTGCTGAAAAGATTCTATTTGTTGAGACAAGAAATGATTATGTTTTTGGAGATGAAAGATCAAAACACAGATGGAATAAAAGATGAAAGTCCAACATCTGGCTTTTGCTGTGGATATTACTGCACAATTAACTGATCTTAATTTGAAAGTAGAAGGTAAAAACAAACTTATCACTCAATTGTATGATGACATCAAGTGTTTCATTGCAAAACTAAGCTTATCAAAGTTACAGTTGTCAAATAAAATTTAGTACATTTTCTTACAGGCAAAGAGCTGAAAAACACTGCTAATACTGAGACTGTACTTAGCTTTGCTCAGTATGACAGTCACCTTGAATTGTTGTCAAAGGAATTTCAGAAAAGATTTAGTGATTTCTCCTCTTTTGAACATCAGTTTGCATTATTCTCAGCACCATTTACCTTTGATGTTGTCAAGACAAAAGAAAGCCTGCAGATGAAACTATTTGAAATGCAGTTGGATTCTACACTCAGAGAAAAGTGTCTTGAAGTAGGAATACCTGGGTTCTTTTCATACCTTCCTGAAAAGTTTAAAAACTTCAGAAAGTTTACCACAAAGATTATGGCAATGTTTGGTTCTACCTATGTGTGTGAACAGTTATTTTCCTTCATGAAATCAACAAAAACTTCTCAGAGAACAAGACTAACTGATCACCACTTGTCATCTCTGATCAAAGTCAGAACTGCACAGACATTTCAGCCAGAAATACCAAAAATGGTCAGAAAAAGAAGTGTCAAACATGAGGATAAAAAATACTGCTGACTGAATAGTGGTAAATAAATGTTTAGTTTTGAACTGTTGTAATTTTTGTACAATGTATTTGTTGTACAATGTATTTGTTGTACAATGTATTTTTTGTACAATATATTTTTTGTACAATGTATTTGTTGTACAATGTATTTGTTGTACAATGTATTTGTTGTACAATGTATTTGTTGTACAATATATTTTTTGTACAATGTATTTGTTGTACAATGTATTTGTTGTACAATGTATTTTTTGTACAATGTATTTGTTGTACAATGTATTTTTTGTACAATGTATTTTTTGTACAATATATTTTTGTGGTTGCAAACTGCAAGTATATGTTGTTGTTTTTAATTTTAATTTTTTTATCAAACTACTTCATTACTTTCTATACATGAAACATTTGTATGCAGATTGTGAGTTTCTAATTTAAGTAACAAAAATATTCTGCAATAAATTTTATTAAATGACTCCAAATAGTTGTAATGTGCACAATTGCTTGTCACGTGTGGCCCTCATGACAACACATACATGACTATGTGGCCCTCAGGAGACCCTCAGTTTGACATGCCTGCCCTAGACTGTCTGCCACCCAAGCTGTTAAGAAATAAACCACCCTCTTAACTGACAACCAGGCAAAAATGGTATGTACATATTTGTATTAGGATTTAAAATTTGTTTCAGTTTCTCTCGTGTTTGATTGAATGTTCTACCTGTGTGCTCTGTTTGTTTTGTTGTCACATTCTACTGTTGAAAGACTGTAAATGTATCAGCTTGTAATAAAAGGAACTCTGTCTTTGCTTTGTGACTGAGGAAGGCATAAATATTTATATGGAATGTGCAGACTGACAGATGTAATACACAGTTTAATAAAAACTAAAAACGAGGCATCTATTTCAAATCTGAAGTGTTCACTATAACAACATTTGAAGTAATGAAAATGTTTGATTAAAAATAAATCCATTAATTCTTTAAAAAAAAAAGCAAATATATATATATATATATATATATATATATATATATATATATATATATATATATATGAAGAAATATAGTTTTAAGGTGTACTATATTTATGGGATAAAGTGCTCAATATTAGAGATAGAACATAAGTAAATATAAAAGTGAACATTGAAGTCAACACTCAGAGGCGACAGGCTGTTTCATGCTAGATGCAATCATTCCTGTCACCTCTGAGTGTTGACTTCAATGTTCCCTTTTATATATATATATATATATATATATATATATATATATATATATATATACTTTTTTTATTTTAAGATATTACATTGAAAAACATGTCAAAATCACTACACATTTGCAGTTGTGTTTTGATGTGTATCGATGCATCTCATCAGGCGATTGTAAATTACTGGTGAGTGAATGATTTATTCAGATTTAAAAGCAAAATACTGCCTTTTCTTACCAAAAGTCAGCATTGGATGGTGCCTTTCATTTTACACTTATGCATGCTAGCAGGTGGCTATTGTGGAGAAAATCAGGTAAGGAAAAGACATATATCATTTGTGCTTTCTTAAGTGTGACACTAGCACAGCCTTGCTGCAGGTGACAAAGCCACACTGACAGATGAAATTTGTTAAAGCAGGATTTTGATGACATCTCTGCTTCAGAGCTTGACGAAGCTGATCACAGTGCTTCGGTCTACTGTCTTCAAAACCCTTTAACTTAATGAAACATGTCTTATGACACTCCTTTCGGTTTGATGCTTGGGCTTCCCAGGTTTCCAGATCAAAACTGAGACTTTTCTAAGTGTTTTTCAATTTGTCTTTGTAGCATAAGAGTGGATGCTCAACTGAATTATTGAAGTTTGGTAGTTGTCCCTACAGCACCTTTTTTGGAAGCCTATGCTCATCCATTCTCACAACATAACCAGCCCACCTAAGTTGTATCTTTGCTAGAATGGTTTCAGTGCCTGTGATATTGTTACATTTCTTCAGTATTACACTATTCTTGACCCTGTCATCCCATTTTATTTCACATATGGCATGAAGACAGAGCATGTGAAAGGCATCAAGTTGATTTATGTATTTGCAGTACAGGGTCCAAATTTCAGCACCGCAGAGAAGGGTTGAGAGAATGACTGATCTGTATATGTTGATCTTTACTCTGAGAGAAATGTCTTTGGTGTTCCATAAAGATTATCGAATGCTGTGCTGGCTTTGGCCATTCTGCTTTGGATTTCTCCGTCCATTTTGCCATCCGAAGAGACTGTTGATCCAAGATATGTGAACGCCTCAACAGTTTTTAATGCAGTACCATCAATGAATATGGAAGGATTTGTGGGAGATGGGTTGCTTAGTACTGGCTGGTATATTAGCTCAGTCTTCTTTATGTTGATAGTGAGTCCAAATGCTTTTGCTGTTATATATATATATATATATATATATATTAAGAAATAGATGGATTAAATTCAAGATATTTTTTATTTATAATTTATTTTGTTTAAACGTTATTTTTGATGGATACTCATATTCAAGTAGAAGCTCTGTTTTTTTAATTAAACTGTATTTTTTTTCCAACTACATCTACCAGCCTGAATATTCAAGGAATTTCAAGATTTATTGAATATTCATGCAAGTCCTGGTTTAAAAAAATAAAAAAGGTCATGAGTCATGAATTTTAAACAGGCAAACAATGAATAAATGTATTAAAAAACATGTTTAGCGAAAAGGAGAGAAAGCAAAGTTATTAAATAGGGGAATTGAATTTTGCTTGCCTGTGAAAGCTTTCCATGGCTGGGTGACATAAAGTGCCCTGGGCTTATTGTAGTTTCGCTAATATAACAGGGATGCAGGTTTGAACCGTGCTGGAAGGCAGATTTCCTTTATTTAGATCCTTGAATGTACAGGCTGGTAGACATAACTTTATACTGTTGTAATGGAGCAATAACTCTAAGTAGAAGCTTAGGAAGCATTATTTGACTCATTCTTCTTTGGAGCTGAAAAACATTTATTTTATTGTGATGGATGGTTACAAGCGAGAGTAGACATGGGGTGTGCTTATATTATTACCACAACTATTTAAAAAACAGAGATGCCTACTCAAACACATGTGTCCTCTAAATATAACATTTAAAGTAATAAGAAATTGATGATTAAATAATTACATATAATATTAAATTAATTAAATTGTAATCAATGTGACAATATTCTCATTTTTGTTGGCTTTATTATGATATTTAAGGAGAACATTGCTTTTTTATGACCTTGTACCAGATATTGTGTTACTACATCAGGCTCATAAGCAAGGCTTATTAAAAAAAAAAGGTTCATTGGTAGGAATGTCTTCACTCTAGATCAGTGGTTCCCAAATATTTTTTCTCTGGGACACATTTTCAGAATGAAAATTTGCTTGTGCCTTACCAAATTTTATGAGATAAAAAGTAGATTTAAAAAAAAACAAAACCCAGAGAGACGGTTAAAGGGAGATAACCATGGATTCGAAGTCAGAACATTATCATTGATAACTCTCTCCTCCAATTTGCGGATCCTGGTTAGTATATTCTTAATACTTGATATAATGCAAAAAATATCACAATGATAAAATCGGTCAGTAATTATTTATAACTATCTATAATGGGACTCATGCATGCAATTACAAGTAATCCATAGTAATATTTTAAATTTGGAAATCATATCTATTTTTGGCATATGAACTTTTTGAAACTGTTTCTAAGTCTTTGATTGACTTTCAATCATTCCACCTCACCTGCCATCCTCTTCTGCCACACCTATGAGGTGCATAGCACCGTTTGGGGTGGTGGCACTGCTCTAGATAGTAGAAAGAGTCTGAGGTTGATTTTTTTCACCACATAAATTTTTGTAAATCTCTGCCTTAAATAATACTAGATTTGAGTGTCAGAGATTTCTGTAGGCCAAGTCAAAAATAATTATACAATCTCCTTTTATGGGAAGACTTAAACACTAAAATGAAACCAAAGAATGAATTGGGCAAAATACAACAATTAATTCAACAAGTACAGTCAACTCACATGGTCTGGTAATTTTTTTCAATCAACCACTATTAGTCCAAGGACAGTGCCACATGTTATTTACAACTTTCCACAGGAAATTGACAGCAGCAGAGTGTTTTGGTGATACAGTCTTGCTTATTTCTTATATATAACTTCATATTAACCCATTCAGAATGCCATCCAAGAGAACAGGGGTTGCAGATGATGCTGCTGGAGGTAAGAAGACTTACTGTGGATATGATGGCTGCCTGCTTGTATCTGAGTATGCCTGTCTACTAGGCGGCTAACCAATCCCGGTGGCAGACACCTGCTCAGGCACATTTGCGTTTGTTCACCACCCACAGAGCCCAATCATGGTTTATACTGTTACTATGCTGAGCAGACCTTGGTTTCATTTTCTGGGAAAGAGAGCATTATCTAGCGTGATCAACAGTGTGAATAAGACCCATACACTCAAACTATCAGTCACGATGACTTGAAACTTTGTGTTAGCACAACTATTGACAGCTCCCAACTAATTCCATTTACCTAATTTCGCTTACAAGGCTTAGGTCAACCCATTGTATGATTTTAAAGCACTTTCCAGAGTGCTGCATGCTAGGATTGCCTCTTGTGTGAATATGATGGCATCAGATCATCCATACTGTATGGAACTGTTGTGGCCTTGTTAGGGCCAGAAATAAAGACACAAAGAAAGGAATTTAGTTAAACAAATATATTAACAGAAACAGTAATACAAACGAGAGTGTTACAGCAAGAATGTTTGGTCCGACTGTCAGAGCTGACTGCTGGAAACTTCTCTGCTTCTCTGCTCCTATTTATACCTGGGAGAGTCCATACATGTGTAGGTAAATTACCACAACAGAAAAAAAGGAGCAGATTATTAAGTTTTTTGCTGAAAACAAAAGCCAGGAAAATTTGAAGTGTCAGAAACATAGGGGTAATTTTGGGGGCAATTTCTATCATCCGGTATTTTTTGTGATCCAGCAGTGGCCTGGTCCCAAGGATACTGGGTTCAAGGGGTTGGATTGTATAACAATATTCATTTGAACAACTTGGGGATCTCAGAAGTTTGGGGCAATATTTATTTAATTAAATGTTGTTTTCTAGTTTCAGGAAAACCTCTTGATGATTGCCATTCGGGCTGGCCAAACAAAGATGGCTGAATTCCTTATTGACAATGGAATAAATTACAACTTTACAAGGACAGTCTTGGTTAGTTGAAATGTTATAAATTTCATCTTTTAATATTGAAATACATTTAAATCCTTAATTGGCTATATATTAGTCTAGGCAGCCAATCAGATTGAATTTTTGGCAATCTTGAACCTTCATGCCCAGAAAAAAAAAAAAAAAAGTGTCAAAAGAATGTTTTTTCCTTTTTAACTACCTTCAATCCTTGGCAATGTTTATTGTGTTAAAAAGTGAGGATTAGTGTATACGGCTGTAGCAGAAACAAATGTTTTACTTTTTTGGCAAAAAAGATTTAGAATTTAGCCTTAAGTTTGTAGCGGACCATGGGTTTATGTGTTGTTAAACTAGGAACACGTGTGTAACTCCTGATAGAATATTAAAAGGTCCACTACAAGAATATGGCCGACTGAAGTTGAGTCCAACTGAAGATGTAAAGAAAACAAACAAGACTGATATATATATAAACAACAAGTATATGTATTAAACAACAAAATTTACAATGGACATCAACATTTGTGTTTGTGGGTGAATGTAAAGAGTTTGTATTTTGATGAATGTTCATACGTACGTGTATGTGTGTTTCATGACATTTTCCTACAAGTGGGCAAAATGCAGATCTCTGCGAGAGATCACATTTTTTAAATGTGTCTGCTGAAATGCAAAGTAAAAAGAGAACGAGGCAAGAAATTGCCCAGTATTTATAGTTTAGGGAGAGCATGCCCTAGTGAACAATTAGGAAATTAAGGAGGAGGTAACTCCGACAAGTTATCAAAGGCTGCCAAAAATTTCCAGTACCTCCATGCTTTGATAGTTTTTTCTTTCTTTATTGTATTTTGTTAAAATAAAACCCTGTAAAAAATACTACAATTAGTAAAAATTTTTGGAGAGCCAAGGCCGGTATGGCCCTGGTATAATAAAAAATGCTAACAAAATGTAAAAAGGTATTTCTACTCTTTGTTAGCATGTTCTTTTCCTAGAAAAGAGAAACATAATTTTTTTTTGTTTTATTTCCGATGCAGTTCTGTTAGGGCTTACATATTTTTTTTTTACTTATTTATTATTACTTTACAAATTCTGAGATGTTGAATGAAATTTTGAATTTGATTCCAGTTTCCAATTATGACAAAAAATTGTTGAACTAAAATAAATTACATTACAGTTTTGCTTTTGAACTCTATTTGCTGCCTTATTTTTGGTTACATGGCTTTCAAGTTTCAAAGGAAAGCTCAAAATATGGGGCGAGTTATAAAGACAAATTTAACTGGAATATAAAGGAAGTAAATCACTGTTTGGTAGGCGTGGCCTTTGAAAGGCTAAAAATAGTATGCAGAAATCGTTTGAAAAGCTGAAATAAACAATAGCCCAACTTTACAAAGGCCACAATTTTTGAAAGCGTGGGTAAATTACTACTACTACTGATAATAATAATTTATTTATTTTCAAAACCCTTTTTTTGTCTGACTCTACTTGTTTTTTTGTGTGATCCACCCCATTTTAAGATCCCAGGTAAATTTGAACAAGCGTCATAGCCAATTACTGCTTTATTACTTAAAGATGGTTTCCAAATACTTCAAAAGTTTGATTAAATCAAAGAAATTTTGTTACTGTAAGAATTTTTCGTAGTTTTCAAAGACATCATAAAAGTAAAACTAATCACATTAGACAAGTTTCGCTATATGATGTAAGGGAGATAAATCTTCTAAAATCTAATAAAATGTCTGGATTATTTCCCTTTAGTTCCAACGCCTCTTTGAGCATCATCAAGTTTGAATCTCGTATTCAGTTTTGTAAAGGTTTAAAAACGAAGTTTTAGATTTAATATTCTGCAACAAATTATCATAAATTATTGTGAAATTTTTCAGCAACTATGAATTATTTTTATTTTCAATACATTTGGTTACAATAAACTTGTTTTTTTTTTGACTAGTAAAATTTCTGTAAACCATACAAAATCCATTTCTATAGTAAAATAAAAAATAATATAGTGAACATCTATAATAGATACATTTGCAATATATTTTGTTAAAATTATTAAGAATATTCTCCTATAGTATATCACATCATCATCAGCATCAATTCCATGTCTGGGTGTGGTCATAGGGTTGCTCCACAGCGGAGTGCCTGACCAGTTCCCATCACATACCTGGGTTGAAAGCTCAAGAGGTATTCATTCATGTGTAGTGTGTCTTGGGCAGGTAGACCTGGCGAAACCCATCTCTCTCCAGGTAAAGACCACAGCTGATATTCTCCATCTTGAAGGCTTGCCTTGGTCACAGACACATGGCTGTTGATTCCATTAGGAGAACTCTTTGTTCTGGCTTCAATCTAGGAAGTCTTCCACCTTGTAATGTTGTGTAAAAATGACGTTTTTTTTTCTTGTCATTGCTATTTACTGTATTCATCTTTGGTAATTTTTAAAAGCTACTTTTAGAATTTTAACCATGCATTTTTCATCTCGGATTTCTGAAAATTGATAGTCCACTGGGGTGTTTACACACTTCAATACAAAAATGTTTATAGTGTTACAATTATGCAAAATATTGTCGTATTGCTGAAAAAAATGAGGTAATAGACAATGTTTGTTAAAATGCACATTAAATCAAAACTTGAACTGAAGATATGATTTTTAATTGAAATGAAAATTATAAATAATTTGTTGCGTAAACATATGTTGTATATCATAGATGCATCAATACAATAATAGGGAAAAGTTTCATTCATCAAATTTAACTACAATATAGGAAGATATTACATTAACTAAACTTATAATTACAGGACAGAAAGAGTAATATATATATATATATATATATATATATATATATATATATATATATGTGGGATATATCACTACCCCCACCTTCATTTTGACGCACGCACGACATTTTCACCCCTTCCTCTCACTTTCGGCCGGTCATAGTAGTAAACCGTTGTCTTAGCCGAAGATGAGGAAGAATTCATTTTTTCGCGCGCTTTTGCGCTGACGTCACAGCAAATTTGGCTTTTCAAAATTAGTCGCCACCGTGGTCGTCTGACCATCGGCTGGGCTGGCTCAATTGTCTCTCGCCGGTAACCCCATATATACTGACAGAGACATTTTATTCGGCAAAACCTTGCCTAGACCACATGGCTCGTCGCGGTATCTTACACTGTCGTCACCTTAGGACAGAATTTTCATTCCAACGCGAACATCTTTTAGCGAGCCGCTCAACTTCCAGGAACTTTCGAAAACTTCCAACCTGATGAACAAGCATTTTTCACATTCTTCGAACTCATACTTTCTGAACCTGTTACTTTAAAAAGAATTACATACACTCACAATTATAAACTCTCGCAGTGAGTATTTTTTCCTTGCCGTACGTTCACTATGCATTACAACTGACTTTCTGAACCTTTCTTCTCGAAGAACTCGTTCCCGCTAATAGCCATCTTGGATTTGAATTTTGGCGCGGATTCTTATCTTGTCAACTACCATATTTCCAGTATCTTACTGAAGGTCTCCACAGAAGACAATTTACTAATCTACTTGGCCTCTTTCTCAATTACTACATTTTCCAGTACATTTACTGAAGGTCTTCACTGAAGACAAACTACTTGTTAAACTCTAATAAAATTTATGTTTGTTCTTAACCTTTTGTTGTTTTGCCTGTCTACTTCTTTTCACTTTGTACGTTTGTACGGTGGGAAGAGCACGTCCTCTTTATATTTCTGTTTTTTTTACTTTGTCTGTGGATTCGGTAGTAGTGTGTAGCGTCTGGCACAAGGCCTTATTTTCGTAAGCCAGATCTGCACCGCTATCGGGTCCACAACATATATATATATATATATATATATATATAATATAAAAGTGGACATGGAAGTCAGCACTTAGAGGCGACAGTCTGTTTCATGCTAGTGCAATCGTCAGGCGACTGACGATTGCACTAGCATGAAACAGACTGTCGCCTCTAAGTGCTGACTTCCATGTCCACTTTTATATTTACACACACTCTATCTCTGATATTGAGCACTTTACCCCATAAATATAGCACACTTTAAGACTATATTTCTGCATATATATATATATATATATATATATATAGGCACATGCCCGAGCGGTTAGGACATTCGCTTTCTGATCATGAGACCCAGGTTTGAATCTTACGATGGTCAATTTGTCAGGAAGGTGACTTCCTGATGCTATCGGACTGGATTGAGGTCAATCCCAGCATGCAGCACCTTTGGAAAGTGCCTGAAAAGCATACCATAGGTTGACCCAATCCTTGTGAGTCAAATTGGGTAGATGGAACTCTTGTGGGCTGTCGATAGGTATTGGCTAGCCACTCTAGTAGATGGGTATCCTTGAATATGAGTGGCCAGCCATTATATATATATATATATATATTGTATATTATTACTCTTTCAGTCCTGTAATTATGAGCTTAGTTAACTAATATCTTTCTATATTATAGCTATTATATATATATATATATATATATATTTAATATTTATGTAATACATACATATATTTATATAATATATATATATATATTATATTTATATAATACATATATATATATATATATATATATATATATATATATATATATATTGTGTGTGTGTGTGTGTGTGTAATTTGTGTATTTAGATAGTGTATTTTCATTCAAACAGGTTTGGTTAAATAATTTACGCATACTACGTCTGTTTACTTTAGTTTTAATCCTATCATGTCCACAAATGAATTTCTTGGTAGTCATAGATAAAAGATAAAATATACACAGACAATTTAACCGCATGAAGATGGTCTGAGATGAGATTGAAAGTACTCTGGAAAATAAAAATTATTTGAAAGAAAATTATGGTATTTTTCTTAATCAATTTTCTATGGCTACCAAGAAATTGACTTGTGGATTTGAAATGATTAAAACAAAAATAAACAGACGTAGTATGTCTAAATTATTTAACCAAACCTGTTTGGATATATATATATATACATATATATATATATATATATATATATATATATATATATATATATATATATATATATAAATATAAATCCTGAAAACTTACCTTAGTTAGTCAGGTTGGAAGACATCACAGAAGAAGACAAAGTGACATCTGCCTTGCATAATAACTACAATTGTGCCACACTGTGATTGCTACACACCCTCATTGATTCAGGAGAGTAGTGGGAGGGAGCAAAAGAAACAAGTTGCCAACTAGGAATTACAAGTCCTTTAATAATTTTGGTGTAACAAAACACCCTATGTGACTAACACAGGGTTAATAAAATATGAAACGGCATTTATATATTTTTTTTTTTTTGAGAACTGACAACAAAAAAGTTAAACCCGATTTATAAAACTGGAATAATGCAATATTTATTATTCTAAAGAAATGACTATGAAAATATTTTTTTTTTTATAAACTTCGAAAAATATCTGTGAATGAAAGAACACGAAAATTTAAATAAAAACAATTTACCATTTTATGATGAACATAATAATAGTGACACCCCCCCCCCACTTATATCTCTTCCTCTGAACCAAACATTCTTTTAATCTTAGATTTTAGGTGAGACCACAAACGCTCAATATTTTGAGGGTGTATCTTCATTGGGTGGACAAACTTTTCCTTGTGTACATTGTATTTAAATTTAAAATTTAAAAGCAGTGTCAATTGTTATCTTCTGTCTTCTCAATTTTTGTTCCTTTATTGTTCTCTCTTCTTAATAGTGTGTTTTTTTCTCTCATATTTCTTTATTCAAACACTCAGTAATTTCTTGCATCTTAGTGGCTTGGGTGAAATGATAAACAAAAGTATAATTACAGTATGTCTGTAATTTTTACCAGGTAATTATATTGATTAGGCATCCTTGATCCTGGGTCACGATTATAAAATTGGAAAATTAAAACAAGAAGTAATTTGAGATATAAAAAACCTGAGAAGATATAATGTATGGAAAATGCATTTTTACAAAAATTTATAATTACAGTTCCTCGTTGTTATGTGTTTATTTAAATTTTCTTATTCCCTTGTTCATAGACATTTTTATAAATTTATAAAGAAAAAAATTTGTTGCCATAATTTTTTCTTTCTGATAATAAATATTGTATTGTAGTTGGATCACATATTTTTATAACCGATTGAGTGATTTTTTATGGTCTATCAACCCTCTGTGTGTTATTTAAAGACAAAACATATTTGGGAATGTAAGTATAATTTACATTGTTTTTTTTTGCAAGTGAATAATATTGTATTAATAATCTTTTGAGAAAAACAATGATTTTTCCAGTTGCAAGTCCTACTGTTTAATCCATCACTGGGTGGAAGAGGTGGGTTCATACCTTCCCAAGAGTATTTGCATATAAGGGAATTTAACACACACAACTGGAATTTGAACTCGGTTCTTTGATTTCTCATACAAAGCCGCTATCCATTGCACCACCCACACATCCCATATTCTTATAAAATTATAACTATAAAATTATTATTGTAAATAAACAATTTAATAAAATAAATACTGTTTAAATTTTTTTGTTGTCAGTTATTATATTTATATATATTTAATAGTATGTATTATTATTTTATTGTTGTGGAACCAACTCCCAAGAAGATGCTTCCCCAATCACTACAATCTTAACCTAGAGTTAAACAGTATCTTCCCCACATATCCCCATAAACCGTGCCTTTTAATTTGTATTCCTCTACCTTGGGTGACTCTTGGGCCTTGTAGAGGGTGATATTGTAAAAAAATAATATACGAATCCAGTTTCTTATGTTTGGGTTTTAGTTTATTTTTATTTTTTTATTTTACTTCTTATTTTATTTTTATTTATTTTTACTTTTTATTTTTTATTTTATTTTATTTTAATTTTATTTTTATTGTGAAAATAGCTTTTTTAAATCAAAAAAAATTGTCAAGGGCGTATGCAGTCATAGTAGTGTCAAGAGGAGAAAACATTTTTTTTAACACAACATTTTTTTTTGAGGCTGGGGGTGGCTACATTTGTTAAACTTTGCCAAAAATGTGCATATAAAAAAGGTAAGTAAATAATAATAATAAATATTTTATTTACACTATTTACATTTTTTGGTCGTTGTATGCTCCAGTGGATAAAAGCATTGGCTGAATCCAGTGATTTGACCCAGAGAGTTGTGAGTTCAATACCTGGCTTCAGCAGAGGTAAACAAAAAACTTGGAGAGTTGAGTTAAAGGGAGATAACTGATACTCAGACATCCGGAAGAGACATGGCATGTGGAACTAGAACAATCTACCCTGGTGGATGAAATAAAGAGTTAAGTTCGAAATTCCAATCACCTGGAGAAGGCCAGAGTGTACAACGGCCGAAATGTTGTGAATATGGCCATAAAATTGAGGACAACAGTCCAAAAAATGTAAGTAGTGTAAATAATTATAATACCCCATCTCAGAAATATAGACAGATATTGAAGAAATATTTTATGGATGAATTTAATCTTTTTCTTTTTTAAAAACTTCTAAATTTTTTTTATTTTAAAATATTATTTATTATTATCAGGACTACAAAAGATCAACCCAGCAAATAGACTGCTATGTGATTAACTGCCGACAACTTGCCTACGACCACCAAATGATGGACATTGTGCATCTCATTGACCAGAAGAACAAGCAACTATTCAGCTTCGTTAAACTTCGACAGAGGATTCCACGTATCCATCATTCAAAATCGTTAGCCATTGATGACAGTGCACAGGTGCCTGGCAGTTGCCTGGGCATTTCTGCAGAAGACAGACTGAAACAGGAGAAAAACTTTATCAAATCTAAAAAGCAAAACATATCTGATTCTTATAATAAGGGCTTGAACCTTCATCGTCTTACACCAGACCTTGTTCTACTCGAGAGAAAAAAAGGACAGAAGAGATTTCTACCTTTGCACGGAAATTCTCCACGGAGTTGGGTGGTTAGAAACTGTGTCTCATCTGCTGAACAAGGTGGTGCTCCTCCATCGGTGTTAAGTTCACTTTTAAATTGTCCACAGTGGGACATGCCATCTGATTGGCTATTTGAAATAAAAAATGTTAATGGCAGACAAAGAGTAAACACTAGACTGGCCACTGGGTGTTGGGAGCCAAAAAACAATTCTTGGAAGGTCACTAGCATTGAAAGGCAGTTTCAGGAAATATCTTATGAAGCTGTGATCCCAGACAGAGGTAAAAGTCAGATGCCACAGAAAAATAATAAAGTGTTAACAAAGAGAAATACAACTAAGTAGATAAATAAACCAAACCATAAAGTTATTCTGTAAATTTGAATTGTTTAAGCAAAAATACAAATTTCTGTTTGCCTTTGAAAATGGCTTCCCAAAATTTTTCAACTGTTTTTGTCTAACCCAGAGATTAAGACTTTTTTTTATAAGATGTTTTTTTTATTGATTATTACAAGAGCATCATGAATGATTATAAAAATATATTTAAAACAAAATTTGATGCAGAGTTGCTTAACTTTAAATTTAAATTTGAAATTTCTGGCATCCGATGTTCCTAGATGTGCAGCCTCCTGAACCTTATTCAGCTTCTCACTACTTTTGTTTTTAAAAATGTTTTTTGTTAATGTTTTTTTAAATTTTTTTGTATGTTTTTTGCTAATGTTTTTGTTAATGTTTTTTAAAAATATTTTTCTTAACGTTTGTTAAAAAATGTTTTTAAAAATGTTTTTTGTTAATTTTTTATTGTTTTTTTAAGGCTAATTTTTGTTAATGTTTTTAATCTGTTTTCATGTTTTTAAAATTTTTAAAAACATTTTTGAATGATTATCTTTATTATTAATATATTGCTTGGCAATTCACATTAAGGTCTTTTGTAACAATATATTACATGTGCGCCATGAATAGTTATAAAAAATCTACATAAATTAAAATTTGATAAAAACGAATTTATGATTCAAATATGAATTTTAAGTTAGTAAAACAACTAAAATCCTTAACAGGAAGAAAATATTTACACTATTTATATTTGGAATATTGTCCCAATCTTTTTTTATCACAATGTTTTGGCCATTCTGTCCAACCTTTATTAGGTGTACATCAATCCAGTTAACCTATATGGAATTCTGAACTGAACACTTTATTTAATCTATGTGGATAGACTGTTCTTGTTCTACTGCTCATGTCTAGGGATATCTCATCTAGTTCTTATTTTTAGAACTGTTCAGTTATTGCTTGCTCTTGTAAGGGAGCTATAAATCTCCCTTGCATTTATATATACAAAAATACTTGTAAAAATGGTAGACAGAAAGATGTAGAAACAACAAAATGAGTATTATTTATTATTTGGCTGTTATGTGGTGATGGAGTCATAAGAGACAGTAATACTGAGCAAAATTGTGATTTTGAAGTCAAATGTCAATCAGATATGTATTAGAATCTGACAAGATAAAGAATAAGTAAAGTGTGTACAGTCTTTCTTGTATATTTTTTATAGATATGTGTAATGTGTGCCCAGATAATTTGGTTGGAAAATACAAGAAGTGTCTGTTTTTTTTTACCTCAAAGTTTTGTTGAGTTCTAAGAGATAAATGTTACTATTATGGTCTGAAAAAGGAGTTGAAATTTTCATTGATGCATGTGTTGATGGCCTGTCTGTGTTGACTGCCTGTCTAAAAGTGAGAATGTCATGTGTTTGTGTGTGCAGAAGAGAAAAGTGTGGGTTGATTTTCATTGGTTTAGAAAGAGTGAATTAATGATAATTATAATTGTTAAAATTATTTTATTATAATTATTTTTGACAATTTAATTCATTTTTATTTATTCTTTTATGAACATGACACAGTGAGTGTATAATTAATTTTTTACTTAGGAATTTCTTTATGGACACGACACCCTGTTTCCACTGAGTCCAAATATATACTTACCAACAGCAGTAAAACAAAAACAACAATGCTAAACAAAAACAACAGCAGTAAAACAAAACAAGCGTGGTAAAACAAAAACGACAGCAGTAAAACAAAACAACCTTGGTAAAATAAAAATGACAGCAGTAAAACAAAACAACCATGATAAAACAAAAACGACAGCAGTAAAACAAAACAACCGTGGTAAAATAAAAACGACAGCAGTAAAACAAAACAACCGTGGTAAAATAAAAACGACGGCAGTAAAACAAAACATCCATGGTAAAACAAAAACGACAGCAGTAAAACAAAACAACCGTGGTAAAACAAAAACGACAGCAGTAAAACAAAACAACTGTGGTAAAACAAAAACGACATTATAAATATATAAATATAAATATTTATTTTATTATTAATGAAACACGGAATTCCAACCATTCCAACCAACTTAGATTATAACAGATTTCAATTGATAGCTTAAAGTCATATATTGATCACACAAAATAAGATGAAATTTTTAATTCAAAAGTTAATCCAATAATAGATGTAAATAAATACATAACTAAAATTCATAATTCAAATATAAATATTTATTTAAAAAAACAACAAAGATCTTTAACAGGAAGAAAATAACTTGGGAAGAGTATAATGATTATTTTAATTATTAAGAAATGAATGAATTATTAGGATGGGATCTTTTATATTGATTGTTACATGTGTGTCATAAATAGTTATAAAAATCAACATAAAATAAAATTTGATAAATAAAATTTATACTCTTAAATTATAAGATATCTCATGAAAACAAATTTACAAGCTGACCAATTTTAAATAAAATAAAACTTGTTTATTTTATTTTATTATTAATGAAACACATAATTCCAACCATTCCAACCAACTTAAAATAGAATTTAACCAGCCTTTAATTTATATAAAACAATAAAATTTACACATCATTTGAAATTTATAGCAAACTAGAATTTTTTGCAACATGCTGATGTGCGTTGAAGTCCTCACAGTATTTAATATCGTTTAAGTTATCGCTAACATTTTTTGTCAAAATTTACAAAATTTCACAAACCAATCGATGAAATTTGAATAAGCTTATTTGTTTGGAAAAAATACTTCAACAAAAAACCTACTTCACAGTTTAATAATTTCTTTAATTTAATTTAATTTTATAAGACTTCATGGCAAACAATATTTTTAAAGAAAATTTATTGTTTTCATTTTTCCTTTTTAGCAGCAAAGAATAAATTTAGGATTTCTTACTCGTGAGCATGCAACATACAACTGGTCATGTGTAGATATTTCTCTCTGGAGCAAAATTCCAACTTTTTGAAGTATTTGGGCCTTGTGATTTGTTTATAGTTTTTGTAAATGCAATGTAAACGGGAAACTGGATTCTTGTATCTATATAAATATTCTTGTATTTATATAAATAAATAATTAAATAAAATAAATAAAAACTTAAAGAAAAGATATGCAAAAAACAATATGGCATTTTTTAAAATAAATATTTGTTATTTTAATCATTAAATTGTTTTTAAAATAGTGGGAGTATTTTGCATGTTAAGTAATAAAAATTCTGAATGTTTAAATAATAAAAATTCAAATATTTCCCCCAAAATTAATGAAAATTTATTGTACTAAGCCATGCATCCTAGTATTTTGTATCGCCTTACTTGTTTGCACTTCTCCCTAAAATTTGATTTTGATTGGTCAATGTATGGTTATTTTAGAGGGTGTGATGGACAGATGGACAGACTGACCAATGGAAGTCACAGAATTTTATATATATATATATATATATATATATATATATACAGTGTAACCCGGATATAAGAGAGTTGTCGGGACCGGAGAAGAAGTCTCTTATATCCGGGCTTGGTCTATTATATATACATTAACACAGGCTCTAATTTGGGACCAGATAAAATCTCTCTTATATCCGGGTTTCTCTTATATCAGGGTCTCTTATATCCGGGTTACACTATATAGAGAGAGAGAGAGAGAGAGAGAGAGAGAGAGAGAGAGAGAGAGAGATTATCATGTTGCAAAATTTTATCTTTCTAACATCTATAATAATTAAGTTATTTTTATTCTTTGTGCCTTTAATAGGGAACTAATTTCAGAGCTTCTTTGAATTTGAGATAATTCCCTCCTGGTTTTAACCATCTTTTTTGCATACAATACCTTATTAACTGGATATCAATAATGATTATGCATTTCTCTTCAATAGCATTGGCTGTATTTAGGCTTGGTGTACTTAATATATTATTTGCTTGGTTCATTCGAGTTATTTAATATATTTTCTTAAATATATTTTTTTTGAAAATTTTGAATCTGATCCAAATTTCTTAAGTTTCCATACATTTTAGTTAATATTTTAATTGCCAACATCCATGCCAGTTTCAAGGTTCAAAGATATTTTAAATGAGTGTTGCTGGGGAAGGAAGAGAAACAAAAGGGGGTCTCTGGTCAAAAAAGTTTTACCCTTGATCTAGATATAACAAAAAGTATATCTATATAAAAGGTAGATATCAAAAGATAATAAAGAGAGATGTTTCCTGCCTTTCAAGATGCTCGCCAGTGTATATGTCGCAGTTAGCTCCTCTTCATTTCCTTAACCCGTCAACAGGGGTCTCTCTCTCCCGGGAGTATAAATACTGGTTGACCTTTCGCCTCTTTCTCTCTTTTCTCTGCTTACGCGCACGTGTGAGCAACGATGTCGATTTTGGCCGCAGGCCGAAACCTCGCACGTGGGGCAAGGTACAAAAAACTTTCTCTAAAAATTTCCAATATGTGAACTCTCATACACAACCAGCGTTTCCCATATTCTGGGAACACGCTAAAACAAAATTCATCCGTACGGACATTCAACTAAAAACAACACACACACAACTTTCCATACAGACACTGTAACATTTTATTCATGTCTTAAATGTATTTGTAATTCTTGTATTGATCTATTTGTCATTAATATATAATTGTTTTGTACATATATATCGGTCTTGTTTGCTATCTTTTGCTTTCTTTGGACTCCATTAAAGTCCAACATTCTTATGTAGCTGGACCGGCCAGCGGAAGCCTTAACCTAGAGATAACTCATCTTCTCTTCTTCCATTCATTCACCGCCCGGTCCACTACATATATTTATACAAATCAACTTGATGGAGTTTTAGTTATTCTCCAAAAAGATGAATAACTTTTATTTCCTGTTCACTCATATCTTATCCTTTCTCCTTCACAAACAATTGTTTTTTCTTTTTATTAAAAAACAATTACACACACACACACACACATTTATTTATTTCAAGTGCACACAAAATATGTCATCAAGGACAAAAATTGAAAACTCTGTTGTAAAAATTCTGCTTATAAAATTTTTATAAAACATTGTACTGTTTTTGTTTTTTCAATTTTCAATAAAATTGTGGAAGTTTAAACAAAACCCTGTAGGGATACAAACGGCGATTGTCTCCCTTTCATTGAAATAGCCATGAGGGTCACATGATGGTCAGTAAATGATATCAGAGGATAGAGTGACAAAGGCCATTTGTAATGTTGAGCCCAGAGAAGAAGGACATCCCTGTAGGTAGGTTCTACAGAAAAAAAAAACAATGGCCTAACCAGGTTCATAGAGAAACTGCTGTAATTCCAGTTTTCCCTTCTGGAAAAATTATAAGTAAATTTCCTCTTTTTACACACCATTTGTTGCATATATGTTATAATTTCTTTGCATGGGACAGGTATATATGTGTATATATCTATGTATACAACATAGCATTATAAAACTCTTTCTGAGCACTAAGCATGTTTGTCATTCTTTTTCCATTCAGCTATTCCATTACACCTGTGAATTAGGGTGTTATATCACGGATATAATATTGCCTATAATGGGGGAAATTCAAATGGGAGAATAAATCTTTTTTCTATGGTATCCTTCTATTATAAGAGGGACCATAAAAATTAAAACCTTCACAGCTTCAATTTTTATGTTAATCATTTCACCCCAATCAAAGCAATAAAGCCACTAAGACCCAAAGGGTTTTTAGTGGGTTATCAGTTATAGTGAAGTGTATGAGTGTTGAAACAGATTAGTTTGATTTGGCCTTGTTAGTTAGATAGCCCGCCATAAGAGGGGTATAAAACAAGAAAATCAAATTGTAAAGTGAAACAACAAATTTATATACATATAAATCAATTAAGGTCTCTACAAATAAAATTAATGTATTTTGGTTGATACAAGGTTGTCAAAATATTTGTAGTAGTCCTTGCAAGAATGAGTTTATGTGTACGTAGGTAGAAACATATGTGTGGATGTATGTATGAGTGAGTGTTATCGTAGGGTAGGAATATCTTTGAAGCAATCACTCAGTCTTAAAATGTTCCGTTTGTTTATCAAGTATAAAAGAGGTGAGGAAGAAAGGTAGAGATATTAATAACGATTGTTTGACATTTGTCAAGGGACATGTTAATATGCTTGTCTCCATCTCTCTGGTGACAGGCAAACTTGTCCGTTTTTATTTTGTTTGTGGGGCTTGAAAAGGTCATTTGGGAATTTACTCCCAGATATGATTCGGGCCTTTCCATTGGATGATAACAAATTTTGCGTTGGCTCGTGAAAAGGTCTGTAAAAGAATTTGTTTCTGAGAATTGAAGATTATTTGAATTTTGTTTTTAAATGTTTCCTAGCTTTCTATTGGCCAAAAAACATTTTACATCAAGGTGTGAAATTTCACAAGTTTTCTTTTGGATTCACTTTTGCGTGACAAAATCAATGAGTCAGTGCTTAGCATTTGAATTTTAAATCTAGATCTTGTTTTGTTCACTACAGGTTACTGGGAATGGAAGAGAATGAGGAGACTTTAGAAGGAACTGAAAACCTAAACAGGCAACAAGGAATAAACCTCTACTCCTGTTCAGTAGATGGGGAAGCGGTGTGAACCGAGCAAAAGGCGTACCTATCTATTCTTAGTTGGTATTCAATTAAATACCATATTGATGTCTTCAATTAAAAAAAATCATGAACAAGACATTGCATATAAGGATTATTTAAGATCAGATTAACTATGAATGGCTTTTGAGATTTCTATACAAGACCCTCTTAGATAATAAATGCTCCACAGTTGGTATACGAATTTGATTATTTAGGGTAAAGCATTTTGGAATCATTAAGTTATGCATAAAACATAATTAAAGAAATATTTAATGTTTATTTAACACATTCTGCACCAAAGGGAATTAATTAATGTCTTCACTATTTTATTTGTTAAGCATGAAACATTATGTAACATTCCCCCTTTTGAAATTTGTACCTTGTATTCATTTTGTCCTTTTCACATTGCTATGACTCATTCCTGCTTTCCACCAATGCAATTTAGTGTTGAGGCAATCCTTAGTGTTCTATTCTAGGCCTACACGTGTCATTACAAAATTTAATAAACCCCCAAAAAACAAGATTCAACCTCAGACACACACACACACATATATATATCACTTTTTACTTCAATAACAAGGTATTAAAATCATCAACAATTGATCAACACCTATGACAGAACAAATAACAAATATATAAAAACCTTTGAAGTATTTACATTTTAATATAGTGACCTTTTTTTCAACAACAATTTTAAATTTTTTAATTCAACAAATTCAATTTTCAATATGGTGGTTTTAATCACTTCCCATAGGCCTACTTTACTGTCATATTGTTTGTCACATTCATATAATTTCATCTTCACAAATGACCATAAATTTTCGATTGGATTCAGATTGAGACTTGATGGTAACAATTTCATTATCTTCTCTTGTAAACCATTTGCACTCAAAAAATTCATGAGTAAGCTTAGATACACGAGAGGGAGCATTGTTGTGCATAAATACACACTTCACTCGGAAACTGTGAGGCTGGAACTTGTATCATTCAAAGAAAGTCTTGTCCATGAAATCACAATAAACACTGTTCAGTTTAATTCCGTCATTGACTTTGAATGGTTCAGTAATGATTTGGTCGACAATTCTAGTCCATATCATAGCACTGTTATCTCCTAGCTACCTTCTTTTAGCCACAGATACATCTGCATTGAATAGAATCCATCCTTTGGTCCATCCCTCAGATTCATTGAGTGTCACCTAAGATTCATCCTTGAAAATTATTTCAGAAAAGTCAATTTTCATGTTTTTTTTTCCCTCAATTTTGATGCTTTAAAATATTTGCTTTACTGAGAGGAGTTTTCTTGACAGATGCCAATTTGCAAAGTATTCTGGACATTTTGACTCCCTCAATTCCAACCTGTTCAAAGATCTGGGCACTTGCCAAAAGTGGTTGTTTCGTTATAAATTGCTTTAGTTTCCGTTCCTCCTCTCGTGGAGACAAGTTTTTAAAGACTTTTCCTTTGCTTCTAGTTCTCAACTTAGTTATATTTTCAACCTCTCTCTTTATTGTTCAATGATCTCTGTGAAGTTCCTTTGATATCACCAATGTGGACATTCCTTCACTCAATGACTTTGTTATTTTCTGTTTTTCAGCATTTGTTAGATCCTTTTGGGTAAATAGCAGGACAGACTGGGTTCTATAGTCTTGAGTGGCAACCAGTCTAGGAGAAGGAAAACTCTGAATTCAAAAACTGGCGTGGAGAGGGTTGGGTTCCATTAGGCTATCTTGCCCAAGAAACACCACATCTACTGTGGCTGCAGTACACATGGTGCCCCTACGACCCTGATGGGTTACGGGATTTGCAATTGCAATTTCATTCTCCATGTTTCAAGATATTGGAAAAAAAAATAGTTTTGATTAGATTTCAGAGGCTTTAAACTTTTTTTAATTTTTTTTTATTGAACGTTCTCAAATTTTTTAATTTTTTTTTAAAGCAAACGTATTTATTGAACAAAGTAACTAATAATAACAAAACAAAAGTCATTGAAACAAAGCAAGTTCAGTCGACCAATGATGACAATTCCAGAACAACGTAACTATAAACAATTTTTTCTATCCTCTGCCAGCCGCTATGATGGAGAAAGCATTACCTCGAACCGTCGCCAGTGAGACACGCTGCAAGAGCCACTCCGTTTCGCGAGGCTCATTCCTTAATCGAGACGCAATCACGCCAATCCTCCGGAGGAACACCATCGAACGAGGGCCAATAACCCCTGAAGTCTCCACTGCCACAGGAGTAAAAAAAAATCTCTCAGCAAGAGAAGAATATTTAAACTAATATTAGTTTAATCTGCATAATAACTTCAGACTGCAGTTTTTATAATAAATCCAATAACTTTAATGAAACATCTTGAAACTACCTAAAAATTTAACTCAAGCTTTGTTTTGAAATCTAAATTGTTCAAAGCAAATTTGTGTTATTGAAGTTTATGTGATTTTCATAATAACTTCAGACGGACTGTATATATTTATTGTTTTTACAGTAACATTTACCCTGTAAAAGGCCCGGGAGCCACTCGAGGTAGAGGGTTACGTTTAGGGGTAGTTTATATGGATAGGAAGAGAAGACAATGGTTGACTCTAGACTTGAATAGGCTAAGATTGTTGGAAACATCAATCATCATCTTCTGTGTCTGTCTAATGTAAATACTGATCATCTTCTGTCTTGTTAATTCCTGGTCTGTTATTTTTCTCTCTCCTTAATTATGTTTTTCTTTTTCTCTTATTCTTTCACACTCAGTAATCTGTTTCTGGCTTCATTGCCTTGTTTGGGATGAAATGATAAAAAATGTGTGTGTAAAAAAACAACAAAAAACAAAAATATTTTTTTTTTATTCCTTTGCTTAATCATGTAAAACTTGTAAGTGATATCATCATGCACTACATCTGACAGTCGACACGGTCACCTTCAGTTGCCTGACTCTCAACGATTTGCCGGGATTATGGATGAGGATGTCCTGTCTCTTCCAGTTGAACTCGGTCATCCTTATGAAATCTGACTGCGTAGTTCCTTTCTCTAGGCCACAGATGAATATGTCTCTGCTGGACGGGGAGCTGTGATCTTAATGTTCTTGGGATATCCAAAAGAGAAATGAAAATTTTCAAATTTGCGTATGCCATGTCATATTATCTTGTGTGTGTGTATGTGTGTGTGTGTGTGCGTGTGCATAAACACACACTAACAATAACATCAATTATGAACACAGTCATAATGTGCTGACCATGTTGGAACCCCCCCCCCCAAAAAAAAAACTGCTATATACAGTATCTATGAATACTAATGGGTATGTCCCAATCCTCATAAATACATTGGACACTATTCTAAGTGGGGGTAATATGTTATCTTAGTAGTCTACTACTAGCAGTGGTTTACCTACTTCACGCCACTGGCGAGTATTGTATTTTGTTGACGTTATAAAGATTACAATTTTATTTCCAACCTCCGTAGTGGTTATTCCTCATTCAGTAACCCTTTCTAGGTTACAACAAAAACCTTCTCATAACTCTAGATACATACATAAAAGAAATCTACACTGTTAAAAAAAAAAAAGAAGCATTCTTGATAATGGCCAAAAGAATAGCCGAAAGCACTTAGATATACAGAACATTTGGACAATCTTTACAAACTTTATGTCCAGAAAAGAAAAAACTTATAGAAACACAAGAAAAATGAAATAAAAAGCTTAACCGCAGTACCTTTCAGTTGTCCTTAATGAAACTTGTACAAAATAAAGATTGCTGCCCAAATACACAATATATATATATATATATATATATATATATATATAGTTTAGGAAAAACTAGGTAATCCGTATGGGTAGACCCAAGGAGGATAAAATCCAGAGAGCTCAATGTAAATCCAGAGCTAATAATTTAAATAAAAACAGACCACGTTAAGGTTCCATGTAATAAGTTATTTCACCACAGCTCTTTTTTAACATTTAAAAAAATATATGTAGGTATTAATACATGAAATTACCCATGTATATCGGTACATGTGTACCTGTATGAGTGACTGCACATGTAAAGGAACGTATGTATATGTGAAACTTGCATGGGTGTGTATACAATATATGATAGAGCAAGATCTCTAATATTACCTTCAAATATCACTCCATATTAACTTAAAAACTGAACTTTAAGTAAAAGAAATTACCCATCTAAAAACAGTCATGAATTAAATTCATGAATAAAATTCAAACTGATAGAGATATCACCTTAATAATCAATTACAGCTAGAAGTAAACTTAGATTTTAAAATAAAATTTTATTCTTTTAGTGTACATTCTATGAATATTTTTCTAATCGACTATTTCATATTAAATCCCCAAAATTTTTGTAATAAAGTTTTTAAAAAAATTCAAATCGCTAACAAACATCAAATTAAATTCCTTGTAGACCGTTTAAACATTCAAATTTATATCAAACATTATAATATTTATAAACCCCCAAAATAACACTTTCAAAGTAAAGCAAAATGACAGCGTCTATTTTGTTAATTCCAAAGAAAGTCAGTGACACCTTCTCTCATGACTTCCTTCTCTCTTTTTATGTTTTTTTCTCTTCTCCCCCTTCTATATCAATATATAACTTCCATTAAGTTAACCGATTAAATGTGTCAATGTCTGGACCTCCTCAAGTAATATTAAGTACGAAAGAATAGAAATATTAAATTACATCTAACTCAATCATGTCTCTCTCCCCCCTCACTTCAACAGTTCGTTAATTTACATATGCTTAATAATGCCCGTGAAAAATGTGTAAATTTCTTTTCATTTTTCGTTTCAACCTTTGGAAGTAAAGTCTGATGATCCGCAGTCCTTTAAAAGGGCTGTGGTGAAATAATTTATTACATGGAACCTTAAAGTGGTCTGTTTTTATTTAATATATATATATATATATATATAAATTTTTTTTTTTCTAAAGAGCTAATGGATTTTTATTTTTAATCTGACATAGTGGATACCTGTATTTGAGTAGAATTTCCTGTTTAAAAACAGTGTTTGTCTACCAGTCTGCACATTCAAAAAAACATTTTATAAATCAGGATGTTCTGCTCAAACACAGATGTCCACTAAAAATAATGTTTGAAGTAATAAAAATGTTGGATTAAAAACAAAAATTCACTCACTCATTAGGAATTGCTTTGTTTACATTTCAGACATGAAATTGATCAGGTATGGCTTTGATGAAAAAATATGAATGAGACAAGGCAAATAAACTCTTGCTTAGCTCTGAAGGGGTATGCAGGTTCAAATCCTGTCAGAGGCACATATTCTTTATTAAGTTTTTTTGAATGTGAAGGTTGATAGACAGAATAAACACTGTTTAAAAAACAGGATGTTCTACTTAAATAAAAATAACATTTGAAGTGTGTGTGTGTGTGTATATATATATATATATATATATATATATATATATATATATAAAAGTGAACATAGAAGTCAACACTTAGAGGCGACAGTCTGTTTCATGCTAGTGCAATCGTCAGGCAACTATACATATATGTTGAACAATAAAAAATATTAAAAAATTAAAATCTTCAAACACACTGTGTTGTATATTAATATTCTTTCGTTTTTATTATTATTTCAGTTAGATTCCTTGACTAGTTTTGGCCAACATGGCCATCATCAGGAGAAAAAAAATATTTCTGCTTGCTGGTAGCAGTGAACTACAGAAATGAATGTCTTGATGGAGAAAATGAACTTTTGTCTGTAGTTTTCATTTGTTATTTTTATTTTTTTAACAGGAATTTTGGTCAGTCCTTGTGTTGGTCAAACAGTCTCTTTTAAGTTGTTATTTAAGATAAGAGCTGGATGGATTCATGCTGCTCTGAATTCCCTTGGTCATTTTGACAGTTTATTGGTTCCTGGAAAGGGGATGCATCTCTGTTAAGTGTGTGTGTTATTTGGTTCTTAGGGAGTGAGTGAGTATGTTGTGTGTAAGCGTGTATATTCATGTGAGTGTGTGTATAAGTGTGAGGCCTCATAAATAAAAAGAGTCTGCCAAAAATGTATAAACATGTTATAATCCAGAACGATGATGATATTTCATCATTCTAAAAATAACCTGGTCATCAGTGATGATAAAAAAAATAAGGATATTTCATCATCCTGACCCTCATCATTATAAAAATGACCCTCCCACCACAAAAGTGTCAGTAGAGTAGTGTAGACTATGGTACCCATAGCAGTAGTAGAGTAGACAAATAGCAGTAGTAGTACAGAAAACACATCTAGCCAGCGTTCCGTGATCACATCTAGCCAACGTTCCACGAAGATCGAAAACAGATGTTGTCAAACGTCATCCTCACAAACGAAATTCTCGGAACCAAACCAAGTAAGCATTGACTTTTAAGCAAAAGAGACACTGAGAACATTTTTTACACACACCATACCAATATTCTGTAATTCACATCACCAAAAGAAAATACAAATTCTTGTTATTTATGTCAACATGTGTCTCAAGTTTTTATTGTTGTTATCGTTGTACGTTTTATGCATTTTAATTTCTGTCATTAATATCAACTCCATCACAGTCAACAAATAATAATAATGGAGAAAATAACACATCAGCACCATCTTATCAACACCATTACACACACTTCATGAAAGGAAAAACTTGTTTTTTGTATTTTATTGAAATTGCGATAACACTGATTACTGTAGCACAATATTTTCTTAACAGATAGCATTACATTGGCGACCCATAGACAAGAAATTGCTAATGCATATGCAGCAATCCCAGTAGACACTTTGACCAACACTACCCAAGCAGTAGTTCGATATACTAATAAGTGTTTGGAAGCTAAAGGCCACCATTTTGAGCAATTCTTGTGATTGCAGTAATCAACAATCTTTTGGACAATTTTCACATTCATTAAGTTGAGAAAAGAAAACACTTCTCTGTACATAGCAGGGACACTAGTATCAACACTGGGTGGCAACAGTCTGTTTGAACTTGAAGGCAATCTTCAGGGTGTTTAAGCATGAAAGAGACTATCGTCACTTGGTGTTGACATCAGTGTCCACATTTTTTATATTTATGTATAGTCTATCTTGGAGCACTTTAACCCTATAAATATAGGGCACCTTTTAACTATATTTTAACACACACACACACACACACACACACACATATATATATATATATATATATATATATATATATATATATATGATTTAATTTAAAGAAAAACAGTTTATTGATATAATATTCAGTTTATAGTAAATTCCTAGTTTATGTGTGGAGAATTTAAACACTTAAATTACTATCAAACGTTAAAAAAAATGTTTAAAAATATATAAATCTGTGTTTTTCCAGATTGGCCAATACATGCCCACATATGTTAATTTCCCTCTCCAAATTTATATCCTCCTTTCTTTGCTTCAAAACCTTAAGTCCATCTCTTATTTCTTACATCTTTACTTCTCCCCTTTTTCCCCTTTTTTCTTTTTCTCTTTATATTGTTTCCGGTGAGTTGACCTATTAAATAGGTCAATGTACCACAACTCCTCAATATTAAGTATTGTAATCAAAATAAAAATAAATTTAAAAACATTCCTATCTCTCCCTTCCCTCTCTAATTTCGACCATGTCTGTCACACTATCTCTCAACACTCTCTATATCACCTTACATAAGCTTAAAACTGCACTTCAAAAGTGTAAGTTTAAATTCATTTTTTCATCCTTGGAAGTGAGGTCTAATGATTCAGAGAAAAAGAAAATCTCTGGTGAAATAAATTATAACAGTGGAACCGTAAAGTGGTCTATTTTTCTTTAAATTAAACTATTTGCTCTGACTTAACATTGAGCTCTTCAGATTTCATCCTCCTTGGGGTTATCCATATGGATTACCAAGATTTTCATTACTCATATATATATATATATATATATATATATATATATATATATATATACTGTTCAAATATCCGGTGATGGATTTTGGCTAGTTTAATTCCCTCTACACATAGAAAGTGCACTACAGCATGTTATTCCACAATGGTGCAACTGCTGAGTTTGCTATCTATACATTTGACCTTGTTACTCACTGCCACTTGACTGAATGACGAGATACAGTGTGCAGCTAACTACCCATCATCCCTGGTGTAAGTTAACGCCTTCATGTACATTTTATTGGGATTTCAAAATTGACTTTACTGTCTGATTTACCCTTGTATATGGGGAATTGAAGGACAAAATAAAAAAAAATCAACATGGTGTTTCATCACTAGAAGGAACTTCTTCAGACTAAAAATGGTTTTATCGATGGAGTCAATCTGAGATCTGATGGTCAGCTCCCTGAACTGCTCCTGCAAGTACTCAACTCCTCATGCTATCCTCTATCTTTACAAGGTAAATGTTAAATAGTTACAGGTAAATAAATACATACATGAAATAAAGAAATACATAAATAAATAAATATATGAAATAAATAATATGAATAATTTATAATATAAATATATCAATAATATAAATAATTTATATATGAAATAAATAAATACATAAATAAGTAAATAATTAAATGAATTGATGGACAAAATAAAAAATCAACATGACATTTTGTCAGTAGAAGGAACCTCTTCAGACTAAAAATAGTTATATCAATGGAGTCAATCTGAGATCTGATGGTCGGCTCCCTGGACCACTCCTGCAAGTACCTGACTCCTCATACTATCTTCTACCTTTACAAGATCAGGCCGAAAATAGAGTAGTGCTGTCATATGTAGGCAAGAGCAGCTCACTTTCCAGTCTTGATAGAGTTCAAAAGTGTCTCCAATTCCTTGTGGGTGTTGAATTATTATCCATCCTTCCTCTCTCACAGGTGGGACCTGGCGAGCCTCTCACTGCTCTATTGCTACTCCCATGGAAAATGCTTCGATAAACCACATTCCTTAGTTCCACCAGGTTTAAACTTCATGGCTAGGACCTGGCCTGTCACTTACATTGTAGCAAACCACTCACATTCCCTCTGTATTCTCTTTGTGAGAAGTTCCACTCGAACATCTTCTTCCCATGAACAACTGCTCTGTGTAACCAACTTCCAAGAGGATGTTCTCCCGAATCACTACAATCTTAATGTGCTTAAGTCTAGAGTTAACCATTATCTTCCCTTCCTATCAGTATAAACTGCCCTTAAGGTAACCTTCTACCTCGAGTAGAAAAAAAGAAAAAAAGTACTGGGACTGTTGTTATGGTAACGGAGCTAAAGTACACAGAGTGAAGCCTTGAATTCTATCATGCATGTACACGAAGATATAACATTCTTGCCTGTTTCTGCTGTTTATAGTAGGGCTTGGAAGGAAAGTGTGTAGAGTGTTGTCAACTCATCACATCACAGATGTTCCATCAGTGACCATGGCTTGTGCAGTAGTTCTTGATCAAGAACAGTCCTCAGGTCCAACAATCACCATATTCCCCAGATCTTGCCTCTGGCGACTTTTTCGTCTTTCTCAAAAATCAAAACCAACTAGAGCAGAACAAGATTTTAAGACATTGAATAAACCCAGGAGAATGTGATGAGGCACCTGCTTTCTATCCCAACAAAGGTGTTCCAGTAATAGTTTGACCAATGGAAACAATGCTGGATCAAGTGTGTGGCTTCTGAAGGAGGACTACTTTGAAGGAGATTAATTGTTATATGGTGTAGTTTTCTTTTTATAGCACCAGAACTGAAAACTTTGTGATGAGACAAAAATGAAAATAACACTGATATCTCATTTTAACATATTCAATAAAATTGCCATTGGCTTCAACCACGGCCTCCAGAGGACTGCATCCTGCATCTCGTCTGGATGGTCTCCTTGTTTAAGTTGGTGAATGCTGCCATAATCCTTGCCTTCATCTTTGTTGTTACAAGAAGTTCTGTTAGTCCCTCACTCAACTGTGCCCCACACATAATAATCAAGAAGGTTGAAGTCTGGGGAGTTGGATGGCCAGATGTAAAGGATGATGTGGTCAAGGAAAATGTCTAACAGCCATGACTGGGTTCTCCTGTTTGTGTGGAATGGTGCAGAATGCTGTTGCCAGACATAGGGTCTTCCAGCAGCTACCCTCTTGACCCACTTGATATAGGCCTCCGTTTCGAGTCTGAGGCCCTGTGAGAAGATGAATGTAGGCATAACATTGCCATCACTAGTGATCACCCCAAACACCTTCATAATCACAATTAGACTCATCTAACTCTTTCTAAATCCTCTGCACTGTCCTTAGATTGACCCCCAAATACCCTGAAATGTTTGTATTAGAGTTTTTGGCACAAATGTCAAGCAGTATAGCATGGCATTTCTAAAATTTCTGGCAGAGTTAATTGCATCATGGTGCTCTTTATCTGACAGATGGTGCCCAACTGACCCTACTATACTGTTTAGTAAAAAAAAAAAACAAAAACAAACAACATACATGTACAAAATTAAAAGTATAAAATGTGACAATTTACCCATCATATTCTATGTATGTATATATATATATATATATATATGGAAAAAATGTATGACAAAATGGAAAAAGTTTTCATGTGACATGTTTTGTCCTTTAGGACTTCATTAGACTAAATTTGTTTAAGTTGGTGCAACTACACATGTGCATGAATGAGGGATGCTGGGAATTTAAAATTAAAAATTTTTTTTTTTATCTAGCAGATTTCATTTAGATCCTTTTTCTTTTTCACTATCCACTGTGCCTTCGAATTTTGGTGTTGCATTTTCTGTCCTCTGTTAAAACACTTCCTGAATATTTAAATTTTTTGTATTTGTTTGATTCTGACATCTCCAATTTGTAATTTTCCTGTTGGGTTGTCCCTTTTACTGACAACCATACATCCTGTTTTAAGTTGAAGTTGCATTGATTAACTTTTAGAAAATAGAACGTATTTAACTATTTTTTTCTAGCTTTTTGCTTAGATTTTGCTGTAAGATGAGTTTTCTTGAGAGAAATTTATAGATGGTTGGCAAAATATCTCACAAGGAATTTTTTTTCTGATATTTTTATTCTGGCAATGGCAGCCGTAAAAGCAATGGTTACCTTAGAGTGCCTGATAAGATATTTTGATGTTATGACCGCAAACAAAAATATCTTAGTCCCAAGAAAAGAATTTCCTTTGAAAGAAAACTGAATTTTATCATGGAGCATATGAGAGAGAGAGAGAGAGAGAGAGAGAGAGAGAGAGAGAGAGAGAGAGAGAGAGAGAGAGGTGATAAAACAAAGAAAAAGAAGGAAGAGAAAAAGAAAGAGACAAACACTCAAATATTGTCTGACCAGCAGTCAATAAATTTTAATTGGTTGGTTTTTATTTTTAACTCATTGTAAATCAGCAGACATTAAACATAATGTTCTTACCAGAAAGAAAAAAAAACAGTCACATTTGATTTGTTTCGAGAGAAGAGATTTATTTGAGTGAGGAAAAAATAACAAAAAATGAAAAAAGCCACTTCTGATTATATATAAGAAATTAAAAAAAAATTCACCTTCAGCACTACCCGGGTTTAAACCTTATGGTCTCATCAGGTGGTTTTTGGTAAATAATTATTTTGTAGCACTATTTTAGCCTGCTTACATAACTTGGCACCATCCACCCATCCATTGTGCACTATAGGAAAAAACCTGTTTACTATAAATTACTATAAATTTAAATCTTTATACATATATATATATAGGGTCATTCAATAAATAAGTTGAATTTTTCGGTATAAGGACTTCTAATACAGATAGAAGCTTACTCTTTTTTATTTTTTTTTGTTTTACTTCTTTTTCACATGGATTTAATTTCTTTTGCAGATTAAAAAAAACTTTGAGAGTTTTGGCGATTAACAAAGATGGCCGACCAAGAAGCATGCTCCAGGATTGAACAGCGGTCAGTTATCAAGTTTTTGGTTGCTGAAGGGTGCAAACCAGTTGAAATTCATAGGAGAATGTCAACTGTGTATGGTGCCACATGTTTCAGCCAAAAAAATGTCTACAAGTGGGCTAAATTGCTTAAAGAAGGACGGAGCAGTGTTGAGGATGAAGACAGGCCTGGGAGGCCTACAGAAGTGAGGTCTCCTGAGGTGATCGAATCAGTCAATGACCTCATTCAGTCTGACAGAAGGGTGACAGTGGATGACATTGCAAGGACTTTGAGCTTATCTGTTGGGACAAACGCAGGGGTCATCAGTCAGAAGGAGTCATCTTGCATCATGACAACGCAAGGCCTCACACAGCAGCCCAAACGGTGCAGACCATCAACGAGCTGGGCTGGGAACTGCTCCCTCATCCCCTTACAGCCCAGACCTTGCTCCTTCAGACTTTCACCGGTTTGGTCCCTTGAAAGCGTTCACGAGAGGCACAAAGTTTAAAAGTGACGGTGAAGTCAAAAGTGTGGTGAATGACTGGCTGAGACATCAGTCCAAAGATTTTTACGCTGGGGGAATATGGAAGCTTGTTCACAGATGGGAAAAGAGTGTGACAGTGCTGGGAGACTACATTGAAAAAAAAAAAAAGAAGCAAGCTTCTATCTGTATTAGAAGTCCTTATCCTGAAAAATTCACCTAATTTATTGAATGACCCTTGTGTGTATATATATATATATATATATATATATATATATATATATATGCGTGAATGTTCTAACCACTCGGCCACATGCCCATTTGAATTCTGGCAATGTGATCCGGGTTTGAATATCACAAGTGTCGATTTGTCAGGAAGGAGACTTCCTGATGTTATCAAACTAGAGGGTTCAATCCTAGTATGCAGCACTTTTGGAAAGTGCCTGAAAACCATACCACGGGTTGACCTAAGCATTGTGAGTGAAATTAAGTAGATGGAACCCTTGGGTGCCCTCGATAGCTGTGCTAGCACAAAGTCACAAGTCATTGTGGCTGAGGGCTTGAACGTGTTGGCCTTGTTCAAATTGTTGATCATGCTAGATAACACAGTCTTTCCCATATATATATATATATATATATATATATATATATATATATGTGTATATGTATATATTTCTAAAGAATTAATGAGTTTTATTTTTTAATGCCATATATTTTTATTATTTTAAACATTATTATTAACAGATACCTGTATCGGTTTATTTTAAACATTATTTTGTCTACTGGCCTGCACACTCTCATGGAGAATTATTAATGAAAAATGCACCATTTGAAGTTTTTTTAATAAGTTTTTGAGTGTGCTGGCGGGTAGACAAAATAAGATAATGTTCAAAACAAATGGAGTGTTTTCTCAAATAAGGGTAGACACTAAAAATAATGCTTAAGGTAATAAATAAATATATATTTAAACATTTTGTTTGCTACTTTTCTTGAGGCTATCTCTGAATATATTCTTACCTCCCTCATATCTCCCTACCCTCCCTAAAAAGAAACATAAAAAACAAAATAAGAAATTGAAACCAAGAAGAAAAAATAGCTTCAAAATCTATAGCAAGGGTAAAAAAAAAAAAAAAAAAAAATGAAAGGTATCTATTAGACAAAGAGAAGTTTTACAAGTCCCCTTAAAAGCCTGGTGCCTGAGACGTCCCGAAATGAGTAAGTGCCAAGGGGGCATGAACAATTTTTGCACGGCTACCAAAGTCACTTTAAACTCAACCTTGTGCCAGTTTCTACTCGAGTGAATCGGCGTATAAATATCCTTACTGCTATCAAAAGAGCAAAGAACTTATTCAATTGTTTCTTAATGTTGTTTGTGCTTTTGTGCTTGAGAGATATTATGGAATGACCTTGACAAAGGTTAAAGAAGTTTTGATAAACCTTCATTTTCATGTAAATAGGAAAGAATTTGAAAAGATCCAAACATTTTTTGTTATAATTGTTATCATATAAAGGATTTGTTGTGCTTTATCATTATAAGTTTTCCTGTTTTAAACTCATTAATCACTTGAATATGACAGAACAAGTCTATCAAAACATGATCTTACAAAGACACTGAAAAGTACTTTTTTTTATTTAAAAAAGACTTTTGCTTAAAGTTAATTATTTAAAAAAAACAACCTTAAGCAAACAGAATTAGTGACAGAAAATATTGGTATTAAGTTGAGAGTTTATATTCTCATTGGAGGTAGTTTTTTGAAAGTTATCAGAAAGAAAAGACATAATTTTCATAGAGAATTTTTTAAAAAGTCACATTTTTCATTACAATTCAGCAGAAAAAAGAAAAGAAAAAAAAAGATCAGAAAAAATATGAAAAGTAGTAGAAAAAAAATGAATAATAGTAGAAAAAAGATTAAAAATAGAAAAAAAAATAAGATAAAATAAAAATCAATGACTACAATTAAACTCAAAATTAAAACTAAAATCAACTTGAAAATTAAATTCAACTTGAAATTTAAAATTAAAAATAATTCCATTTTATTTTTCTTCCAGCCCTAATGCATTAGCCTCGAATCAACAGTGAAATCAAACCAATGCAAATAGCAAAACTGTCTTGGGAAGAATTTACTTTTTGGCTGAAGATTTCTAGTGTCTGGGGGTAAGTGAAAGCTGGAAGCATAGATTGGATCTCCATTGCCTTGAAAAAAAAAATTGTCAGTTTTCAGAAGGAATTTAGCAAAGAATGAAATCATATGAAAAACTCTCAAATCTTTTACATTAAGCCATAAAATAATAATAAAAAAAATCATACACACACGAGCATATGTGATAGAGAGTCAGTGAGTTATTCAAGTTGTTTCAATGAGTGATTGCAATAACTTGTTTTGTTCCTTAAACAAAAAAACAAAATAAAATTTAATATTAAATGTAACATTTATCAATTGAAAGTCTTACTTATCTGTATTACCCTTGCTTACAATTTTAGTGTGTATTCAATTGACCAAGTTTCTAATACATAGAAAAATGTAGATATTTCACGCGAGTCCATCTAAAAATGAAATGCCTTTTTGTTTTGATATTTTTTTTTTTTTTAATACTGGCTGGCATTTGACCCAATGGATTCTGATGCATGCAAACAGTCGGAGAGTGTTAACAAGAAGTGAATTCCTTCATTCCTTCTTTCTCAACAATGCCACATGCCATTTCTTCTGGAGAACTTCTTAATGTCCTGTTTTTGAAAATTTCAGATAAAAGTTGCCTAAAGATTCCAAAATCCTTGACTTGTTGTTTGGTGAATTGAAGCAGAGTTACTGATTGATGCTAGACATTCTTACTTTTGTGTCAACTTTGATATACAAAAGTTTACTTGAAGTAAATCACCAAATTTGGATCATCCTCGACTATTTCATCCAACTCGTTGTGGCTCATACCTGATTAAGAAAAGAAAAAAAAAATTCAAGTATAAAACAATATACAACAAAACAGTATTACAATATTGATTTCCTTAATACTTTTTATTATTATATCTCTTTACAGCCTTCTGACTGGCATCTAGGCTTATGACCACATCATGTTGAAACACCAGTTCCCATATAATCACCTGTTAAGCAATATTGAGCCTGGCCAATACCTTGATAAGTGACTATTTGGGAATACAGTGTAACCCGGATATAAGAGAAACCCGGATATAAGAGAGATTTTCTCTGGTCCCAAATTAGAGCCATACTTGCCTAAACAAAATAGACCAAACCCTGATATAAGAGAAACCGGATATAAGAGAGATTTTATCTGGTCCCAATTTAGAGCCATACTTACCTAAACAAAATAGACCAAACCCGGATATAAGAGACCCGAATATAAGATAAACCCGGATATAAGAGTGATTTTCTCTGGTCCCAAATTAGAGCCATACTTACCTAAACAAAATAGACCAAACCCGGATATAAGATAAACCCGGATATAAGAGAATTCTTCTCCAGTCCGGACAACTCTCTTATATCCGGGTTACACTGTACTAGGGCTGTAAGCTTGGATGCACAGGTGGTGTAATGATAATGGTTTGGAATTGTTAATCAGAGAACTGTGTTCCAATTCCAGTTGGGTTCGTTATATTCACTTACATGCCAATACCCTTGGGAAAGGTATGAATCCACCTCATTTGTTTGCTGAACAGTTCTGTTACTTATTTTACATTTGACCATGGCTACAGACGTCACAGTTCTCAAATTGAAAGTATCTTCCAAAAAATGAATGGGCAAATGTTTAACCCATCTGTTGATGATGATGATGTGTTGTTATCAGAATCATTGGCTGAATTACATGAAATACTAAACGACCTAAATACAGTGTAACCCGGATATAAGAGAAACCTGGATATAAGAGAGATTTTATCTGGTCCCAAATTAGAGCCTGTGTTAATGTATATATAATAGACCAAACCTGGATATAAGAGACTTCTTCTCCGGTCCCGACAACTCTCTTATATCCGGGTTACACTGTAGGGGAAATCTGAATGCAGATTTAAACATGAACAGAAACAAAAGGGACATTTGTAGTACAGGTGATAACACAGAAATATGATGATGATGAATAACAATTAGGTGAAAAGCATTCAATGAAAAATAACGAGAAGCACCTTGTCATTATATTTAAAAGGTAAAGTGTGTAATAAATCTACAATACCAACTCAGACTGACAGGTATGAAACATGGAAAAATAAGACAAATTGTTTGTTTACATTAGAATATGGAACTGAGCAGATATGATAATTTTGAGAAACTATGATGAGGAGGATTCTGCTTAAAAGCACTATTCAGCCTTGACTGACTGGCAAAAGTTCTTCGTGGCTGAGTTGGTCAAAGCAAGTTGGATCTAATTTCTCTCTGCCCAGGGGGTTGCAGGTCTGAATCCTGTTGGAGGGTACATAGTTTTCTTTAATGAGATTTCTCAAATATTCAGTCTGGTAGATGAAAATAAATATATTGTTTAATAAATAAATGGTGTGTCTACTCAAATATGATTATTCACTAAAAATAATGTTTAATGTGATAAAATCTGTTCGATTAATAAATAAAAAATCTATTACTTTTTCGTTTATGCACAAATACTCTTGGGAAAGGTATGGATTCATCTCTTCTCCCAGCTATGGGTTAAACAGCAGGACAGATTGGGTCTGATAGCCTTGATTTGCAGAAAGAAATGGCAACATACTATGGGAAATCTTCTGCCTATTCAGTCAGGAATCAAAAGAGATGTGATCGCCCAAGTGTGTATCATGTAAGACATTTGACTTCCACAGTTTCTCCTAATAATGAAAGTATATTGTAGACATTTCCTTTTAAAATTGTTAGCATTAATGTCTTACCTGTTCGGCCACAGATTTCATTGAAGCTGTGAAGCCCATTGAAGTAGGAATAAAGGGGTTGTAACCGGCAGTGGACATTTTGGTTCTGGATTTTGACAGGGTAACGATGGATGCGACGGATTAGACCCTTGATCAAGCCAAACTGGATTAGCTTCCTGTAAGACATTGAAGGATTATAGAGGTTTGTGTTTCATTGATGGCTACAGAATGGGCAGAGGGTCTGGAGAAGTTTTGACACTAATAATTAAACATCTAAAGTGTGGTCCTCTCTCTTTATTTGCTTACTCTTTCGCTGGGATATATTATGATTTTTAGTTCACACAATCCTAAGGATATTTTAGTAACACAAAAACCAGCCTTCTAGATTAACATGCACCGATTCCATACACATTGATTCCTGTATAGTAAACATATTTTTAGAAATCATTTCACTTCAAGTAAGGCTTTAAAGCCACTAAGACAAAAGGGGTTACTGAGAGTAAAAGCAAAAACTGGTAGCTGCTATAGAAAATAACGTCCAATCGGTGGCGAACTGGAGCAAGGAATAGCATGTAAAGTTTAATGCCATCTCCCTCCCCACCACCAAAAAGAAATAAAACAAAACTATGTTACGGTGATTGGAAAGTGATTGGAACCGAGATGCCAAGTCAGGACTGATAATGTTGCAGATTCTCCTTTGGATTTTGTCAAGAATCTCAAGATACATAGCAGAAACACCAGACCAGATATGGCAGCAATATTCGATGTATGAATGAATGGTAGACTTATAAAGGTGCAAGACAGATTCTGGAAAGAAAAATGGTTTAGCACTTGGCCAAGAAATGCAATTTTTAGACTTTATTCCTACTTCCTGTGTACCCATGACAGCAGTTTGGGTCTGCATTGAAATGAGGGCTTAAGATTATGATCTTTCCATTGTTCCAGCAATTATAGGACTAATTTGGGACAACTGGTTAGTGTTTTTGGGGGCAATATAAATTCTTTTATTAAAATTTAATTTATACTGTAGGTAACGAATTTCTTACAGAAAATTTTTACTTTATATATATATATATATATATATATATATATACACACACACACATATATATATATATATATATATATATATGCACACACACAATCTGCTAGTACTTTCAGCTATACATACAGCCATCCTCAGGTAAGGAAATTAATTTTTTTTTTTTAGTAAATCCAGGTAGTAGTTGGGACACATAAGATTAAATGCGAATCGAAATATGTTTTTTTAGAACTGTGTTATTGTTAACGGATAAGAAATTTTGGAGTGTGCAGTCGCAACGCTAAGGTTGAATTTTTTTGAAAATTTATGAGGGTCCATTTTTTTTTTTGCTAATATGATAATTTGAGAATTTTTTTGTCGTAGGAGTTTTTCAGTCAATGTGGCATGAACTAAATTGTTCAAGAAATAGAGTAATGTGTCAAAAAAAAAAAAATTTCAAAGAAGTTACATCTGGGGGAATAATCTACAACTAAAAAAACAAAAACAAACAAAAGCAAAAATTCATGAACATATATATATATATATAAGAATGTTAAATTTTTGAATGCACACATGTAGAAAAAGAATTGAAAAAGACACGGAATAAATTGAAAAAATTGGAAATATCATTTAAAAAACAGAATACCTTGAAGAATAGACATTACTAAGAAACTTCGAAGTTGGGCAAAACAACAAAAAATTGATATCAAAGTAATCTTTATATATTATTATTAAGTAATCTTTATATATTATCTTTATATAGCGAAACAGTACTGTCTGTGAATGACATAATTTAGCTCTTGAAAATACATTTCAATTGAGCACTGTTGAGTGATAAGCTAATTCTATAAACAACAGCCACCTGCACTAGTGCAAAGCTCTTCAGTAAAATGAATGGAGCACTTTGGCTGATTGGCATTTGTTTACATTTGTAAAAACAATACGCTAGATTTAGTTGTGTAACTCTACCGAGTGAAGATAGCTCTGACTGACACCAAATTAGTTGTGTTTCAATCCTGGCTTGAGGCATTCGGAAGTCTAGTCACACTGAGGAGCTGTGATACAGCGAAACAGTACTGTCTGTGAATGACATATATATATATATATATATATATATATATATATATATATATATATATGGGATAATGATACATAAATTTTTATATATTAAGAACAATTTTGAAAGAAAAGATGTATGACAAATTGGGAAAAAAATTTAGGATTAATTTCATCCATTAGGACTGGGTTTGTGTACATTGTTGTTGTTCATGTGTATGAATGAGAGATGCTGGTAGTTTCAAAATTTTTGAGAGAATTTCTTATTTTGCAATCTATATATAACATGCTAATAATTATATAGTGGAGTTATAGATGTGCTTTGAAATAAGCTGTGGAGTAAATGCCGGTAAAAAATGAAGTTTTGATAGATGCTAATACTGAATGATAATTTTACCTTTCGTCAATTCTTAATCCCCTGGGATTAAACTGGCAGCAGATATCACGGACAGTGGTGCCTGGGTTCATTTCACAGTAGAGATGAAAAATATCCTTAAAATCTGGAAGTGAGTGACCTAATAAGAAAGAAAAGAGGTATGCACAATTAGTCTGAAAATTGAAAAAAGAATCATTTTTGCTTTTGTTAATGTCCACCAGTCTAGAAAAAGAGTCTTATTATAGAAAAAAAATGTACCTTTTTATCTTTTGTTTAACTCATTTCACCCCAAGCAAGGCAATAAAGCCACTAAGATACAAGAGTTACTTACTAAGAATTTGAAAAAATTCCTTATGAAAGAGATAGGATAACAATAAGAACAGGTTTCAAGGAGACAGAAGATAACTATAAGAATAAAAAAAAAATGTATAAATTCCCTTTCATCATATGTTTAGGTTTTATTCCAATTCTAATTATTGCTTACACTATTTACATTGTTCGGACTGTTGTTCTCATCTTGAATTGAATGCTTTATTTTGTCCACTGGGGTAGATTGTTCTAGTTCCATATGCCATGCTGCTTCTGTTCCCTAAGGACACATGGCCAAGTGGATAAAAGCATTGGTTGAAGTAATCCAGTGATTTGACCCAAAGAGTTGTGAGGTCAATGCAGAGGTGAACAAAAACATGGAGAGTTGAATTACAAAGGGAGATAACTGAAACTGAGATATCTGGAAGAGGTATGGCATGTGAAATTAGAACAATCTACCCCGGTGGATGAAATAAAGAGTTTGATTAAAAATTCCAATCACCTAAAGAAGGTTGGAGTGTACAACAACCGAAACATTGTGAATATGGCAACAAAGATGAAGACAACAGTCTGGACAGTGTAAATAGTTACAATATCTTTTCATTGCTTTATAAAACAAGAAACATTGTTGAGGAATGAAGGTAGTTAAAATAATAGGGGTGTCAAGGGAAAAACTGTCCTTTTGACACTCCTTTTTTTGCAGGTATGAATGTTAAAGATTGCCAAGTATCTGATATTGAATACATTTCTCCCATAAATATAGCATACCTTAAAAACTATATTTTATCATATGTGTGTGTGTGTGTGTGACGAAGCTACCATAAATTTCCCAATATAATAGAAACTTAATCATAATTAATATTCATAATACACTAGAAAATAAAAAATTGTCATGTAAAAATTGAGAATAAAGAAAAAAAAGTATGATAAAAACTAAGTTTGTAATTTTTATTAAACCTTTATCACACTCTGTGTGTGACTTCATTTGCTGTACAAAATGTTTATCCTGCTACTGAAGGAGACTCTGATCTCTGAACAATAGTGTGATTGAATTTCATAGTTGTGTTGTCATCTCCTGCTATGGCAACTGAAAACAACTTTGAGTGAAATTAACAATAAGGTTATGGCAATTGAGAGACCTTGAAAAAGAATGCAGTGGAAAGGGAAGTAATATTAATAATGCAGAGTGCGAAAGGTTAACACATTGACTGTCAACCATTGGATAACGCATGATTGGCAGTTTTTATCATGATGCTGACTATGAGTTATCACATGCTCGCCATTTTTTCTGACATATTTTCAGCTGCCAACAAGGAGTTTATTTGCAGTAATACATTTAGGGTGAAAACAATGTTAAGATTTCAGTTGAAAATATAAATCAACTCATAAACATTTTTTATTGCCTAAGTCGGCTATTACAAGGTTGGCATCTGAATTCAGATTTTGTAATTGATCTCTGGCAGTCACCATTTTAAAATATTAAAAACTTTGCTTCAATCTTTATATTTTTTTTTTTATTCATGTCAATTATTATATCACAACTTTTTATTTTCAGATGCAAGACAGAGTTCAGAATAAAAAATCTTAAATATTAGAGAGTATCATTTTAAAAAAGACTAATTGTTGTATAACGAAGTGCTATTGTCGATAAAAAAATGATCCTCACTCATATTTCAGCTATGTGTGTATATATATATATAAATGCCACAGCCACTCATATCTGAGGATGCCAGTCTACAAGGGCGGATAGCCAATCCTCATTGCAGATGCCTGCTCAGGCACATTTATTAGTTCAACACCCACAGAGCCCACCTGTGGTTTATACTGCAACTATGCTGAGCAGACCTTAGTTACAGTTTCTGGGAGAGAGTGTGTTATGTAGCGTGATCAACAGTCTGTACAAGACCAGCACGCTCAAACCCTTGGTCGCGATGGATTGTGACTTTGTGCTATATATAAGTGTATTTTCTACATGTATCAAATGAACACATATGTTCTTACATCTAAAGAAAATCAATAATCACACAAAAAACACATCATCTACCATGTACGGCATAAAGATTTACCCATTATTTATTGATTGGTTTGTTTCTTATAGCTTATCAAGCTTTTGCAAGTTATTCAAAGCCAGAAAATAAATTTAGATTCCAAGAATTTCTTGGAGATAATGATTTTATTGATACAAGTCCTACTAATTAACCCATATCTGGGGAGAGAAGTGGATTTGCTGCTTTCCTAAGGGTATTTGTGCATAAGTGAATATAACAAACCCATCTGGAATTGGAACTCATTCCAATTCTGAGTCATTATCCATTACACCATCTGCACATCCAAGCTTACAGCACCTGCTATTCTCAAGTGGTCATCCATTGAGATACTGACTGTTGCTTAACTTCAGTGATCGTACGAGAACTGGTGTTTCTGTGATGTGACTGTAAGCCCTTTATACTACCTGCACATCCAAGCTTACAGCACTTTGTATTCTCAAGTGGTCACCTATCTAAGTACTGACGAGGCTCAATATTGCTTAACTTCGGTTATCATATAGGGACCAGTATTTCAATATCATATGGCTATAAGCGATACCACCTATGCATCAAAGCTTACAGCACCTGGTATACCCAAGTGGTCACCCATTTAGGTACTGACCAGACTTGATGTTGCTTAACTTCGGTGACCTTACAAGAACTGTTGTTGTAATGTGACACCCAACCCTCCTCTGTCCTAGTAAGGGCACCGTTTGTGACACCCGTACTGGTTGCGGCGCACTTGTGACGTCGGTCCTTTGTGACGGGCTAACCCTGGGACATCGGTTGAGGTCTGGTTGGGTTCTAGCACCAACTTGTCGTACTCGGCTCGCTTCCAACGCCTGGTCACCGAAGCAACTGCTTTGATCTCGATTCAACCTACCCACGTTGTGATTTGATCTTAGGTTGACGAGATCAATCAGACGTCGGGCCGTGGTGCCAGCCGAATCCGGGTCAAGGTGATACTGCACAATAATTGTAAACAAAAAAACAAAAGCACAAACAACAACTTCAAGGCAAGCGACTGGTTAGGAATAGTGATTAATTTTATGTCGGTTTGTTGAGTTACAGGAGTGCGTCTCTCTCTTTCTCTCCCAGCCCGAAGAAAAAAAAAATGTGGATTGTAACACTTTTGCGTTCCTTAACTAGGTCTGGATATCGAGATGGCGAATATAAGTCAGACTTCTATAATTTGTTCTTGGTTAGAAGTCTAGTCGGAAACTTGTTTTGATGGGAAATCTAAAGTCGGTCTTCAACAAATCTGTTCTTGGTTAGAAGTCTAAGTCGGAAGGCATGGAATCGTGCGGTCACCTGTGCGAGGCGCGTCTCTCCGTCTCGACTTTCCTCGACGAACTCAGCTCTACTCTGCGAACTCTCCTCGACGAACTCTCCTCGACGAACTCAGCTGAAACACCCGTAGATGTTTGCTTATATGGACGCCGATCAAAACCCGGCGTGGGGTCGGACGTGGTGTGGCCACCACGTTGATTTCAAATCCCCAATAAGGATTTTCTTTGTTTTCGGCCAAAAATAATTATCATTTTCCGTATTTGGAAATCTTATTCCACTCCCACCCTCTTCTGCTCTCATATGGGTATCTCACCATACTTTAGAGGGCGTCAACGGTTTTCCCACTTCCTCGCAGTAACATCTCATACCTATCCTCTCAATGGGCGGTGGCGGCCTCCTCTCTGCGTCACATGATCATCTCCGCCTGGCTATTCGGCCAATAGGCGTCAACTGATAATCTCAATTTTTATCCAACTTCACGGGATATGTTTTTTTTCAACCAGGTTTATCCGTCAACATTAAGTGGAAGATTCTTTTTTGGCGAAATTGGGTTAATTAAAATACCCTAACATAGCCTTCGTTATCGCAAACGAACCCAAAACAAAATGCAGATGTCCTGTCCAGGCGGTCGGCAGACGGCCCATCAACTACTGATAACACAAGTTCGTCACAGCCAATGTTTTATCTACCCAGAGCTCTGTGGTCACTCAACTAATTTTCACGACAATGACCATCAAAACCTTCGTGGGTGGCATTCTTTCCTTCTCTTATCATCTGGGTTGTTAAGCCCTGTCCGTCTGTTTCTTTCTCTTTTTCCTTCCTTTGTCCTCGAAGAGAATTTGGCATATCTCAGCATCAAACTTCAGCGAGAAAGTAAAGTGGTTATCTTGAATTCGCACTTGAAAATAACAAAACAAAAAAAAAATCTTTTTTTTTTTCTCTTTTTTTTTTCACCGATACTCTGTTTGGGAAAATAAAAAAAACAAAAAGAAAATCGCTCAGTATGTCTTTCGTTATATCTATCGGTGTAAGTAATCGCTCAGTATGTCTTTCGTTATATCTATCGGTGTAAGTAATCGCTCAGTATGTCTTTCGTTATATCTATCGGTTTAAGTATCCCGTAATTAACTTCTGTGGTTAATTAATTGATTAATTAACCCTTCCGTTCCTAAATAGTGTTACAATCCTCCCTAACCTATTCGTGCCATTTACTTGTAAATGGCATTCAAATCCAACTACACTATTTAGCATGCATCATGCACCTGTCCCATGCAGTCGTATTCTTTTCATTTCTTTTTTTCACGCTTTTACATGTAAAGTATTGTTCTACTTCATTTTGTTCTGTTTTACATGCAACGTAAAATTATTTTATCTTCTTCTGTTTTATATGAAATATAAAGTTCTTTTATCTTCTGTTTTTCATGCAATATAAAGTTCTTTTATCTTCTTCTGTTTTTCATGCAATATAAAGTTCTTTTCAAGCAATTTTTTCATTTTTAAAGTGTGCCGGTGGGTGTATATGTGTGGTTATTATGGCTTGTTCTTCTTGGTCAATGTTCTTCTCTCCGCTGTGGGGGGTTTTTCCGCCGCGCGTGTCGGTTCTGCGTTGGCTTCTTCCGTCGGCTTTTCTGCAATTCGCTCGTTGATTCTGTATGGGTAAAGAACACTGCTCGGCATCTCCCTGTCGAGCTGCTGCACGCTCATTTGATTACTGCGAATTAATTTCGTGCTACTTCTAATCTTCCATACTTCCTACACCGCCTATGGCGATAATTATGAATGTACCCATCATTGCTAACCAACTTATCTGTTTATCACCTTTCCAAGCCATATCCTCCCTACCCAGCTCACTTAGCTTATTCCTCAACTGATCCATATCGATCGTTTCTATCGGCTTCATCAGCGCCGGTATTTTATTCAAGGTAACATTGGGGAATCCCTTCAATATCAGTTCCCATAACTCTGTACAATTGACTAAGCTTCTGCCAATCATTTCTATGATGGAATCTCCCTCTTCATATTTTTCTTCTATGGTTCTATCCTGCTTAATTCTTTACTCAACTGTTCCATAACATTTTCTAAACTCGTAACTCTTCAGCTCTTTCCTCCCCTAACTAACCCTAGCAGACCGAATGACCCGGACAGATTCGCATGGTCCCCTCCAAGGATAGTACTCAATGACACTATCGCTGGCCAGCTAACAATGCCACTAACTCTCTTCCGTCCTTCGTGAGGTGCAATTCGCGCCCCCATGCCCTCCATCCACATCTACCACAGTCAGACAGTAGGTTTTGGATGAGCCAGGGTCGTTATCTGACGACACCTAATTATTCAATTGAGATTTTGACTTCTCCATTCCTCTCAATCTCATCTTCCGAGTTAGTTCCTCTAACCTTCCCTTAATGTTTTAATTTCTCTTCAGGGTGTGTTCCGCCTATTCTCTTTTCACCTGATTCTTCCTTCCCCTTCGAGTCCCTGATCTGGTCTTCAATACCTCTTGACTCTAGGTCTAAATCTCTCCTGTTCCTTAGTCTTTCTTTGAGCTGGGAAAGGGGTATCTGATCCTCCTCCTCCCACTCGTTGAACTCTTCGTCTTGTTTAGGGTGCCTCTTTCGAGAGCCTTTGACTGCTTGATCGGATCTCTTCGTATTTCTCTCCCTTTTCTTTGGACATTGGGGTGCGGCGGTGACATCACAGGGTCTTCCCCGCACCGATTCAGGCGACGACTGAACGCCGCTGATCCCCGCCGAGGGTTCCAACTCCGTCACTCGGATCGCTTCGTCCATCTGGCCAAGTCGATTCATCTCTTCATTTTCCTCGGAATCTTCCTCCGTCTCCATTTCTTCAGGCTCAACCAGAGTTACCTTCCTTGTTCTTGTCTTCCTAGGCCTCGGCTCGCTCATCTCCAGCTTAGCTATTTCAGCCTTCTTCAGATCATTGGCATGGACCCTCCTTGCTCGTCCTGCCACTTGATCCCATATTACATATGATACTGGACCCGTCTGCTCCACTATCCGATAGTACGGTTCCCACCTTTGGTCCAGCTTTCCTTCTCTCTGGTGGATTTTATAGTAGACAGGGTCTTCAACCTTCAATTCTACTACCTTTCTTTCAGCATTCACTCTCTCATTTCTTCTCTTCTGTGCCCTCCTTCTGGCCTGTACAAATATTTTATGTTGTTGTTCTAGCAACAGCTGATGATGATCTTCTCCCATATACTTTCTTCGGGGCTTCAATAGGTTATCCACAGGCAGGACCACGTCTCTGCCAAACAACATAAAGTAAGGAGAAAATCTGGAGGTTTCATTTATCGTAAACCTCACGGCCGCCAGAGCCTGTGTCAAATACAAATCCCAATTTCCAGTGTTTTCTCTAGTCAGCTTGGCCAATATATCTCCCAAGGTTCTATGAAACCTTTCCCCTTTAGCATTTCCTTGCGGGTGATATGGAGATGTTTTTACGTGCTCTATATTCAAACCCGTCAGCACCTCTCTCATTATGCTGTTTATATTCTCTGGGCCATTATCAGTGACAAGTTGTACAGGGGCGCCATACCTAGGGAAGATTTCGCCTATTATCAAATCGGCCACAGTTCTAGCCTTCTTGTCTGGCACTGCAAATGCCTCAGGCCAATTTGTTAGCCAATCAACAAAACTCACTATATAGTTGTTTCCCTGTGCAGTTTCCCCATATGGTCCTGATACATCCATACTCACTTTCTCGAAGGGGAAATTCGGCACGTCCATCTCCTCCAATGGTGCCATTTCCTGCCTTCTGCTCTGTGACTGGCACACTACACAGCTCCGAACATAGTTAGTGACCTCTCTGTACAGTTTGGGCCAATAGTACTTCCTACCTATTAGATCATATGTCCTATCAATTCCCATGTGGCCTAACCTCTCGTGGCACTGTTCCAACATCTCTGGTCTTAAACTTTTGGGCACATACAACTTGGGCTTGACTTCTTCATCCCTACCTGAGAGATAATACAGCCTTTCCTCTATTATGGCATACTTGGTGGTCTCTCCTGCCTCCACCTTTTCTCTCAGGGCAGCCATTTCACTGTCTGCCCGCTCCTTCTCAATTTCTTCTGTCCAGTAGGGATCTGTTATTATCTGTGCGTCCCCTTCCTCGTCCGATTCTAACATAGGGCGATCTTTTAACTTATTAGAGTTAACTACTCCGATTCTATAGGCTTTATCATCTACTCCCTGCTCTACTTTTACAGATCTTTCTTCCAGTTGTTTCGGTATTCTTGAGAGCAGATCTGCGCACGTATTTTCCTTCCCTGCTAAATACTCTATCTTACAGTGGTAGCCACTTAACTTTAGCGCCCACTGTTGAATCTTCTTATTATTTGTCCATTCTGCCTGCAATAGGTATTGCAGAGGCTTGTGGTCTGTCTTTATAGTAAAGACCGCACCATTCAAGTAATAGTCCAGTTTTTGAAGAGCATACATGATAGCATATGCTTCTCTTATGAGAGAGAAAGTATATCGGTACCTCCTCTGGTATGCCTGGCACTGGTCCTTCTTTATCGGGACATGGCTGGGTGAGAACTGCTCCTACACACTGCTCACTGGCATCAGTGTATAGTACCATGGGCTTGCTGAGGTCTGGGTACGTCAGCAGTGGGACGGCGGTCAACTGTTCCTTTAACGTATCAAATGCCCGTTGACAGTCCTCTGTCTACCTGAACCTAGCGTATTTCTTCGTCAGGGCTACTAGTGGTATGGCAATTCTCGAGAATGCCGGGACAAATCGTCGGTAGTAACCTATAGCCCCTATAAAGCCTCTTACTTGTCTCACTGTCTTAGGTTCTGGCATTTCCCTTATGACCTTCACCTTATCCATGTCGGGCTTAATACCGTCTCCGTTTATAATAAAGCCCAAGTATCTAGTCTCCTCCCTCAGAAACTGACACTTCGACAATTTCAATTTTAAGCCGTGTTTTCTTAACCTTCCCAACACTTGCCCCAGATGGAAAAAGTGTTGCTCTACTGTTTCTGAAAATATCAAAATATCATCCAAGTATGCCATGGCAAAGCTCTCGTATCCTCCTAACACTATTGACATCAGCTGTTGGAAGATTCCCGGGGCATTAGCTAAACCGAATGGCATCACCCTGAACTGAAACAGTCCTAGGTGACATGCAAATGCGGCCTTCTCCTTGTCAGCCTCATCAAGGGCTACCTGCCAATACCCGGACCTCAAGTCCAACGTAGAGAAGTACTTCGCCTTCCCCAATAATGCCAATATATCATCTATTAGTGGCAATGGCACCGCCAACGGCTTCGATATAGAATTCAGTTTCCTAAAATCTACACAAAAACGGTGCCCGCCATCTTTCTTACCTACTATTACGATTGGAAAGCTCCAAGGGGAGATCAATCTTTCGATCATCCCAGCCTCCAACATCTCTTCTACTGCCTCTTCTACAAGGGGTCTCTTGTGAATAGGCGTTCTATAGGGCTTCAATTTCACAGGGGGGTGATCGCCGGTGTCGATTTTCATTTTTACGGTGTGGGTCTGGCCCAACTCCTTATCTGATTGGGCCACCACATCTCGATTATCCCTCAGCAGACCTCCCACCCTGGCCCTAAATTGATCAGGTGCCAAAATATCTTCGTCTACTATTTCTTCTAGTTGTTCTTCATGTTCTTCTAGCTTCTTCTCGAATCTCACTTGATTCAGAGTTCGTAGGGGTAGCGCCTTTCCTATCTCTTCCCCTCTCTTAACCTTTATAGTCTTTTGGGCCTGGTTCACCATCATGATGGGCACTAATTCGGCTGCCTCCACTACCGCCTCACATAGAGTTACCTCATTTTCTTCTAGGCTCTTCCCTTCTACAGGGACCAACTGCAGGGTTCCTTTTCTTATTTTCTCCCCTGACATTAACCTACCCTTTCCCGACACCGCCGTTCTGGGGGGTAGTTCTACATCTTCCTCCACCACTATTGTCATATCTTCTTCCGGTGGGCATCCCAATGGCGTTCTCTTGCCATTCACTATCAGCACAGTGGGGTTGAACTCTATTCGAGCCTTCTGGCTCCGAAGCCAATCTTCTCCCAAGATTGCTTCCGTACACAAGTTGGGGGTTACGTAAAAATTTTGGGTGCTTCTTAATTTCCCAATCCTCACAGGGAGCCTCGCCATCCCTTTTATCACCAGGGGGGCTCCATCTGCTTGCGTGATCTCTATGTCTGCTTCCCGTAACCTACTCTTCCGTTTCACCCGCCTGTATGCTTCCTCTTTCAGCAATGAAACAGATGCTCCTGTGTCTATCAGGGCTTTCACCGCCCTACCCCCTATCTCTGCCCCACACGACAGCTCCTTCTCTTGCGTCAGCGAAGAGAATACCTTGGCTTTCCTTTTTCTGGGTTCCCACCTCTGGGCCATCCCAGCCATAGGCGCCGGTAGCAACAAACTACCTTCGCTATTCTCACGTGGGGGAGTTCTGCGTTTTCTGCACCTGGGCGGTCCCGGCTGGACCTCTCCCAGTCTCTTGTGGCTGTTCCTAAAGGCACAATTCCTCTTCAGGTGCCCTGGTCTTCTGCAAAACCAGCACCTTCTCGTTGGGCAGTTAACTGCAAAGTGGCCCACCTGACCACACAACCAACATTTCACGCTCCTTCTCTTTAACTGGGCCACCCACCCTCTGGGTTCTGGGGGGACATGTCCTCTACCTGGGTGGCTTCCCCGGCCACATGTGCAGCGTTTTATATTTACTCTTTTTAACTGGGCCACCCTCCCTCTTATTTCTGGGGTGGCCCGCTGGCTTTTCCCTGGTTCTGTCTTACGGGCTCAGCCTCCTTCTTAATCCTGGGGTAATCTTTTCTTAATCCACACCACTTGGCTAGGTGTCCCTTCTTCCCACACCTAGTACATCTATCTTGTTCGAAGTCGGGGGGCAATCCCCACTTCGTCGGACATTCCGCTGCTCTGTGGTCCTCATGCCCACAGGTCCAGCAGACTAGTCCGTATCGACCCGGCGTGGGCTTATAAAACCCATGCCTTGTCGACCAAGCCCTTCTTGTGGGATCCTCTTCCCACACCTCAGGCTCTTCCACCTCTAGGCTGACCCCACGACTCCACGCGGGGGCTCTACTTCTTACCCCCTTTCTTCCGACCCCTCGACTTATTTCCTGTATTTTCCCACCTCTTTTTACCTTCTCCCAGACTCCCTGTCTCTCTTTGGCCAGCGCTACTGCTGCCGACAATCTTAACGGTCCTTCCTTTAAGACATCGTGGCGAATACGCTCGTCACCGAGTGCCTCAACATACAGATCAGCCAGCTGTGCCTGCATGACCGCATTATTTCTCACAACCTCTGGGAAGGCTAATGACGACAGCTTTTCCGCTCGGGTCCCCAATTCTCCAGGGGTCTCATCCCGCAGCTGCGTCAACTTCAAGAGGGCCCTCATGGCCTCTATCGCTGACCCTTCGTCGGCGAATTCCCTAGTTAATTGTTCCTTCAACCTTTCCCATGGTAAGTGGGGCTCACTATTCAAGAGCCCCCCTACGAACTCAGACGCCTTCCCTGTCGTGGCACTATATGCCAGATAAAGGGTCTCTACGTCCGAGAGTCTGTAAATTACTCGGCTCTTCTCTAGAATTGCTAGCCAGTTTTTAAAATCTCTCTTACTACCATTAAACGATGGGACCCTTGGTCCACCCAATAATCCTCTCAAGTCTGCTGGTAGCTCCTGTCTAGCCCCATCCTCCCCTACGTCTACTCTATCCGACTCATAGTCAGACATTTTTAAAATGACAAGTAAACGGAATCAAAATCAGAGCAGCAACAATCGAAAATGGGAGATAAACCGAAAGAAGTGTCCTACCTGACAGACGATTTCCAATTCGTTCTTCTCGGCTTCTGGGCTGTCGTACTAGAGGGTCTGGAACCGTATGGCCACAATCAACCAAAGTCCTTTGGCTCCCACTCTAGTTTTCCTCAGTTTGTGTCCTTAAGACGCCGAGCGTTGTTCACTTCGAAGCTTTCTGCAACTCCTGTGGCGGTGGTCGCTCTGGGGTCTGATCCTGGTTGTCACAGCACCATTTGTGACTCCTGTGGCGGTGGTCGCTCTAGGGTCAGATCCTGGTTATCACGGCACCATTTGTGACTCCTGTGGCGGTGGTCGCTCTAGGGTCAGATCCTGGTTATCACGGCACCATTTGTGACACCCAACCCTCCTCTGTCCTAGTAAGGGCACCGTTTGTGACACCCGTACTGGTCGCGGCGCACTTGTGACGTCGGTCCTTTGTGACGGGCTAACCCTGGGACATCGGTTGAGGTCTGGTTGGGTTCTAGCACCAACTTGTCGTACTCGGCTCGCTTCCAACGCCTGGTCACCGAAGCAACTGCTTTGATCTCAATTCAACCTACCCACGTTGTGATTTGATCTTAGGTTGACGAGATCAATCAGACGTCGGGCCGTGGTGCCAGCCGAATCCGGGTCAAGGTGATACTGCACAATAATTGTAAACAAAAAAACAAAAGCACAAACAACAACTTCAAGGCGAGCGACTGGTTAGGAATAGTGATTAATTTTATGTCGGTTTGTTGAATTACAGGAGTGCGTCTCTCTCTTTCTCTCCCAGCCCGAAGAAAAAAAAAATGTGGATTGTAACACTTTTGCGTTCCTTAACTAGGTCTGGATATCGAGATGGCGAATATAAGTCAGACTTCTATAATTTGTTCTTGGTTAGAAGTCTAGTCGGAAACTTGTTTTGATGGGAAATCTAAAGTCGGTCTTCAACAAATCTGTTCTTGGTTAGAAGTCTAAGTCGGAAGGCATGGAATCGTGCGGTCACCTGTGCGAGGCGCGTCTCTCCGTCTCGACGAACTCAGCTCTACTCTGCGAACTCTCCTCGACGAACTCAGCTGAAACACCCGTAGATGTTTGCTTATATGGACGCCGATCAAAACCCGGCGTGGGGTCGGACGTGGTGTGGCCACCACGTTGATTTCAAATCCCCAATAAGGATTTTCTTTGTTTTCGGCCAAAAATAATTATCATTTTCAGTATTTGGAAATCTTATTCCACTCCCACCCTCTTCTGCTCTCATATGGGTATCTCACCATACTTTAGAGGGCGTCAACGGTTTTCCCACTTCCTCGCAGTAACATCTCATACCTATCCTCTCAATGGGCGGTGGCGGCCTCCTCTCTGCGTCACATGATCATCTCCGCCTGGCTATTCGGCCAATAGGCGTCAACTGATAATCTCAATTTTTATCCAACTTCACGGGATATGTTTTTTTTCAACCAGGTTTATCCGTCAACATTAAGTGGAAGATTCTTTTTTGGCGAAATTGGGTTAATTAAAATACCCTAACATAGCCTTCGTTATCGCAAACGAACCCAAAACAAAATGCAGATGTCCTGTTCAGGCGGTCGGCAGACGGCCCATCAACTACTGATAACACAAGTTCGTCACAGCCAATGTTTTATCTACCCAGAGCTCTGTGGTCACTCAACTAATTTTCACGACAATGACCATCAAAACCTTCGTGGGTGGCATTCTTTCCTTCTCTTATCATCTGGGTTGTTAAGCCCTGTCCGTCTGTTTCTTTCTCTTTTTCCTTCCTTTGTCCTCGAAGAGAATTTGGCATATCTCAGCATCAAACTTCAGCGAGAAAGTAAAGTGGTTATCTTGAATTCGCACTTGAAAATAACAAAACAAAAAAAAAATCTTTTTTTTTTTCTCTTTTTTTTTTCACCGATACTCTGTTTGGGAAAATAAAAAAAACAAAAAGAAAATCGCTCAGTATGTCTTTCGTTATATCTATCAGTGTAAGTAATCGCTCAGTATGTCTTTTGTTATATCTATCGGTGTAAGTAATCGCTCAGTATGTCTTTTGTTATATCTATCGGTGTAAGTAATCGCTCAGTATGTCTTTCGTTATATCTATCGGTTTAAGTATCCCCGTAATTAACTTCTGTGGTTAATTAATTGATTAATTAACCCTTCCGTTCCTAAATAGTGTTACAGTAACGAGATATGGCTGTAAGCACCCATTATTTAAACATAAATTGAAACATGCCTATTCATAAAAATAGTTTTAAATTTTGCATAAGGCTTCTTAACATTTTTTTGTCTTGTTAACAATTTAATTAAATATTGGCACTCAAAAAAAACAAAAACATGTGATCTGTAGAGGACCGGCGGGTGAATATGAGGATGAAATCTCTGGACTAAGATTTCCTGCTGGCCGGTCCCGCTACATAGGAATGTTGGACTATAATGGAGTCCAAAGAAGATAAATAAACAAACAAGACCGATTATATATGTACAAAACAATTATATATTAATAACAAATAGATTAATACACGAATTACAAATACATTGAAGACATGAATAAAATGTTACAGTCTGTATGGAAAGTTGTGTGTGTGTGTGTCATTTTTAGCGTGTTCCCAGAATATGGAAAACGCTGTATGTATGAAAGTTCACATATTGGTGTAAGTGGAAAAGAGAAAGTTTTATACCTTGCCTCATGTGCGAGGTTTCGGCCCGTGGCCTAAGTCGAGATAGTTGCTCGCACGTGCGCGTAAGCAGAGAAAAGAGAAAGAGAGAAGGGTGAATAAGTATTTATACATGTGGGAGAGAGACCCCTGTTGAAGGGTTAGGAAATGAGGAGGAGATAACCCGATAGATCTAATTGTTGCAATGAAAATGGCTGGTAAATGAACAGTTGAATATTTGTGGAAAAATCATTTTTTTCAAGTGTGAAAAATGTTTCAAGAGGAGCAACCAACATCAGCAAATTAATATTTCTTACAACTCTGTGAAAAAGGAAACATGCTCTCTCTCTCCCTCATCATTCCATTGAAAATACTTACTGATTATGCTTACCTTGTCTTCGCACATATTTCACGCATTCATCCTGTAAATCTTTGTCTTCAGCCAGGTGATAAATTTTGGGTGTTGTTGCATGAACATTTGAATACTGAAAGGAAATTTAATGCAATTATAGAACTTTGGATTTGTTTTATGTTTGAACAGGTATTATAGATTGCGGTGGTGGGTGGTTGCCAAATTTATTGTTATTCTGGTGCAGTGATTTCCAAACTTTTTTTCCTTGGGCTGCAATGGCAAATTTTGTCCATTGTCAAGAGAAGTTGCTACTTGTTACTTTTGAAGTCTTCTTTGAACAGTCAGATGTCAGTTTTATCTGGTAATGAACAATGCAGTTATTAATAAAAAGAGATGAAATTAATGCATGCAAGATTTCACAGCTCTAGAATCACTCCTTCATAGTTCACCTATGAACTTTTCAGCCCACCCTCATACCTGGAGAGAAATAATGCATTTATTAAGAAAAGTTTAAATTAATGTATGCAAGATTTCACAGTTCTAGCATCACTCCTTCATAGTCAGCCTATGAACTTTTCAGCCCACTTTCATTTGTAACAACTATAAATGATAATTGAGCTAAAAAAAATTTTGATTTCAGGACAGTTTAAAATTTTTCAGGACAATGGTGAAAAAACCTGGAATCCATATTGTTGAACTAAAGAAGCCTTGTTTGCTTTTTTGACAATTATCTTTTACCTTTCATTCTCTCCTTTCAATTTTCTGTTTAAACTGAAGACTCTTATGAACTTCCTATCAACCTCCTTTTTGGAATGAAAATTTGCTTGTGCCTTACCAAATTTTATGTGATAAAAAGTACATTTAAAATAAAAAATAGAGAAATAGCTAAAGGGAGATAACTGTGGATTTGAAGTCAGAACATTATCATTGATAACTTTCTCCTCCATTTTGCAAATCTTAGTTACTATATTCTCAATAATGCAAAAATATCACAATAATAAAATTGGTCAATAATTAATTATAACTATTTATACTGAGACCCATGCAATTACAAGTAGTCCATAATAATATTTTAAATTTTGAAATCATATTTATTTTTGGGATATGAATTTTTGTAACTGTTTCTAAATCTTTGATTGTCTTTTAATCATTCCAACACACTTCCTATCCTCTTCTGTCACACCTACAAGGAGCACTGTACTGTTTGGGAAACACTGTTCTAGTGCCTTTGATAATTTTAAGAAGAGTCATCAATATTCCAAGAGTTGTCACAACTACTGAAGTCATTCTGTTGCTTTTGTTTATGGGAGGTTGATAGGAAGTTCATAAGAGTCTTCAGTTTAAACAGAAAATTGAAAGGAGAGAATGAAAGGTAAAAGATAATTGTCAAAAAAGCAAACAAGGCTTCTTTAGTTCAACAATATGGATTCCAGGTTTTTTCACCATTGTCCTGAAAAATTTTAAACTGTCCTGAAATCAAAATTTTTTTTAGCTCAATTATCATTTATAGTTGTTACATATGAAAGTGGGCTGAAAAGTTCATAGGCTGACTATGAAGGAGTGATGCTAGAACTGTGAAATCTTGCATGCATTAATTTAAACTTTTCTTAATAAATGCATTATTTCTCTCCAGGTATGAGGGTGGGCTGAAAAGTCCATAGGTGAACTATGAAGGAGTGATTCTAGAGCTGTGAAATCTTGCATGCATTAATTTCATCTCTTTTTATTAATAACTGCATTGTTCATTACCAGATAAAACTGACATCTGACTGTTCAAAGAAGACTTCAAAAGTAACAAGTAGCAACTTCTCTTGACAATGGACAAAATTTGCCATTGTTGTATTATTGAGCACCTGCATAAAAACGGTTTAACCTCCAGAGACATTCATGCTGACAGGGTTGCTACATTAGGGAATGACATTCCAGGTTTATCAATGGTGCAAAAGTGGACAGCTGAATTTAGGAGGGGAAGGGAGAGACTTGTAGATGATCCAAGGTCTGGACATTCTGCGACTGCCATTACCAAGGAAAACATAGATTGTATTCACCACATGGTGATGGATGACAGGCAATTGACTATAAGTCAAATAGCAAACACTGTTAGCATCGCCTGTGAGAGAGTCGAGAATATTCTGCACAATGAAATTGGCACGACAAAGGTTTCTGTTTGGTGGGTGCAACATCTTCTGACACCTATCAAAAGCACACAGTCTGATCACATCACAGGAAAATCTGATATTATTTGAGGTAGATCCTGTTGTTTCTTTTTTAATGTTTCCTCACCCAAGATGAGTGTTGGGCTTATCACATTGAGCCAGAGACAAAGAGACAATCCATGCAGTGGAAACACCTCTCTTCATTTGCTCCAAAGTTAGTCAAGGTCAGTTCATCTGCATGGAAAGTAATGGCCTCATTTTTTCGGGATGCAAAAGGCATTGTGTTTATTGACTATCTTCAAAAGTGCCCCACCATCAATGTAGAGTACTATGCCAGCTTGCTGAGGCAGTTATGAAAGGCTATCAAGAACAAATGCTTAGGAAAACTGACATGGGTTTACATAGGGACATTGCTCTAGCATAGAAGATACAATCTTATTTCCTGTTGCATTTGTAGTAACTATTGTCGCTGGGTCTAAAATAAATTCTATAAAGATTTTGATATTTAAAAAAAATTATTTCATGCCTGCTTCTTTAAAAAAATTATTTTTAGAAACCAAGAACACATTTATTTTACGTTTCCTTTAAATATAAACACACTGATATTTTTCTGCTATGATGGAATTTCTATACAAATAAAATAAATTTAAAAAAAGCTTTATCGACATAAACATTGCTTATATATAGCAATTTTTAAAAGAGGACAATAGTTCACAAGTAAATAATGTACATAATGATAACAACTCATCCGGGAATTTCAGACAAAAAAATCACATCACCAACATTAACAAAGAGGAGTTGATAGATAACAACAGGAAGTGTGGTCTTGTTGACCGAGAAACACTTAAACAGAGAAAGATAATTTTTTTATCATTAGTAAAGATGTTGGGAATATTTTTCTTTCCTTTTCTTTCCCACCCATGACAATTGGATGAACAAAACAATTCTTGAGAGCCATCCACATTGGCTTTGATTATTTTAGATATAGTTAAGACCCTGGCTTTGGGAAATCACCTAAAACAACCAGCATGAGACAAGCTGATAAAGAAAGATTAATTACTGGAGATCCCCTTTTCACCTATGTATTCTAACAGTTTGGATTTGTCACAAAGACAGTTGTACCAGCCTTTGGTAATGGGCTGAGGCTGGATGTGGAGAAGGGAGAAAGAGATTAGCACCACCTACATGGAGCAATGGTGCAAGATGAGAAATGAAGGAAGTTGGAGTTAAGGGGCGGCTTGATTCCTCTGACCACTTTCAAAAGGGGGCTGGACAACCCCTAAATCTGGAAAATTACTTGAGTAAACATATTTTGAAAATACGGGATTTTAGAAAAAGGTTGATGCTAAAAGTGGGAGATAACCAAATCCCAGACCCTGGTCAACCCCACTCCTCCCAGACGCAGGACTCCATATAAGCTGGTGGCTTGGACAACTTATAAAGTCTCCACATTACTGCTACTGGAATCCACATTGTTTGCCAAAACCTCCTGACCAAGACCTTGTGCCAGCCCTGAAAACCAGAACTTAGAAATTTAAATCTGTACTAACACAGGCTGTAAACTCAAAAAGAGGATCCCAGTGTCATTTGATTTTAACAACAAGTGGGAAGGGTTAAAACTGCTGCATACAACAAATCAGATATAAACCAAATTGCTGTTACATTTTTAACCAGAGTTAATTCTTTATTCCAAAGAATTATTTTTTGTGTAGCTCCTTGCCATCAACCTGCTCTTCACTTCAGTTTACTTCAGCGATCTTCTCACCCTCTGAGATCAAAAACACAACATGCCAGAGGAGTGAATGATTGCAAAGCAGATGAACGCCAACTCCATCAAGTGGAACCATGCTCATCATCACAATACCAGCGGCAAAACAGCAATGTGTGAGTGAGTGAGGAGTCAGCCAGATGGTAACCATGGTGGTCTGGGTTACATAAAAGTTGAAAACTGTATCTGTTGTGGTTTCCATGGAAATATAAGGAAACATTACTTTCAAAATATTTCCTTATAGAACACCATAAAGTGTTCAAAATATCTGATCAAGTGACAATACATAGTTTTTGGACATGCTGTATAATTAAAATTTGTTTATTAATTATAATAATTTAAATTAAGAAAACATTAATACAAGCTTAAATTATATATTTTGTGGGTGTCAAAATGGTCAAACTCGGCCTCTGGAAAGTAAATACATTGAATTATTTTTTATTAATTTTGTAAAACTGTTCTTAAAGAAAAGAATAAAACCAGGCTTACCAAATGTAACTTGTTTTTAAATTAACTAAATATGCTATACCTGATATTTTCTCTAGGGGTACAGAAATTAGAGTCATCAATTCTCAAAAGATAATCTATTCTCAAGTAATACTGGTTATAAGAAAGTGTTAGTGGAATGTTAGGGGGATGGGGGAAATAGAGTATGCTTACCTGAAATATTGAGATGAGCTTGATGACACCATAATGTCTAGAAAAGAACAAAAAAGAATTGATTAGATATTTTTTGAAATATAAATTAAGCCTACAATTTGTTTTCAAGTTGGTCCAGATTATCATCAAATATTGAAAATTCTTTTACAACAATTTTTGACAAATATAGATTTAGTTCCTTCTGGCCCCCAAAAATGAAAAACTTGTAAAAACCAATATTTTTTTTAAGGGTCATCAAAATACTCTCTCTCTTCTTATCTGATTGTGTGTGTGTGTGTGTGTGTGTGTGTGTGTGTGTGTGTGTGTGTGTGTGTATATGTGTAGGGTCAAATCACGCTGAAAACCGAAGTTAAGCATCGTAGAGCCAGGTCAGTACTTAGATGGGGGACCGCTTGGGAACACCTGGTACTGTATGCAGTGTGGCTGTGTGGCTGAGTGGTCTAAGGTGTTGCTTTACAATCACGAGGCTCCGAGTTCGAATCCTGGCTGGAATTAATTTCAGCAGCTATCGGACTCCAAGCACAGGGCACCTTTGGCAAGTGTCTGTTCCATAGCCACGGGTCCACCAAAACCATGTGAGGGAATTTGGGAGAGGAAACTGTGTGGAAGACCTCGTTGGCCAAAGCTAGCACGATATCATAAAACACCGTGATTGCGAGTTGAGGTGGCCAGCCTTGTTCATTTATGATCACGCTCGGTTCGCACCAACGCTCTAAAACTGTTAATTGGCTCTGCACACGCCAATAACAGTATAAACTGTATAAGGTGGGTTCTGTGGGCATTTCCCAGTTGGGAAATTGCAAAAATGCCTGTGCAAATGTTGCAATATGCGCTAGCTAGCTGTGCATTGCAACGGGTGTCCTCGATATCGAGTGGCCAATTATTATTATATATATGGGCGTGTGTGTGTGTGTGTGTGTGTGTAGTATTAAACACATTACAACTCTAAAAGCTTTCCTCCAGTTTTGAAATTTACAACCAAATCATAAAAACAGAGAAATGTTATTTCAATAGATTAGAATATAGAATTATTCATGCCACTATATAATAAATAAAACAAAAAAATGAATTATGCTAACACTTAGTGAGATATTCTTAATAAATTACACTTGCTAAACAACACTTATTTTAAAATAAAAATTGTTGTATGCCATGACTTATCTTAAAAATAAATTAAATTGTAAGGGTTTTTAGGTGCCAAAATTGCTGGTTCTTTTTTTGTAGTTTACTGGTGGAAAGGCATTTTAGGCCGGCAACATTTTGTCATAAAGCGCTTGACATCAAAAGGTAAGGCTAGAGCTTTAATAGAATTAATGTGCAGAAATTTGTCACTTAACCGAGTCGTGTTATTTCAGGGATGCTGACTTCAAAGTTTCATGAGCACATTGTAGTAATGCCTACACTCTTCAGGGCTATTGGTTTCTCAGTATTTATCAGAGACCTCCCCACAAGTCGGTATGTGGCACAAGACTGATTTTTAATGTGGGGTTTTCTGAGTGCGTACGCTCAGGCAAAAATTCACTGTAGACTCTGCATACACAGGGTTGGGCAGCTGTCTACCTCCCCAGACAAGACTATCCTTTGGCATAGCCTCGTCTTGGTTCCTCTCTGCCCAGAGGCAGAAAGATCAACAAACATTAAGAGAAAATGTATTCACTGTTGGCTTCCGTGCTGTTACTTCTCAATATTTTTGTATAGTTTGGTGTAATTTGATACCTTTGTGTGGGTGTGTGATTTTTTTTTTTCACTTAATGGGTGTTATTTATTTTTATCTTTACGGTTTTTGCTGCTTCTTAAGTGGTGTAGAGTTTCTTGGTGATTGTTTGCTTTGTATTATGCTGACCCCTTCTTGACTGTACTTGCTTTATGTAGAATTGGCCTCTTTTTACTGTATTGAGATGATCTTTTTTTACTGTGTCAATATATATATATATATATATATATATATATATATATATATATATATATATATATATCTGCTTGTTTTTTACATAGTCTTTAGGTACTTGTGCTTGAGTGTGTGTGTGTATGCTTTGGTGTTTGAAAAGCTAGTGTATAACACCTGCTGTCATGGCAGAAGGGAGAAAATAAGCAAAGAAAAAGCAAAGGGTGTAAAAATATATTGGGTGTTAACCAGTGAAGAAAATGAAGTAGCTATTAATTGGTTTGATAATATAGAAGAAGAGAGGAAAGACAGATTCTTGCAATTTAATATTTGAGCTTTATCCATTCTATCGCAGACAATAGCTTTAGCTCAAGAGCTTGTAGATGTAAGTGAAGAAGGGAAGCATATTATGGACCATTGTCAAAAATCCCTGCTCTTCTACAAAAAATGAGATATGGACAAAACGGAATGAAAAGTTTGATGTGGATATTGGAAGTTATGACAGTGCAGAGGTATTGGAGTTAGCAGTAAAATGTTTCTGTTATGGAAGCTGTCATATAATTATGATAAGAAGAGATGCTCTGTCTAGACTGTCTATGTATTGAGCACTTTAATTTACTGTGCAGGTAGGTGTTTGTCTTTTGGCCTATTTCTTTTTTTTCCTTGTTGAGGATCTGTTTATTATAACATTGTGTGTTAGTCACATGAACATTGTTCTTTTTAGTTATATATATATATATATATATATATATATATTAAAAACGACTGACAAGGTGCTTTTATTTAGTTTTTTATATAATTTCTCATGCGATCTAATAAAGTTTTTCTTTTCAGAGGATAAATTATATAAAAATTGTTTATATAATTTATTGTTTATATAATTTATAATTGTTTATATAATTTATACAATTTTTATATAATTTATCCTCTGAAAAGAAAAACTTTATTAGATCGCATGAGAAATTATATAAAAAACTAAATAAAAGCACCTTGTCAGTCGTTTTTAATGAAATGTGCTTGAAAGAAGGATTGCTGCCTAAATACACAAATATATATATATATATATATATATATATATATATATATATATATATATATATATGACAAAGTGGAAAAAGTATTTGTGTGACACATTTTGTCCTTTAGGACTTCATTGGACTAAATTTGTTATGCTGGGGCAACTACACATGCACATGAACAAGGGATGCTGGGAATTTTTAATTTTTTTTTTTTTAATCTAGATTAAATTTTTTTTTTCTTTATATCACTTTGGTTATTAGATATCCCACACTGTGATAATCAAAGTTCTGCTAGGAATGGGGAAAAACTGTAAAAAAAAAAAAAACCATCCCAGCATCCCTTGTTTGTGCACATGTTTAGTCATACCAACATAACAAATTTAGCCTGATGAAATGCATCCCACAGACTTTTTCCCACATTGTCCTTGATATATATAACTCTTATGCAAATATGCACACAAGTCATACATTGTTTTTCTCTCCTAATTACTCACTGAAGATTCTGGAGACAGGCTTTTACAAGATTAATCTCAACATCTGCTTCTGCAGCAATGAATGCAACATGGTTGAATCCATCCAAATATGGCAGGATCTGGGAAAACAAAAATTGATCAAATTTCATTTTAATATTCACAGTGTTGATTCCAACCTTGATAGGGAATGACTACAAAACAATTTCCTCCCCACAATTTATAGGCAGAAGCACACAAATGCATGCTGGAATTTCTTCCAAGCCAATAAAATAGACCGTTTCTTGGTTTCATCTGACTCAGTCCCAGTTTGCCTTGTCTTGAAGCCAGAATGCTATGTTCGCTTGTTTGAACATACTCTTGGGTGTCAACTCCAATCTTTAGTTTGTGAACTTTTTACCATATTAATGTTGCTTTACCTTATTACTGTCAATAATATATATACTGGTTGCTTGCTTTGTATTATTTTTTGCCTGTTCTTTTCTTTTTCTTGTTATTACTTATTGCAAACTTTTGACAATTCTGTTTGTTGAACAATTCTGTCAATTATTTTACATTTAACCAAGGCCACTCATTCTACACACATCAATTGTAATAATTCTTTAAGAAGAGGCTCTTTTAATGAATCAATAGTAATTGAAATTTTGTCTATGCTGGTTCTTAATTGATATTATTTTTTGTTTTGTATGTTGTATCAAATTGATGAAACGTGAAAAGAGATTTAAAAAAAAAATGTGACTCGGTCAAAGAAAGTCTTCTGCCAACAAATCATTTTAGTTGCTTCTTAGGACTGCAGTTGCCATATTTATTTTAATCATTTCACCCCAAGCAAGGCAATAAAAGCACTAATGTGCAAGGGGTTACTGAGTGCAAAAGAATATGAGAAAAAGAAAAAGATTATTAAGAAGAGAGTACAATTACAAAAACAGGAATTCAGAAGACAGACGATAATATATTTTCAGCTTAGAGTAGATGAGTCGGGGTGCCAAAAAGTTCTTGGCTTGACCTGCTTCCTGTGTTTTCTTAGAATAGCTTCTTGCTCAGGAAATTTTTAATATCCACTCAATATCATAATGTGTATTGACTAAATATGACGTTTAAAGTTAAAAGAAATAATGTTGGATTATGAATAAAAATCCGTTAGTTCCTTTGAAATAGACACATGTATGTATATTGTTGTTATTAAGTCCGAGGTCATCATTTGAAGTTGAGAAAGTATCATGTGTTGATGAACAAAAATCTGTCCTGGGTATGATGATAAACTACATCCAGCAGCAAGGCATCTGATCAAGAGATTTTGAGGAGCATGGAATCGTTTCTTAATTGCTGTTGTTCCCAAGTCCACTTTGATCCGGGGTGATAGCACCTGTTAGGGTCCCAGCTATGGGCAAATAGTTAATCCCCAAACTGGGGTTGAAAAATTATAAAAGTACATTTTTATTGTAAAAAAAAAAAAAAAAAAATTTAACAGCAATACATTTAAAAAAAAAAAAAAAGAAAAAAAAATATTACCAGTGATAAATTTTTGAAAATGAAATTACTAAAGCTCCCAAGAAAATTAATTTTTGTATTAAACGATCCACAAGGAGTTGATATGCTGCTAAACAAAAAAATTAAAGTGTTGAATTGGTTGAGAAAATAGACAAACAAAAAAGTGAAACAAAACAAGATAGAATTTTTTTCTATCAGGAACATTTTTCATGTAGAGAAAATCTCAAGGATAGTTCATGAAAGAAAATGCAAATTCAAGGAATTACAAGTCTCTGTAGAGAATGAAAGAAAAGTTAAGTTTACTCTATTGGTGAATTAAAGAGTAAGCATGGTGTATTGTCATTGCCATGAGCATAGCACTAATTTTTGTGTCCTATCCTGATCTCAGCTTGAAGCAAAAAAGAGCTAACCTCTTGGAATTCACAATATGCATCCTCCCAGTTATCATTCTCTTTACGTATTCCCAAAAGCTGAAAAGGGGTTACTGCTGCTAATAGGGTTATCAATGCATGCATGTCTAGTGAAAAGGTTTAATGCAGGGTTTCCTAACCTCAGAAATATCACCCACTGGTGGGTGGATTCAACAGTTAGGTGATGAGAAACTCAACTGAAAATGGTGGGTGATATAGAATTCTGAATATTAAATTGTTTAATTTTTTTGTCAACATTTGCAACACTAACCCTAACCATAAAACTAACCTTGACTATAAAACTAAATTTATATATATATATATATATATATATATATATATATATATATATATATATATATATATATATAGTTTTCAATAGAAACTATTTTGCCAATAGAAAATGATCTTGTAAAGAAGAAAGGTGTAGAAAGTGCCATGTGCCATGAAAAGATTTGAAACTCTAAAGTCTAGAAAAAATGTTCAGGTAGAATAATGAAGGTTTTTCTTTAGCTTGTATTAAGTTGTATATTGTAATAAACTCATTATTCTACATTTTTCAGCTTTTTCCTTGTGAAAATTAAAAGAAAATTATACTTGTGAGGGCGCCAAAGTTCAGCTTACCTGGGGTGCCAGCAACCCTAGGGCCATCACTGACCTTCTTATTATAGAAATTAAATTTAAACTCTTCTTTTGCCATTGTTTCCACCTCTAAATTAATACTGAAACAATGTGAAATACATAAACCATGAGAAAACAAACAGGAGTTACATTAAAATTTAATTTCTATAACAAGAGTAGAAGTAAGGCTCAAATGTCAAGTTGCTTAACATCAATCATGTTACATCTGGCTTAATTAATTGACTTTGCTACTGTTAATTAAAATTATTTATCTGACCTGGCATTCTGGCTTCAGTTGCTTTGCCACTGCCATAATGTAGCTTCCCTGTGACTTTTCTATAAATACTTTCATGGTAATTGTTCAGATTAACTTTCCTCTTTCATACAGTCTTGAGCTAGCATCTTGGCTTCAGTCAATTTCCCACCACTATAATGTAGCTTCCCTGTGACTTTTCTACAAATACTTTCATGGTAATTGTTCTGATTAACTTTCCCCTATGGTACCTAGATTTGTTATAGTGAAGCTCAGACCTAGAAAAATGAAAGCTATGATCCTGTAAGGTGATAAGATGCTTAACCAATTCAGATTTCAGTAGGGTCGCTGTTAGTTTGACAAAAGGAGGTAGAAGGTTTATTAGACAAATAGTTTGAAGGGTCAAAGACTGAAACAACAGATGAGGATTTCCAACAAGCAGCAAAGTAAGGGGCAGAAAGACACTTATTGTAGAGTTTAGAGAGAACAGGAGCCAGTTCAGTGCACATTTCTTATGGACTATTGAAGGGGGATACCATCAGGTTCACATGCTTTATGGGGATCCAGTTTAAAGATGATAACAAAAACCATGGAAAGAGTTATATGCATACCATTCAACAGAGACTTGGTTCTAAATGGGAATTCAGCCAACATAGTGTGTGTGTGTGTGTGTGTGTGTGTGTGTGTGTGTGTGTGTGTGTGTGATAAGGCTAAGCTACCCCCCCCCCCCAGCTAAGGTGGAAAGGATGATGTAGAGCCACTGAAATTAATGTAGAAATGGTGTGCCAAATGTTTTGTAGATGTGTTACTGATAGGGTTCAGTATTGTTAGATAGTTTGTTAATCATTACAAATGTGACAATACTTATAAATTTTCTTATACTACTGTAATTTACTTTTGTTCAAGGGTCCAATTAATAAGATTACTCCAGGTAGTTGAAAATAAATAAAAATATAGTGTTTAATAAATAAATAGACCACCTACAAGTATCCACTAAAAATAACATTTAAAGTGATAAAAATCTGTCAGATTAATAAAAATACATTCTAAAATTCTCTTTGTTTTCATTTTGGATATGAAACTGGGTTCAGATATGAAAAACTTTGAGAGATTCTATAACAGGATAAATTTTGTTTGAAAAACATGAAATTGGCTTCACCTGACCGTTTGTTTCTTTGTGGCCAAGTGGTAAGGTGTACTGGGCTAAACGGTGGTTCCCTCTACTCTGAGGGTCACAGATTCGATTTCTGCTGAAGAGTGCAAATCTTTCTTTAATAAGTTTACTTGAACAAAATAAAAGGTAAAAATTAATGAAAATAATAATAATAATAATAATAATTATTTTAATAAATAAATAAACTGACTACTCAAATACAAGTATCCGCTAAAAATAATGTTTAAATGATAAAAATCTGTCGGATTAATAAAAATCTATTCTAAAAACCTTATATATATAGAAAGCAGTGCATATCAAATGAGCTTGTGTAAATAGATGGAAGAACAGGGATTAGGTGGGCTAGCAAAAAAAAAACAAAAAACTTTAAGAGCTATAAAGGACAGGAAATTGTGGAGAGTCATGATCACCCACGTCCTGAAGGGACATGACACAATTGGGCTTGCAAGAGCCTGTAAATATTGATCATGAGACCAATAATACGAAGAGCTGAAAAGATGCTAATTCTTTATGTTCTGCAACAAGACGTTTAAGTATTAATTTAAAACAACCAAGAATAAAATAAAATCACTTATGATTGTGGTATAGGTATTTTAAGATATATTTAAATTCACAGAATCCATATTATGCCATTGTCACGCAACACTATACAGTTTCAAAAAGTTAAAAAAAAAAATAACATCACGTAAGCGTGACAACAAAATTATTCGAAACTCAAAATTTAAAATCATTTGAAAGATGCAGACTATCAGAGATACTTTGAAGTTAATCTAATTTATTTTTTCTTGATAATGTCTGAAGCTGATCAAAAAAATTGGAACTGTATTAAGAACTAACACGAAATGTTGATAGACCATTTCCACGTTCAGCACCGATATTCTGAAACTAATTCGTCAATATAAAATCTTAATGAAAATGTATAAGACAATTTTTATATTATCTTTAACAAAAAGATAATTTGAATGAACAGATCCCCACACAATATACAGGGTGTCCCATAATGTTGGGACACATTTTAAATGCAAGTATCTTGGATTATAAAAATGAGTGCCAAATACGATGTGGTAATGGATAGTGGCTCGGATTGAGGAATTGGAGAGCCGAGTTTGAATTCCATTTGAATCCATTACATTCACTTACATCCTAATACCCTTGGGAAAGGTATGAATCATCTTCTACTCCCCCAGCTAAGGGTAAATAACAGGGCAGACCGGGTTCTATAGCCTTGGATGGCAACTGGTCGAGTGCAGAAAGAAATGGCAACCTGCTGCGGGAAAAAATCTGCCTCATCAGTCATGTATCGAAAGATACATGTTCGCCTAAGTGTCTATCCTGTATGGTACATATAGACTGATATACAAGAGTTGAACATCTCATCTAAGATTTGAATATTACATCCCTGAGATGGTCACCATTTCAAAGAACATACACAAACTCACTCTCGCATTTCAAACACAATTGGCAGATATATATATACAGTGTAACTCGGATATAAGAGACCCGAATATAAGAGAAACCCGGATATAAGAGAGATTTTTCTCTGGTCCCAAATTGGAGCCTGTGTTAATGTATATATAATAGACCAAACCCGGATATAAGAGAAACCCGGATATAAGATACTTCTTCTCCGGTCATAACAACTCTCTTATATCCGAGTTACACTGTATATATATATATATATATATATATATATATATATATATATATACACCACTGAAATAATATATATATATATAACACTGAAATGAACTCATCATGTGAATGTGGAGAAACAGCTTACCTGTTTTGTGGTGAGATCCCATTCAGAAATAGAACCTGAATCTTTTACTAAAATAGGAACATCATGGTCAGCCACTGCTGGGGGCATAGCAATTTGGGAGCTGACCTTTAAATGAATTGTAGTTGATTTGCCTGGAAAGAAAAGCAAAAAAATATAAGTATCAATAGATACATATATAGCAATGGGGAAAAAAAATCTTTTATATTTATGCAACATCCTCATTCAGTAATCTACCTTGAATGGCTCTTGGTCCTTGTATTGGGTGAGTATTTATTACAGGGTTTCCCAACCTGACCAATATTGCTCACTGGTGGGTGATGAGCAACTGAACAGAAAATGGCGGACGATAGGAAATTTTGGTGGGTGATACAAGATTCTGAGTATTAAATTGGTTTAAATTGTTTCATTTTTTTTGCCAAAACTTGCAACACTAACCCTAACCATAAAACTAACCTTCACTATAAAACTAAATTATATATATATATATATAGTTTTCAATAGTTAAGTTTACCTTTGTCTGTTCTTCAATATGGTAGCAGCAGCTGCTGCACAAGTCAGCATTATTTATTATCTCATAAAGTCAGTTTACGAACCAGTAACAAAATTTTGCCAAACAATTTTGATATGCTGTTGAATATTTACCATACAGGTGGGCGATGACACAAAAATGGTTGGAAACACCTGATTTAGTAAAAAACGAAAAAACCATACTGACTGTCGCAAGTCACTTTAGAATTTAATTGAAATACTATTAATTCTAAAATTAGACTAATTGCCAGTCATGATTAGTGCTTCATGGCCAGGGCTTGGCTGAATTGAACAGGTCAAGTGGGGAAGAAAAACAAGACAGAAAAAAAAAAAGAGGAATATTATTCAAGAGAAATATTGTCTATTAAGAAAATCTTGAAAGTCAAAGCTAATGCTATTTCACCCATTCAATGTATATAAATTTATAAATCGAAAAGTCAGTACTTCAAACTGCAAATAATTCCTTTAATCTCATAAGATATATGAATTCATGTTGTCTTTTATTGTAAAGAATTAGTTTTAAATGCCTACAGGTTCTAGAGAAATAGTTTGTGATAGAAATTTTTTTAAGTGAGTTCACTCCAAGCAAGGCAGTAAAGCCACTAAGACACAAGGGCTTACTGGATGTGGATGAATTAGAAAACAGAAACATTACTAAGAAGCAGGAACAAAGTTAGAGTAATGAGTTGCTACTGATGTCAATAGTTGAGTTGCTTGTCAAGTTTGAGTAAACTTGCTTAGAAACAAGTTGATAGTGATGTCAATAGTTGAGTTGCTTGTCAAGTTTGAGTAAACTTGCTTAGAAACAAGGTGATAGTGATGTCAATAGTTGAGTTGCTTGTCAAGTTTGAGTAAACTTGCTTAGAAACAAGTTGATAGTGATGTCAATAGTTGAGTTGCTCGCCAAGTTTGAGTAAACTTGCTTAGAAACAAGTTGATAGTGATGTCAATAGTTGAGTTGCTTGTCAAGTTTGAGTAAACTTGCTTACAAACAAGTTGCTACTGATGTCAATAGTTGAGTTGCTTGTCAAGTTTGAGTAAACTTGCTTAGAAACAAGTTGATAGTGATGTCAATAGTTGAGTTGCTTGTCAAGTTTGAGTAAACTTGCTTACAAACAAGTTGCTACTGATGTCAATAGTTGAGTTGCTTGTCAAGTTTGAGTAAATTTGCTTACAAACAAGTTGCTACTGATGTCAATAGTTGAGTTGCTTGTCAAGTTTGAGTAAACTTGCTTAGAAACAAGTTGATAGTGATGTCAATAGTTGAGTTGCTTGTCAAGTTTGAGTAAACTTACTTACAAACAAGTTGCTACTGATGTCAATAGTTGAGTTGCTTGTCAAGTTTGAGTAAACTTGCTTACAAACAAGTTGATAGTGATGTCAATAGTTGAGTTGCTTGTCAAGTTTGAGTAAACTTGCTTAGAAGCAAGTTGATATTGATGTCAATAGTTGAGTTGCTTGTCAAGTTTGAGAAAAATTGCTTAGAAACAAGTTGATAGTGATGTCAATAGTTGAGTTGCTTGTCAAGTTTGAGTAAACTTGCTTAGAAACAAGTTGATAGTGATGTCAATAGTTGAGTTGCTTGTCAAGTTTGAGTAAACTTGCTTAGAAACAAGTTGATGGTGATGTCAATAGATGAGTTGCTTAAGATTCAGTCAAATTTGAGTACATTAGCTGCTTATAGAAAGAAAAGAAAATTGTGTAATTCATCATATTAGGATTACATTTCACTGTGAAATTCCAGACAAAAAATAAAGATTGTGTCAATACGCAGACTGAAGCAACTGCAAAATATTTGAGTTACTAAGGAAAGAAAAATTACATTTCCCAAATCTCTGCATTTCTACACTGAATAATATGTCATCTGCTAAAAAAATATTAACATGCTCATCTCCCAAGCTATTGATAGTAGATCTATTCCCCACTCAGTGTTCTTTGAATGCAACCTTGTGTCAACACTGGCCAGAACTGACAGATATCGATTCATGTCAGCAGGTTAAAAAATTGTTGATAGTTGAAAACAAATGGTCAACTCACTCATTGGCACATGACACATTCCATATTTGTTGAGAGTTTTCAGAACATCCTGCATCAGTTTTGGAATTTGTTGCCTTGACTGCTCATTGGACAAATAACCGCTTTCCAGCTGAAAGAAATGATTAAAAGGATAGAATTAGAGAAAACAGAATCACAAACTGGATGAAGAATTCACTGACCAGACAAGTCAGCTCCATCTTTCCCCAATTGTCATTCAGCACAAAAATTGGGAAAGGCCCAGTGGACATATCTAAACATACAATGGGTCCCTCTCTCTCCTCTTTTCACTGATCAGACAAATCACACCCATGTTGCTTCAATTATCAGTTGCATTGGGGTGCACGAAAACTGCGAAATGCTTGGTGTACTTCACAACAAAAATGAAAGGTAAAATTAATGCCACATTTGTGAGAAATAAAAAAGGAAATCCTGTTTCCAATAAATTTGGTGGGCATGTGGGTAAATAGATGAAACTTGGGAAAACATGCTGCTACTGTCATGACAAACTAATGGATCAGATGTTCCTTTTGGCAGGCGACGACTCTGTCCTACTACTTCAGTTGTCAGCCGATATCTTGTTAAAAGGAAACATCTAAAAGATGTTACAGAAACTGTTTTGACAGTTATTCCCTTGACAAAGAAGGTCAGCTGAGTGAAGTGCACAAGAACCATGTCAAATGACCCTGACAAAGAGGGTTAGTGGAGTGGAGTTGAGGAGTTATTATTTTTAGATGAAAGCTGACAAAGAAGGCTGGCTATCTATGAGACAGTGGCTCCTAGCAGCTGCAGCCAGAAGCTGCTTGATTGCCACCTGTAAAAAGGCATGCCAGTTAGACTGTTCAACCTCTCACTTTGTCCCGTTTGTCTACAGCAGAAGGTTTACAATTTTGTCTTGTGGTTTTATTTTGTGGGAAACAATTTGGCCAAAGAGTTATTTTCCATGTATTAAGCTACAAGCATTCGACTGGAAGAAGCTGCAGCCTGAGAGTGAACCTGGTGTCTGGTGTGAGTTGCAAAACTACATTCATTATGATATGCAGGTCACAGCTTGAAACTATTCTTTAACGGGTGGCATCAGAACTCTCTGACCATTCTAACTGTGATTCTGTTAATATAATTCTGCAACTGGAACTTCCTATTTTCTGATTTAGAGGCAATTGATTCTGAAAGTTTTATTTATTTATTTACTTTTTTCCTTTTGGAAAAGTGGCTGTCTGCTTTGAAGATATCATTTTGTCGGCTTTACTGCTGGTCATAAAAAATACAAGACACATAAAACTCAGATGAAAGCATTTACTGACCACTTCTATGTGGGTGTCCTGAGGGGGACCCAGAGTGTCATACATAGTCTATATCAGTGTTTCTTAAACTATAGTTGTGACCCCATTTGGGTTAGAAAATTGAAATCCTTGGGTTGTGAAAATTAAATTCAAGCACTTGAATTTGCTGAGGAATCGAATGACTCAAACTTGAAACTTGAATTTACAAAAAAAATCTTTGACTGAATTCTGGATTGGAGCTAAAGCTGAATTTCCTACAATTCCTGAAATGGTATTACAGGTTCTTTTGTCATTTATCACCACATACCTATGTGAAATGACTTTTTCAGCTTTAACCCTAATTAAAACCAAATATTGTTCAACACTGAAAAATGTAGAAAATGCTTTACATCCAGCAGTGTCAAATATTACACCAATGTTTAATTTGTTATGCAGTAAAAAACAGGCACATCTGTCGCATTGATTTTTACTTTGGTTTATTTATTTATTTATTTTTTTTTTTTTTACTTTGGCTTATTTTTTTTTTACTTTGGTTTATTTTTTTTTTTTTTAATTTGGTTTATTTTTTTTTTTTACTTTGGTTTATTTTTTTTTTACTTTAGTTTATTTTTTTTTACTTTAGTTTATTTTTTTTTACTTTGGTTTATTCATTTATTTTTTTACTTTGGTTTATTTTTTATTTTGGTTTATGTTTTTTTAGTTTGGTTTATTTTTTTTATTTTGGTGTATTTTTTTTTTCTTTGGTTTATTTTTTTTTTTTACTTTGGTTAATTGTCCTGTGAGAGTCAATGACTTGTGATAGCACAACCATTGATGGCTTCAAATCAAATCCGTCAACCCAATTTCACTCACAAGACTTGGGTCTACTCACAGCATAATTTTCAGGTACTTTTCAAAAGGTACCACACACTGGTATCACCTCCCCAGACCGAAAACACAAAGAAGTCACCTTCCCAACAAATTGACCAAGGAGAGACTCAAATCTGGGCCTCATGGTTGGAAAGTGAATGTTCTAACCTCTCGTCCATGTACCCATATTTTGATAAAATTCAATTTTGATGTGTTTCAACAATGAGCCAGTTTCATCTGAAAAAGAGTTTTATTTCAACAAAATCTGCATTAATGAGACAGAATTAAACAACTGTGGTCCTCCCCTACAGGATGTTTGCATATGGGTGTCATCTTATATATATATATATATATATATATATGCATATACAAGTAAAGTTTGTATGAGAATCCAATAGTAAATATGTAAGACAATTTGATAAATATCCATTTTGACACGTTTCTTCAGTGAATTGGAGAAATTGATTTTATTTCACAAAATCTACATTTGCAAGACAGAACATGATTCACATTAAGCATATGAATGCATAATTTTTATATTAACTGTTTTAGAAATAATTTTTCATGTCTTTAAACATTTTGGATGAAATTAAGTGAAGACATTAACTCACCTCAAGTTGTGTCAGGTAGGAAGCAAGTTTCTTGACAACAGGTTCATAATCTGTTGTGTATGCTTGTTGGTCAAAGACAAAGCAGAGATTAAACATTAGTGCATTGCGGGCATACTTTCGACCTGGAATATGTACTGGGTAACCAAGGATTTTGTGACCAAGAGCATTTCTGAAACATTGAATTTAAAAAAAAAAAAAAAAAAAAAAAAAAAAAGAGAGAATTTTATTTTAGAATACACAAAACAAAAAGTCTTCATTTTCATGTGTCTTAGGAGAATCCCTACCACCCCATCAGCCCAATAAAAAAAAAAGGCTGTCTGCAGTTAGTTTGCACCCCCACATGCTTACTGGTTAGTGTGATCAGAAGGAATATTTTGATGCGTTTTTTAACAAATCCGACACATATTATGGCTTATATAAATAAATTACAGTAGAACTCCCCAAATCTGAACATAGCATAATCTAGACTTATTTGAATTAGACTTCCTCAAATTTGAACTCATCTTCAAATCCAAACTTTTGTATTGACATAAATATGAAGCCTTTTCTTAAATCAATACAGGACCCTCAATACCAAACATCTAGGATGTTCAGTTTAGAGGAGTTGTACTCTATATCCTTATTTTTGACTTCATTTACAGATTATAATTGTTTTTGAATAAGATATTTCATGAAGTGTCTTAGTTTTTCACAAATTACAATATTTGTTTAGCACAAATTTTTTCATTACTATTGGTTGTCAATTATTTTTTGTACATTTATGCATACAATCTACACTTTAAATAAAAACGAATCAATGTTACAAACTACCTTTTGTATTCTAAACTCTAAAAGTTAATAGAAATTTTAAGCTTGCCACAGCAGCATTTTCTTCGAATCCGAATAGTATCCTCAATACCGAACATCTCGGTTAAGAGGAGTACTACTGTATTATTACATTTGATGGTTTTTCTTGTAACCTAGAAAAGGTTACTGAATAAGAATAACCAAAATGAAGGTTGGAAATGGAACGGTAATCTTTATAACATTACCAGCATACAAGATTTGTAGTAAGTAATCCACTGCTAGTGGTGAACTAGAGGTGAATCCCCCAATACAGCATATTTTACTGTATTTATGAGGATTGAAACATACTCATTATAGTCCATAGGTACGGTATAACAGTTTTCCTATTTGAATTTTCTCATGAATCATAATTCTTAAGTTAGATGATTGAATAAATTCCTTGCAAGATCCACAATTATAAAATACCCATAAAAATTCCCCTAATGCATTGTTAAATATTTGAGTTCAACAATTTTAACTAAATACTGCAATAACAATCATAAATATGAATGCAGGTCATTATTTTAAGAAGTAATAAGGTACGAATTAAAAGATTCAAACTGACAAGGTTGTCCAATTCCTTGAAGCAGGCATTAAATTCATGGCAGTCCTATTACCTCCTCTAACTTATTCCTTTCTTATTATTATGCATACTTTTTCCTCACTAAAACCAAACAATATCTCTGATGTATCTTTTTCTTGTTTTCCTACACAATCAAAATGGAATTATTTATCTGAGATAATGCCATATAGCTTTATTACTTCAAACGTTTGTATATATATATATATATATATATATATATATATATATATATATATATATATATATATATATAATCATTTATTTATTTAAATATTATAACATAAATATGTTATAAAATCACTACAAAAATAGCCATTTTGTTTCAACACTTCTGGTGTCTTGTCAAGTGATGATGTTGAATGTAGAATAAATGGTTTTAAAAGTTTCAAATTATTTAACGATCCTTAGCTAGGAGTAAACGCTGTTACATAAGCTAGAATGATCAATCAAAATACAAGTATATGGTAATTCGAAAAATTTGACAACTAAGCAGGGTTATCATAGATATTAAAAGATTTATAAAATTTGAAATTAAAATTAAAAGTAACAAATTACCTATTTAGAAATCCAAATAAAATCTCTATTAAGTTTTAAATTGTAGAATTACCGAGGAGAAAAAAATAAAAATAAAAAATACATATGCTATTTAATTTATTTTTTCATTGAAATTATGTTAAAAAGGATGTTCATAGCTCCAGACAAAAATGTATACATTTTTACAGTTTAACTTCCACATGATAGCCACCTCTCACTTAAAACAATTCAAACACACTCAGGTTATAATACATAAGCGTCCAGACATATTTAGATATATATACACACACAAAAATCGGTGACAAGATACGACCCTTTATAATAAAAAAAAAAAAAAACATACACACACACACACGCACACAAACATGCAACTATACGTGCATGCACTTTCCTTACACATAGACATCAATAAACACAGGCACATACATCCACAAGCACATTGACCTAGACAATCAGACGCAATAGCTAAAAGGAACATATTCGGGGCTAAATATTCGGTTCGTTAAATAATTTGAAACTTTTAAAACCATTTATTCTACATTCAACATCATCACTTGACAAGACACCAGAAGTGTTGAAACAAAATGGCTATTTTTATAGTGATTTTATAACATATTTATGTTATAATATTTAAATAAATAAATGATTATATCTGCTCTACTCTGTATTGAGCACTCTTTAAAGAATAATAATTGTTGGTTATTGGAATTTACTCCGTATATACCAATTCCACACTTGTGTGTGTGTGTATATATATATATATATATATATATATATATATATATATATGAAGCGTGTGTTTGTAAACAGTGACTATTAAAGCTAATGTAGCAAGACTCTTCGGCAGAATTGAGTCACTGTCAGTCACTGTGTGTTTATCTAAATCTAAAAATAAATATGCTAAAATTCACCTTCATTCCTGTCGTGCGCCGACGGCTTAGTGGTAGAATTTCCAACTGACACCAATTCAGTCGGGTTTCGATCCTAGCTAGAGGCAACCTGACGTCTAGCCACACTGATGAGCTGTGATACAGCGAAACAGTCTGTCTGTGGATGACAATAATATATATACATATATATATGTATATATATATATATTTTATAGTAATTCGTTGAGCTTAGAATCCTCACCAGAATGCAGAAAGCACTGGACGGCCGTTTCGTCCTATCTGGGATTCATCAGCAGTGCACATCCACTACCGAGAATCGAACCCGGATCGCTTCGATACAACACGAACGTCATACCAACTGTACCACGGGACTCGTTGAAGAAGAAGACATAAACTAGACTCGATATAGTGCCGCTACTCACTCAGTTCCGTTCAGCGATACCCATCCAAGTATACAGAGTTATCCAGAGTCCCCAGATATATATATATATATATATATATATATATCTCGTGGACTATCCCATCATAAATTGATGTGGACCTTGAACTGCGCCTGCCAGGGATCCTAAGCATAGCTAGGCAGTGGAAGGAAGTGAGAACTCTCTGCCAGACCACCTTCGTCACGATAACTCACCCTATGACGTATGAGGGTCAGGCCACTCAGTTCCTAGGAAACAACCACACTTTTTGAAGAGCTGAATACAGAGACCAAGTGCATCAAAGGTCCCCAAACGACCCTCCTCAGGTTTTGAATTCAGAGTTGTCTTTCTCCTAGACCAGTTGCCATCCAAGGCTATAGAACCAAGTCTGTCCTGCTATTTACCCATAACTTATTGCTTATTTTGATCATGATCAAAATAAGCAGACATAACATTTGTAACTTATTCAATTAGACATACCTAAAAGAGAATTTTCTTCCTATATATATATATATATATATATATATATATATATATATATATATATATATATATATATATAAAGCCTTTAATGTCTCCATTTAATGCCAAACAAAATGACTGAATCAACAATTTCTGAAATGAAGAGTTTTTATTATTTATATATGGATTAATGTCCTCATCTTTGTTGTTGTTATAAGGCATGAGAAAACTCCTTGGCATATTCTATTGGGAACAAAACTAATGAGTTTGTGCAGAAAAGGGTTGAAAGTTTTGTGGACCACCAGGAACCTCTTCTTGCCACTGTCAAACGGAGCAAAAATGGCCGCATTACAAGGCATGACAGCCTGTTCAAGACCATCATGCAAGGCACCATTGAAGGTGAACGTAGGAGAGAATGCCAATGTAAAAACTGGTTGGACAATGTCAAAACAATGGACAGATTTGCTGATGACTGCTGCTGATAGACCATTGTGGAGGAAATTTAGTGTGGTTTCTGCATTTGAGATGCAACATGATTACAAAAGTCAAGGGGATGATGATGATGATGATGATGACAATATTATGGTCATTCTACTCTATTTCCTTTATAAAGTTAATTTAATAGATTAAATAAAGGGTTCAATTTAAAATTCCCTGAAGCTTACCCAGATCAATAGACACCTGTAAACAGATACCTTCAAGAGCACAATTGTAGCTAATAACAGCAAAGATGAGGATATTAGTCCAAATATAAATAATTTAAATAATAATAAAAAAAATGACCAAAGTTTTATAATACTTACACTGTGATATCGCTGTCATGGAGTTCTTTTTTTGGAATAATGTAAATGTGCAGCGCATCAAAAGTTCCTTTGTTGATGAGATCTTCAGGAATCTAGAAAAGATGAATCAAGACATTTTTCATTATTTACATTATTCAGACTATTGTCCTCATTTTCGTTGCCATATTTATTACAACGTTTCGGCCGTTGTACGCTCCGGTTTTCTTCAGGTGGTTGGAATGTCGAACTGAACTCTTTATTTCGCTCACTGGGGTAGACTGTTCTAGTTCCACGTGCCATGTTTAATGGATGTCAGTTATCAGTTATCTCCTGTTAATTTTCCCTCTGAAAGTTCTCCACTGCCTTAACCGGGTATTGAACTCACACTCTTTGGGTCCTGTCACTGGATCTAACCAACACCTTTATCCACTGTGCCATGTGTTCTTGAGGCATTTCAACAATAGCTTAATGAACATTATACAAACTGTTTCTCATCATACTCAGTTCATTATCACAGGTGTATTATTTTTGTGTTGGACCTTTTGGAGTTAACCCCCCCCCCCCAAAAAAAACAATATTATTCTTTGGGTTATTCTGTTCAAACTCCAAATCCGTGTTGAATTCTTGTTGTTCTTGAAATAGAGACATTGGAAATGGATTTAGAAACTTTATTATAGTAACAACGGTCTGTTGAAGGGAAATGCCTTTCTGAGCAAAAGACGTGTTTAAGTTTACTCTTTACTTGTTGAAAGTTCAGGGGAAAAGAGAACGATTCTTCTCGTTTGTCTTTGGCGTCAGGAAGCCCCTCTTTATTCGTGCATGCGCCAGTAGTTCTTCATGTCAGGGAGAATCCTAGGAGATTCTTCTTATTTCTTTTTTTTTTGTATTTCTTTCATCTTATTGTTTTGCTTTTCATTTTTTTTATCAATTATACAATCCCGACAACCTTCACACAGTTAAAAGTTGTTAATATTATCAAAACCTATATTGTTTGCAGTTTGCAGAAATTCTACATTTATTCTGTTCCTTCCCAACAGTCCAGCTCAGCTTGTTTAGTTAGGTTAAAATTAAAAACTATCTTGATTCTTGACCAATTAAAGCCCACTGAAAAGTCTGATATTGATTATAAAAATAAAAATCAAGTATTAATTATAGACTTCTAACAAAAAAAAAAAAAAAAAAATCCAATATGAATCTCTCTCAGTGTAACCCATTAATGGCCACGGTCTCCCAAAGTGGCCAGGCGGTACCTATCGCTTTCCAGGCTTTTTGAATTCGTCTTGGACTGTTGTAGGCTAAAAAAGAAACCATAATTGAATAATCCTACATCCCCAACAGAAAAAATAGATCAATTTAAAAAATGTTTAAACATTTCCCAAGAAGTTTATTTTCCTTTTAAGCACCTTAAAAGGAAAAACTTTTTGGGAAATGTTTGTTTAAACATTTTATTTTGACACCTGAAGAGCGAAAAAGATGAAGAAATTTTGTATCGTACTGATGATGCAAACATCAACAAATCCGTTCCCATTTCCGCTTCCAGCCTTCTGGAATAATTATGTTTAGATTTCCAGTTTTTATTATAATTATAGAGATGTTTTTAAAACGATTTTTTCATCTCTCAATACCCCTAAAAAAGCTTCAAAGTTATCACAAACAAAAATAAATTACTGATAAAAATTGATCTCTCAAACTGTGACGTTATAAGAGGAAGACTTATGTTTGCTATAAAATAAGTGTAGAATTACCTAAAAAGGCCTTAAAAAACTTAAAAAGAGCAGATCTGAAACAAAGCCGGTACACTAACTTTTTTCTGTTTAGTTTATTATTTGAGCATAATTTTTTAATTTTTTATGTGAACTGTAGGTCAACAAAATAATGTCCACGTTAAATTTATAAGTAGTAAGTAGTCTAAAAAAACAAAAGACAATGTCAAGTTGTCAACACTCAAAGCAAAGTTTTGCATTTTGGAGATCACATAAGAAGATTATTATGTGATCTCCAAAATGATAACATAAGATTAAGAAGTTAACAGAAAAAAAAAAAAAATTGTCCCAGAATTTTAGATTTTAAACCTTAAAATAAATTGTAGTTTTTTTTTTTTACAGCTTTTTTTTCTTCTCATAATCTGACTTTCATTTTCTGATGTTAAAAAGTAAAAGAAAAAAAAAAGGGATTTCTGTCTTGTTTTTTATTATTTATTTGCAAACCTAAAAAGAAAACTGATTTTTCTTTTTAATTCATTAATTGTAGATTTTGAATTGGAGGACACCTTTTTTCCCACTTTTTTTTTGTTCATGGTGTTTTTTAGTGTTATCGTTTCATTTTTTCTGTAGGTTGCTAGTTTATCCTACAAAGCAATGCAGGATAACCCTAATCCACCTAGAAAACTGATTTAACGATCTAAATTTCGATAAACTAAATAAAAGAACGACCCCCTTCCAGAAAAGTACAATGTTTACTACTTATTTGTTTACTAAATTACACACGTCGTGTGTAATTTAGTAAATAAAGTAAACATTGTAGTTTAAAATAAAAATGTAACCCTTGAAGTAGAGCCTTTCCTAAATCACAGTAAATTATAAATTAAGAAAACATATGATCCGAAAAAAAAATTTACAATATTTATAGAGATAAGATAAAGTCAAATAATAAACTGCACTAAATTACTCAATTTTTGTAAAATGTAAATTTTACATACATCTTCTTATTGAATTTGTAACGCGAACTTACCTGATAGGCTATGATTGGTCCTTGTATCGGATGGAATTCGCAATAAAAAATTCCTTTAATTTTATCTGATGTAGCCATATTTTTATTCATTGAATTGTTGGTGCAATCATTAGTAATCAGGAGAGCTGAAAAAAAATTCCGGTTTTTATAATAAGAATATTAAGTAATCAGTTTGTCTTTTTAAGCGACAATGACGGAAAATTGACGACAATCACATGCGGTGTGGTTAACGGTGTGATGGAATTATCTCCCCTTGGATATAAGCTCGAAGAGGACGAAGAAAAGAAAAAGAAGAAGAAACCTTACTTGTTTCGATACTTCGATCAACTTATCGATTGTTTTGAGGTAGCAATATTTATTACTGTAAAATACACAGTAAATGTGGCACAAGGCCAAAAATGGGGATTGGGAAAGGAAGGTCATCAATTGTCTTAAATTTAAACTTAGCTAGTCGCAAGCACTGACCCAAGCATACAAAACAATATTCCTTTCACCAAAACACCACATTCATACATACCATTCTTTCTACAACCACCAAAATTGTTTTGAGGTAGCATTTTTAAGGACGATGATGATAAAGATATCCAGTCTGAGAACAATAAATTAAATATCGAATAGACAACCTAAATTATTGTAATGTAGTCTGATTGCCCATACAACGGCTACATTAGAGAAGGCACTTCTGAATATTTTAAAAAATTTAAATTCTTTTTTTTTGACTACCACTGCCATACTACTATATACAAAAACAAAACTATCAATTTTGTGAGAAGTTACTTTAAAATAAAAATTATTTAATTTTTGCAATGTTTTCTTAGCGTCGTGGGAAGTGGAAGCACTAATCTTGTAAGAAGCGAAAGTTACTGAGAGAATTTTCGAGTGTCATCAACGAGGGATCCGAAGGTAAATGAAGCAAGTGCGTGCAAATCATTTATCCGAAAAGTTTTTTTATACCAAAAGACCTGAAAAATCTGTGCCGAATCATTTTTTTTTTCGCTTCTTGTGTTTCTCTCGACGCCTTTTTAAAACTTTGAAGAAAAAACAAAGAAACACACAAACAAACTAAAAATACATCCCTGAACCTTTATTTATTTTAGGTTGAATGATTTTTTTGAAAATTAATTTTTTTCCTTTAGATAATCGAATTAATACTGTGCAATTTTTAATTATTATTACTGAGTGTTACAGTTTTTCCAAAAGTAATTTTATGATCAAATTTAGACGCTATTACACTTTCGCACCGCCCGTTGCTTAGGGTTGTTAGCAGGGTTTTACAAACATTGATTTTTTTTGTTTCTCAAGTTTTAACAACTGTTTCCAGACTGTCGTACCTGGGGTAACCCATTATTTTTGAATGACAGAGAGCAACAGGAGTGGGGGTTGCGAAAGTGTAAATAGTGCCGAAATTAATACTAATTTGCAAGAACATTTATTTTAATTTTATATTTAATTTATTTTATGCAGTGTTACATTAGAACATGCACTGTACGTCTTCTTGTGTCAACGTTAAAAAATTTTTTTTAATGTTTCATCAGGTGGGAAATCATGATGCTACTGTAGCAACGTGATGTGTGTGTGTGTGTGTGGGGGGGTGATGGATGGTTGGGTTGGTGGATGGGTTTGGCTGGGTGGGTGGCCTTTTTGGATGTCCTCAGCGTCGTTTCTTTAATGGTTAGCAAGCTTGATCAGTTTTACGACTGAGTTCGATCCTTATTGGATGACCCATACTTTTTCGACCCTGTGCCACATCTAATTAAAATTTTGATGTTTCGACCGCGTTTACTTGATGAAATTATTATATCAAGCACCGACTCGACAGTTTTTATTTTTAACTGAATCTAATGTGGGCGAGTGAAAATAATACGAAGGAGTTATTTGCCCTTGGTCAGTTGTCATTTCGTTTGAGGGGGAGCTACTGTTTTTGTATTGTTGCTAATGTCAGCAATTTTCTCTGGAAATGTCATTACGTTGCTGAGTGACTGACTTAAATACCAAAGGCAAAAATCGCCTGAGAAGGTTCCGATGGAACAAATCAAAACGATTTCTCGGTGACTTACTGTTCCTCTCTTCATGATGATCCATCTGGTTGTCGTTCTTTTTACATCATTTATTATTTATATAGCAAAACCTGGCAGCAGTAAGTGAAATGAACATGCTTTTTCTTTTTGTTAGTTTTTTGGAGTGGGCTTGGACTTTTTTTAGCACTTCGACATAGTGCTAATTAGTAGGATTGTCTCGCAATATATCAATTACTAACTGAGCAGTGAGTTCGATCCTCATTAGGTGCTCCGTACTTTCAGCCTTGTACCACGTTTAAGCTTCGTTTAGTAAATCAAAATCACTAACTTCTTAAACGCATAACTCATCTTGTATTAAAAAAAAACACTTTGTAATCCACCCACCTTTTTCGTTTGTGAATTTCTAATTAATGAGTCATTGAATAATGAATTATTTTTAGATAATTTTTTTTATAAAAAATATAAGTAAAATATCGCTGTTTAATTTTTCAAACTTGAGTGAAAACAATGACTAACCGATTTCTAAAAAATAAAAAGTTAAATTTTTGACATGATTTTTTTTGCTGACTCAAAGTCAAAAATAAAGATTTTTAATGAAAATTTCGGACGTGCTAGGAATGTAAAACGGAAAAAAAAATACCCAAAAATATTTTCTTTCCTTTCCTCTTGATAATAACATAAGCATTTGACGGTAACAAAATCTTTTCATCAATTTTAAGGCCCTCTTTCATCATTTTTATGCTCTTTTTTTAACAAAATTTTTAGAGGTACCTAAAACAACTTTTGGAATTCTTGCTGAAAATATTTTTTTTGCTTGGTTTTATAAACGAGAAATTAAAAGCAACATAACGAGGGCGAAACTTCAGTTCAGTGTCACTCTCACTGAACGATTATTAATTATTTAAAAGCTTTTTTTAAATTTTTGACATCATGAAAAAAATATTACTTCAGTTAAAATGTGGAGTACCTCTACCCGACCGCGATTTTTCTGAGTATCTTGCTTTTTTTTTAACTTAAGGCAAGGTGGTTATGAAGAGATTGAAAAAAAAAAAAATCATACCGACATACAGAAACATTGATTTGAGATTTTAAAAAGTAAATTAGAAAGTGGCCACTCCCTATAGAATTAAATCAAACAATTAAAACGATCATAATGAAGACAGACAATGGTTACGATTAATTTATTTCATTTTTTGTGACGTTCTACGTTTCCTTGTCACAGATTTTCCACCCACTTTACTTTACTGATTGATATGTTTGTTTCTAAGTTAGTTTCTAAAACTTCTTCATAGCAGACGAAATTTTAAGAACAAACCTAAGAAGACTGAACTTCAGTACTGACATTGTTAGCTATTCTAAGTTTTTTTAGGCATTTTTATGTGTATACGGGTAAAAAAATAAAAAATACTGATAAAGTCTGTTGGCGTGGCTGTCAGCGGTAGAGTCATTCCTTTCAGTCTCCCTTCTAGGCAGATGTTTTAAAAATTACCCCATAACTGAAAACTTCCACATGTCGTTTTTAGAGTGATAAACTAAATAAACAATTTAGATTTTTTCGTATCATTCTGTTAATATTTTTTTTAGAAACACGATGAGAAATATTTTTCGTTAGGAATACTACAAAAAAGAGTCACTAGTAATTCATTTCAAATGCATTGTTGGGACTAACTTTTTAAAATTCAAGCCACTTTCTGCTTCTCAAAAAAAAAAAAAAATGTCAGTCTGACTTTTACAATGAAAAATATTATTTTTATGATAATCATTTTTCTTTCTTCATCCCTATCTACAGAAAGACGACATTGCATTAAAACGGTACTTGTAAAGCCCCAAGAAATCACTTGGGCCAAGAAGTGGGATATGGTGATTCGTGCGCTGACACAATAACCGGGATTGCAATCATGGACCCGAAAGTATTTTTTTCGTCATATATGGACATAAATAAAATAAAAAGGCCTGTGGCCATAGTGTGTTGAGTTTGGGACGGCCTTTAAGTCGGGGTGGGGACAGAGAATGAAAAAAAGTTTTTTTTTTTAAATGTTAATTAGAATTCTCCAACGCTCAGTTTTTGGGGTAACAATGTTATTGTTATTTCTATTTCAGTAAAAAAAGTATTTTTCAAGTTTTACTGAATTATTTTTGGTAAGATTCGTGACAAATTTTCAGAATGTTGACACTTTGATATTGCATAAATATTTTACTGAAATAACATCTTCAGAGATTTTTATTTATAGTATAAAGAAAAATCCCTGAAGATGTTATTTATACTTATTTTTTATGTTTATGAAAGTATCGACACCACCCCTGTTTTAAAATATTTTTCAAAAATCAGTGACTTATTCGATTCAAACAAAATTTTCAGGACTTAATTATTGAGTTAAAATAACCTATTCAGTAGAATATTATTTAAAAAAAACCCCCAAAAACTTTGAATATTTTTGGTGGGTATATATTTCATCCCCATTTTCGAAATCACGTACGCACTTTTTAATTTGGGTGGGGGTGTTCGTCTAAACACTTTTACAGTTATATAAAAAGAATTCCCTGAAGATATTATTTCAGTGAAAAAATTTATGCCATATCGATTGTGAACATAGGGACAATCTTGCCAAAAACAATTCAATAAAATCCCCCAAAATTACTTTTTTAACAACAAAGATGAGGATACTAGTTTGAGTGTAAATAATGATAACTCCTTATTCAAAAAATTCAGATAGAAATAACATAGCATTAACTTAATTAATTTATAGATAGATAAACAACAAAGATAAGGATACTAATCTGAATGTAAATAACAATTTCTCATCAAAGAAATTCAGACAAGAAATCATATAATCATCAGATAGATATGAACAGAATGAGATAGATACGAGCAGACTGAAATATAGATAACAAAAAGATGAGGATACTAGTCTGAATGTAATTAATAACTCTTCACCCAAGAAATTCAGACAGAAATCATGTAGTTGGCATGGATATATATAAACAGAATGAGAAAGATACGAGTAGACCAAAATAAATAGATATGTGCAGAATGAGATAGATATGAGCAAACCGAAATAGATAAGTAACAACAGAGATGAGGATATTAGTCCGCATGTAAATAATGATAATTCCTCACCCCAGAAATTCAGGCAGAAATGTTCTTGTTATTTCTATCATCAAAACTTATTTCTAAAGCTCTCAGTTTGTTCACAGGTACTCCATTATTTATGTTATCATTCATCTCAATGAGGTAATGTATTGAATGCTGTAGGATTATTTTTTAGGGCCCTGTTTAAGGTGCCACCAAAGGTTTCCTCATATGATTCGCCCCAGATCATACCATATCCTAAAACTTCAAGTTTACTTGGAACATTTTTAAAACATGAGAATTTCCTATGAAGAAGTAATCGAGATGAAATTGTAGGGTTTTACACAACTTTTTAATAAAACTACTATTTAATGAATCCTATTTCATTGTATCTCCTAGAATGATTAACATTTAATATTGTAGAACCAGTCACAGCAAAAAAAAGTGAAGACTGATTAATTACATGTACTATGTGTAATGAGGAGTGCAACTGGTAATGTTGAGAGCCATAATTATTTAAAAGCTATAAATTGCTGTTTTAATTGTTCTGTGTGCTCTTTCTATTAAACCATTACACTCTGGTGGGTGGTAGCCAGTTGTTCTCAATCTCTGAAAATCAGGAATTGTTGTTAGTTTTAAAAACAACTTACTGCCAAATTCCACTGTCACAACATGGCATGGAATTCAATGCCTTGTAATTAATGTATTTATAAATGCTTTGGCTATTGATTGTGTGGCAATTTCAATTAATGTTTGAATCTTAGTTCAAAGTGATGAATGATCTATACAGTTTAAAATATTTATAGGGATTTAGATATGAATGTGAATTATTACGGACTGAAGTGATCCTACAATGTCTATATGGACAGTTTGAAAATGTGCAGAAGGTAACTCAAAATTTTGACTGGAATATCCTCTGTTTATTCTTTTTTGACTATTGGCAAGATACAGACTCTATAGAAAAACTCTGCTCGCAACAGGAATCAAACCTGCATACCTTTTTTTTACCTCAGGAAACCACTTCTTCAGCCGAAGTATGCCTCTCCCAGTTCAGCCACAGAGCTAGACAAAGTCAGAATTCTCTGTTATGGAAGAGATGTTTTTCTTCTTGAGACGTCTACAAATTTATATCTGCTATATTCAGTTAAACATAAAGAACAGTAATTTTTTTTTTTTTTTTTTTGAAAGGATTTTTTTTATCCAATCTTATTTCTTGTTAGGATAAATATTATTTTTAGTGGATACATGTGTTTGAGCTGTTACCCCTGTTGTTTTTTTTTTTTTTTTTTTTTTTTTTAAATTTTATTAAGCAGTGAAATTAATAATAACTGGCCTAAATTGTTAAAGTTAATTTCCCAGTTTAATAAAATAAAAACGAAGAAACGCGGCATCAGCTCATTTATATAGTTTGCTTAATTTGCGTTTTTTTTGTGTATGATTTGATGTGGATGTGAGAGTGGTGTAATGGGTCTGAATGAGAAATTGGTGAACTGAGTTTGATTTCCAGCTGAGATCATTATATTCACTTTTACACAAAGGCATGAATCAATCACTTGACCATTATTTGGTGCTCAGCACCCTTTTCTCCAGTCTGTGGTCTCCAGTCCCTACTTCATCTGTGAGGAGATTGTCCAGCATTCACTGACATATTGGAGGACTAATATTTCATAACAGTCCAGTGCTCTTTCCTTTGTTTCTAATGAGATTTTCCTGCTTCTTAATTCTTTGCTTAGTGTTTAGAAGGCGTCTTTCGCTATCCCAATGCACCTTTGAATTTCAGTGTTGTATTTTCAATCCTCTGTTAAAACACTTTTGCTCAATATAGTTGCTGCATAAACCACAGGCTGGCTCTATGAATGTTGAAGTAACACAAATCTGCCTGAGGAGACCATTGTGCTGTGAAATGTGCAGCCATGGTTTAGATAAGAAATCACACTGATTTGCAGTGTGCCTTCAAGTCAAAACCGTTCTGATGATGACGATACATCGTAGCAAAGACAGATTCTATAAATGAAGGTGATCCTTGCAGAAATTTCTTCCCTGAGGCCGAAACAATCTGCCATCGATAACTTCTTGATGGGCCAAATCTTTTTCAGAATGTCAGCGATCATGGTTCTTCACAATTTCCTGTCTTTTAAAAGGAAATCTGAGAGCAGAAATCCAATTCCAGTCAGATTCGCTATATTCACTTACGTTCAAATACTCTTGGGGAAAAGTATGAATCCACCACTTCTCCCCTCATCTATTGGTTAATTAGTAGGACTAGTATCTAAATAATTATTATCTCTTAAAAAAATCTTATGATCTAAAAAATATTTTTTCTGGCTTTAAATAACTTGCAACTTTATTTTTGTATTTTAAGTTTGTTGATGCAAAACACTTTTTATTAGAAAGGTTGGATTTAAAATTATAGCAACATTAATAATTAGTTATAGTATTAATTAATATGATAAAAAAAATTTCAGTAATTGTTGTAAAATTTAAAACTGCAATTAATTTATATTTTTTACAACAGTGTCTTTGTATATGTGTGTGTTATAAGTTTGTTTCCTGCAGATATATTGTTGCATTGTGTCTCATCTCTGGATTCCAATGATCTATCGGCAATTCCTCAGTAGGAACCCCAATGCTGCATCAACAAATTCAATTGATGATAGACAATTTCTTCATGTTTCTTTTTACTGGCTTTATTTTGGAGAGTGGGGACATGGTAGGCATTGTTTCTTGGAGGAAGCTAGAAGGAGGTAGAAAGAATGGATGTCAACAAGTTGCCAGCTAGCCTCCTCTCCCAGTTCAGCCACAGAGCTAGACAAAGTCAGAATTATCTGTTATTACGGACTGAAGTGATCCTACAATGTCTATATGGGCAGTTTGAAAATGCTAAAAGGCCTGTGGCCATAGTGTGTTGAGTTTGGGACGGTCTTTAAGTTGGGATGGGTACAGAGAATGAAAAAAAGTGTTATTTTTTTTTTTATGTTAATTAGAATTCTCTAACGCTCAGTTTTTGGGGTAACAATAACAATGTTATTTCTATTTCAGTAAAAAAAGTATTTTTCAAGTTTTGCTGAATTATTTTTGGTAAGATTCGTGACAAATTTGAAGTTGAGCCATTTGGGAGAGGAAAGCTCATATGAATACCAGAACCCCTGAAATTTTGCAATTGTACAGCTTTTTTGTGTTTGTTCTTATATAAAAACATAGACAAAGGCAATCCATCACTTTAAGATTTCAGTACACTCTAACTTAGTTCTAACTAGTACAGTAGGATTTGCCATTCTTGTCTAGTCTATGCATTCTGTAGTAATCAGTCTTATTGATTGGCATGTGTCTGATATAGAGAAAGTTAATACATTTATTCACGATTTAATGGAGAAAAATAAGTACAAGTATACTGACTTGAAACTTGGAGAAGTCTTTTGATATCCAGCTGCTTCATTTACTTCTTTAGACTTGTGTGTATGTACTGGCATTACTGAGTTGACTTACCACAACCTGTTGCAAAGTCTCTGTTTAGCAGAGATACAAGACTTACGGTTTTGAATTTACTCAAACCAGCAATGATTGGTTGGAATTTCTTTTTTTATTATATCCACAAATACCTGAATTGGCATAAATTTATGAAATATAAGTGAATGCATTTTTTGGGGTTTTTTAGCTACCTAGTAATTTTTAAAAATGAACATATTTTCTGCAATTATCCAATATTTTATTGACTTCTATTTACCTTTCAAAGATGCTTTATGCAAAAATAAATTTTTTTTTAAATACTTAATTACTTAAATTAATTTCTCTGTAAAGGGACAAAACTCTTAGATCATGTGACCTTTTCATAATAATGTCATGTTTATCCTTCCATAGATGAAAAAAGGGAATGAATTAAGTAAAAAAAATAAAAAATAATTTAAAAAATAGACTAATAAAACTGTGTTTATTAATCTTCAATTTTGAATTTGTAAATTTCGTTTCCACTTAATTATGCTTCTTTATGAAGTACCAATGATAAAAGTAAGCTTTTATTTATTTTCATTCATTTTTACAATGAAATAATTCATATCTGTGCTCCCCAAAAGCTTGGTATTGTGTCTGAAAAGACTGTTGTCAACAAAATGAATTTGTAGCAAAAGCACTGATATCATAATACATTCCAGGCTGGACCACTCTTTCACACAAGTACTAAGTCTTTTTTTTTTTTCTTCTCTATGCAATGATTCTATATATTTGTTTTGTTTGAATCTATAAGATGAAATGTGAATTACCTTTTATTTTCTGCCAAACAAAAATGGATGAAATTTTATATATGGTGTGAGGTATGTTGTTTGAAAAAGAGGATTTAACATCCCAATACACTCAATTTCCATCATTTTAAAGAAAATATTTCTCTATTTTTGGAAAAGAGTACTCCATTTTATTTGAATCTGCCTATTTATTAAATTTTGGGAATTTGATACCCTCTCGCATTTAGATTTATTCGAGAGGCAAGAGTTGTTTTTTAATGGACAACACCTATTTTACACTTTCTTCCTGTTAGTTAAACTTTCTATATTTGTAAAGAAAGTATTAACTATAAATTTTGTAATGTTAAAAAAAAAAATCTTGTCAAGGAGAGTTCTTTAATTAATTTTGTGAATCATGTCTGTATTTTTTCCATCAATTTTTTTTTTTTTTTTAACAAACTTAATCATTAGTACAATAATGATTTAATAATTTTCATGATTTGTAATTCTGTCCTTGTAATTCTGGACATTGAAAATTTTGGGCACATTACTCATGTAGGTGTCAATGTGCCATTATTTGAACATTCTTTTTTCTATTAACCTTTCAAAAATGCTTACTCATAATATAAACATAAGCAAATATTTTATTTAAGAATATATAAATATGTATATGTGGCAGGAGTAAAATTTCAAAGAATGTTTACATTGTTTTTTCAATGTGATGAAGATATAATTAAAAATAAAATGAAATATTTGAGCAATAACTGCTAAAATATACAATACAATTAAACCAAATGCAATGTATGTTTATATATTTTTGTGTATTAAAACTGTAGAATGACAGAAGATATCTTATTTTCTTAAAAATCATACTTATTGGTTAGTGAGAAGAAAGGACTAAGCATAAACTACAAGAAGACAGAATGCATGGTTATCAGTAAGAGAAAAAGCCCAAAATGCAATTTGCAGGTCGGGAACACTAGAATCAAGCGGACACAGAAGTATAAATATCTGGGAAGAGTCTTGACAGAGCACAGTAAGTGTGACACTGAGATCTGTAGACGTATTGGGATGGCCAAGGACACATTCCAAGTCAGGAGGATTTCTTTGGTAACAAAGAAAAGAATACTGATTATGTGACATTGGTTCTTCTTTATGGCAACTTAATGATGGATGATTTCCTCAAAGATGAAGAAGAGACTTTAGGCAACAGAGATGTGGTTCTACAGAAAGATGCTAAAGATATCATGGACTGAGCGTGTGAGCAACGGTGAGGTCTTAGAGAGGTTGAAAACAAGGAGGAGGCTTATACTTAACATCAGGAAAAGGCAGTTGAAGTTTCTGTAACACATAATGAGGAAGGAGGGCCTGGAGAATCTGATACTTACGGGTCGAATAGAGGGAAAGAGAGACAAGGGAAAACAATGCATGTCATACCTGGTGAAATTAAGCAAGTGGATGATAGAATGTGGTCTGGGGGAGGAAGCAGAGGGAAGGAACTTGTTGAGAGCTGCAAGGGATAGAGGGAGGTGGAGATCCATGATCACCTACGTCCTGAAAGGGCATGGCACATGAAAAGAAAAGTAATCAATGTTTTAATTAGTCCCTGATTCATAATGGCTATGTTTGACCCATATTTCCTGGTGTGAGTTTAAACTGACAACTTTTTTCCATATACTGTGACCATTTTGACTGAAGTTCTTATTTTCTTTCCAGAATTATAGTTTATGATTATAGTTTAGATATATAGAAAAAGGAAGACATCAGTTTAAACTGACACCAGGAGGATATGGGTCTGTTATGATGGGCCTTGTTTGACTCCTGTTTCTGGTTAGTAAAATGTAACATATAAATTATAACAAAGTGAGACATTTATACATATATAGGATTTATTATCAGAAGGATTTTGGTTGTACTAGTTTGGTAGATGTATGAAAGTCCTTGTAATGTGGTTGTTAGTAAATGTTTCTTATTTTGATGTTTGTCTTGGTGAATGAATACATTATTTGCAAGTGATATGTCTATCATTGAAAGGCAATATTAAACATGAGAAAGTGATATTTGTGTAAAACTTATCTGTGGTCTTCATTACCTGGAGAAGCTCAAATCTACATGCTCTCTTGGTGAGAGGCCGATGAAATAGAGGAAGTCTCTAAATTTCCTGCCAGTTATGTGGTTTCATTTTTTTGTATGGAATCATGGGAATTTTTTTTTTTTTTTTTTAATTTTTTTATTTCTCATGAGATCACTATAGATTCATGACAATTAATTTTTATTATTGTACTTTTGAAGTGTGCTTTTATAATATTGCTATTACTTATTTTTTCTTTTATTTAAAATCAAAATATACTAATTTTTCTTTATTTTAATTTCTTTAAACTGAAAGTTCTTTTTTTTTTTTTTTTTTTTTCTTCTTTAGGCCTTTTCTCATGGCACCCAACTCTGATGTCTGTGGCGGTAAGCATTAATTTTTATTAAAAAAAAATTTTTATTATTTTTTTATATTATTATTATTATTATTATTATTATTATTATTATTTTTTTTCACATGCTTTAATCTTTTTAGAATATTATTATTGGCTTTTTCTTTTTTTTTCCAAAATCTGACCAAATGGCCAAATATCAGAATTTTATTTGGAATCCCTTTTTGATGAGGTAAATAAATTTTTAGCGTCCTTTGGGATGAAGTATTTTTGGGGGTTAATTAATTACTTAATAAAAATACAAAATATAAAAAATAACAATATAAAAATGACCCTACACTTTATGCCCTGTAGAATTTTATATTAATATGAGAAGTGGGTGCTGAAACATTCTTGATCTGACGCACTTTATTTGGAACCCTCTCTTGGTTTGAATCCTTTCTTTTAGCATTATTTCATACATTTTCTAGAAGTTTTAAATATCTTGGACAGTTTTTTCTTTCTGCTTAAATTTTTTGTTTAATGATGTATTATTTAATTTTGACATTAGAAAATAATTTAATTTTTTTTTCTTTATTCTCTTTCTTCAATTTTGCTCTTTCTATTTTTGTGTATTTACTGAATTCATTTTCCATCTGTATGCAGCCAGTTTGATCCCAGTGTAAGTTCTGGATTATTCTAATGTCTTTCTCAAATAATTTTCATTGCAGTTCTAACCAATTTCTCTATCATACCTTATCAAATGCATTTGTGTAATCTATAAAACAGATATACGAGTAGAGTGCAGGTAAAATCTGGCACTCGACTTATAAACCCAAAATTCTAAATTAGAAACATTAAATGTCCATTCTGACAGGTTTATAAATTCTTTTAAATGCTAAAATTTTAAATGCTTGATTTAAATAATTTTGGATGCTGTTTCATTCTCAATAAATACAAGGATACAATCCCTGTTCTGATTTTCATCAATGACCTTCACTAATGTCATCAGTTAGGTATTTATGCAGATGACAACTATTTGCTCCTGTCTTTTTAACAAGTCAGACAGATCTGACAAAGTAAAATTGGCAACTGCTTTTGAAAAGGACCCCCAGTCAGTGGTTAAATGGGGTAAGGAATGGTTTTTAAATTCTAATGCTTCCAAAACAAAACTGGTTTCATTTAATCACCATAGAGAACCTTGTCTGCCAGTCATCAGCATGACCTGATGCTAAACTCCGGGAGAGCAATACTTTGCAATTTTTTGGGCTCTTGTTTTCTGTTGACATGAAGTGGAGTGATTATATTGAATCAATTACTAGGTCTACAGCTATGAAAGTTGGTTCACTGTTCTTTGTTAGAATGCTTTTTTTTTTCTTCTTTTTTTTTCACATTTATAAATCTACCATCATTCGTTCGGGCATTGAATACTGCTGCCATATGTTAGTCTAGTACTCCTCTTGAGATTCTTGACAAAATTCAAAGAGGGGTTTGTAATGTAATTGATCTTGACCTGGCATCTCGACTTCAGTCACTTTCTCACCGATGTGATGTGGCTTCCCTCTGTCTTTTCATAGTAATTGTTCTGATGAATTTTTCTCCTTAGTGTTTTGACTGCATCAGTTTAAGCGTCCTACTAGATTGGCAACTAGGTCTCGCTGTTTTACTGTTGAACTAGTTAGATGCAACTGTCAGTTCTATTCTAATAGTTTCTTTTCTCACACCCCTTGCCTGTGGAACTCCCTTTGAATTTCTTGCTTCCCTGATAACCACAATCTTCAAAAATTTAAATGCAACATCAATTGCCATCTTCTGCCTTCTTGAACCCTATACCTTTGTTGTCTTTTCTCCTCTCTTCATGTCACTAAAATCTTCTCACTGTGTTTCACTCCCTGTAATCTTCTGTCATAGTAGCATTATTGCCTTGATTGGGGTGAAATTGTTATAAAAATGAAAAAACATTTTATCCATAAAATGTCGAAGTATTGCTACTACATTAAAAAAGTCTGAATGGCATATCAGTCATGTGCCATGCATGATAGATGCTTAGGCAATCATGTATCTTTTGATACATGACTGACGAGGCAGATTTTTTTCTGCAGGAGGTTGCCATTTCTTTCTGCGGTAGACCAGTTGCCATCCAAGGCTATAGAACTCAGTCTGTCCTGTTATTTACTCATAGCTGGGGGGGAGAAAATAGGATTCATACCTTTCTCAAGGGTATTAGCACGTAAGTGAATGAAAAGGATTCAGCTGGAATTTGAACTTGACTCTCCGATTCCTCAATCCGAGCCGCTATCCATTACTCCACTGTACCTATGGCATATATTTATATTAAAAACAATCTAAAAATAATGTATTTTTATCCTGTGATAAACTGAAGTTAAATCTACTTTTGAAAAAACATCATTTGTTGGCAAGTGTAGAGCTAAATGTTGGCATTTGGTATAAAATACCGATCTCTTTTTGTTATGCTATTATCAGAGCAAATTATTATTATCACTCCAAATCTTCTGTAACCCCGTTGCCTTGATCGATCCACTATCTTTACCACTCCTATCTGCTCTTCCTCCAAACCTTCTGTAACCCCTTGCATGTTAGTGGCTTCCAGCCTTGCTAGGAGTGGAAAGCTTAAAAAAAAAAAAAATTACTCATTGCAACATCATTTTATTTTTATTTTTTTTCTGTTTAAAATTTTTTGTTTTCTAATGAATTAATTCATTTTATTAAAAAAAAAATCTGCACGTTATGATTTTTGTAAAATAATTTAATTTTTTCTTTATTTCAGTTTTGCCTATTCATGTATGAGGGTCTGCTTGTCTTTTCCCCGCACAGTTCGCTTATTAGTCCACAAAACCGAATTGCAAGAATCACCTGGCATTGGATACTCCTAACAGTAGCTCTGTCAGCAGCAACTGTTGGCACTGCAGTTATTTATTATAACAAACATATCAACAACAAACCTCATTTTACAACTTGGCATGGTTATATTGGAATCATATCTCTTGCTTACTTTGCCTTGCAAGCATTAGGTGGCATTGTAGCAAAGTATCCGCGTTTGTTGTTACCTTCTTTTAAGATTGTTGATGTTCGACTGTACCATGTTGCATCTGGTCTGGTTGCAATTTGCCTGGTTAATATGACTTTGTATCTCTCTATGTATTCAAACTGGTTTGTCAGAAACGTTGTGGGTTACATGTGGTATGTTTGCACATCTGCACTGGCCTTAATGACCGTATCGGTCATTCAGCAAATCATTGCAACTCATGTGCCACGGCTTATGAATCGATTGCGTAGACATATACAAGTAGAAATTTAAGAAATAGAATGAATGACTTTATTTGGTAAGCAAAGGTTATCTTTTTTTGTTTCTATTGCAAAGAGAAATTTTACATTTATTTTTTTAATACTAAAGTGCACTCAGTACGAAGCTCAAGAGCCACTTATGGTAGAGTGACTGAATAAGGTGTGTTATATGAATGTAAGGGGAGGTAGAAGGAAGTGAAGATTATAAGGATAAGGAGGATAGACAGCAATTGACCTTTGACTTGAATTTTTACTTTTAAAAGGTTTAAATTTCTTTTTTTAGTTAATAATGATCTTTTTTTTAAAAATACAAGTTAAGAATTGTGGTCTCTGTTATTATGATCCTAACGTTCTTTTGTACGAAATACAAGTGCCGTCTAGAATAGTGATGCTGGTAGGAATTTTTTAACTTCTAAAATAAGTATGCCAATTCAAATAAACATTCCATGAAGGATTTTTAAACAAGGTTAATAAATGTAGAATTAAGTAATCGTGTTGCAGACAAAATGATTTGAAAAATAATAAGCATGTTGTACAAAATAAGCACCAATGCTGGGGGGGGGAGTCTTATTGAATAAAATAAATTAATCATGCGGCTACAAGTAGTTGGTAAACAAATGTACCTTTTGCATTCAGCTTAATGACCTGCATTGTTTGTTCAGCGACTCCGCCTCATTTGCTATGGCCTCAGAATCGTCTAACTAGACATATACGAGAAGAAATTTAATAAATAAAATGAACAACTTTATTTAATAAGCAAAGGCCATCTTTTTATGATTCCATTGCAAAGAGAGATTAATCTTATATTTTTAATAAATTTTTCTATTTATTTATATCTCATTTTAGATGCAACTTAAGAATTATTATCCCCAATTGTTTTTATGTATACCTTTTTGTACTAAATACAAATGCAGTCTGGAATAGTCGTGTTGGTGGGAATTTTTTACCTTATAAAATAAGCATACCACTTCAAATAGACATTTGGAATGAAGTAATCATGTTGCAGAGAAAATGATTTGAAAATAATGTGTGCTGTACCAAATAAGCTGAATTGAAAGAAATAATATTATCACGCCAACACTTTTATTTAGTATTTAAATATTTAGTAGATAAGAGTAACTGAAAATTGGTTTATGAAGTTGACTGTGGAAGTAATGAGACAATGTGAAGAAATTTATTCAGAGAATGCATTTTGCCACTTTATGGCAGGCATCTTCAGGTCGGAATGAGAGACAAGTCTTGTAAGGAAGGGGTAAGAAATAATCTTATCAGATGCTATGGTCAGAAAATTTTTTTTTTTTTAAGCTGTTAATGTCTACTATATTTGATCTTAGCCCACTACAAGTAAATCTGTTCTTTTCTCTATTAGTTCATATAACTTTATTGTGCTACTATTGCTTTTACAATGATCAGTGATATTCTATATGAGGTTGACCATGGAGGATTGTGCACTTTCAATATATTATTTTAAAATTTTTTTTGTGAATTCTTTTCTCTTTTAATCAGACTGGCATTTATTAGGTCAAAATTGCTGTCCATTGAATGTTTCATGTATGTAATATTGTACAACATGAATGTTGCTGTAAGCTGCTATTGGTTAGAATATATAGCCTTTATTTTTTTTTTTATTTTTATTTTTTTTGTAAAGTGTCAACAAAAATTCTACCATAACACCATGATTTTGTAAGGATGGGAAACTTTTTTTGACCGCAAACTCAGCACTGGCCAGCCAGTGTTGGCTGTCATAGTGTGCACATCTCTTAGATTGACTTTGAGTCCTAGAGATTTTGAAAGATTGGCTGCTTTGCAGACTGTTCTTTCTTTTTCATGTCTTCAACTGAATATTTGATGGGAAATATAATTTTTCAATAAATTTTTAAATTAAAAATAAAGTCATGTATTAAAAAATGATCCTTAGTAAAATAATTTTATTTGGTTTTAAAAAGTTGTTGAAAAAATTTCATAGTTTGCATGTTGTTGAGTTGACAGTGATAAATCGTCCTGTACTCTTGTGAGATGGAGAGTGCCATAGAAGCTCTTCTCAATGTCTGGACTTTACTACTCTGCTATTATTCTTTTCACAAAGTTAAAGTTTGATCACTAAAGTTAAGCAATGTCGAGCCATATCAGTATGTGACCGCTTGGGAATACCAGGTGCTGTAAGCTTGGATGTGTGGGTAGTGTAATGGATAATGGCTTGGAATTGTTAATCTGAGAGCCAAGTTGCAATTCCCATTGGGTTTGTTATATTCAATTATATTCAGCCAGTCTACCACAGAAAGTAGAGGCAGCTTGCTACAGGAATTCATTTGCTAAGTCAATCAGAAAGCGACATGATCACCCAATTGTGTATCACACATGGCACCTAAAGAGGGAATGAACTTACAAAGAAGTTGCTACTAACAATCAGAAAGAGATAACTGAAAATTTGGGTGCACATAATGAGGAAAGAAGGCTTGGAAAATATAACCCTCACAAGGTTATATGAAGGCAAAAGAAAAGCAGCTAGTAACCTACTTGATCAATTTGAACAAAAAGGGATTGCTATGGAGCAAGAAACTGGAGAACCATGATTGCTCACGTCCTGAAGGGGCATGGCACATATAGATGGTAATAAAATAGCCGATGATAAAATATTGAAGTTTGATAACTGGGTGCACCTTCGAAACCCTCAATGACCAGAGCTTGGCCTGAGCTGATCTCTCCTCTGACCAAGCTCTAACAGCTCAGCGGGAGAAAAACTGGCTGGTCATATTCAAGGCTTCAAAAATCAAACCATTGTCAATCAAACCCAAGACTATCACCATTCATGATGAATGGATTCTCTGTGAATGCCCATTGAGACTAAAACTAAGCCCATACCTCAAGTGGAACTTGTCTATAGGACCCATCACTAAAGATTCTGGAAAAAATGGTTAGTTCCCTGTGCCACTGCAGCAAGTAACTGACTCCTCTTTGCTATCCACTACCTTTACAGGAGCCTAATCAGGCTGAAAATGGAGTACTGCTGTCATATCTGGGCAGGAGTTGCCCAGTCTTCACTTTCCATGCTCAATAGAATCCAAAATCATCTCCACATCCTTGTAGGTGACAAGTTATTTCCCACCATACAACCACTTTCTGACTGACGAGATGTCGCACGCCTCTCGCTGCCCTGTTGCTATTTACGTGAGAATTTTCAGATTAACTATACTCCTTAGTTCCACCAGTCCTAACCTTCACAGCTAAGACTTTGTATTCCCTGGGTGAGATGTAAGTTCCACTCGAGCAGCTTCTTCTGATGAACCACTGCCTTGAAGAACCGATTTTCAAGAGGTTGCTTTTCTGATCACTACAATTTTACCCTGTTCAAATCTAGAGTTAGCCATTATCTTCCACATGCCTCTTGCTCTGCAACCCTCTACCTCGAGTGTCCCTCGGGCCTTGTACAGGGTGAAGTTCATTGTTAAAAAAAAATGTAATATATTGTATTACCTTAGAAATCTCAACACATCCCATCCAACATTTTTATGTGTACTTGTGAATACATTTTAATTACTGCTGAGTGGTTACCTGTATACCTTTACCAAAAACTTTACTGACCGATTGAGATGAGGTGATTGAAAAGAACAAAATATTTCTATTGGATTAATAGGATTACAGGCTGTGAAATTTAAACATGTTTATAATTAATTTTAATTATAATTCAAATATTATAATTAATTTTATAAAAAATTTGATTACAGGCTGTGAAATTTGAAACTTGTTTATAATTAATTTTAATTATAATTCAAATATTATAATTAATTTTATAAAAAATTTGATTACAGGCTGTGAAATTTGAAACATGTTTATAATTAATTTTAATTATAATTCAAATATTATAATTAATTTTATAAAAAATTTGATTACAGGCTGTGAAATTTGAAACATGTTTATAATTAATTTTAATTATAATTCAAATATTATAATTAATTTTATAAAAAATTTGATTACAGGCTGTGAAATTTGAAACATGTTTATAATTAATTTTAATTATAATTCAAATATTATAATTAATTTTATAAAAAATTTGATTACAGGCTGTGAAATTTGAAACATGTTTATAATTAATTTTAATTATAATTCAAATATTATAATTAATTTTATAAAAAATTTGATTACAGGCTGTGAAATTTGAAACATGTTTATAATTAATTTTAATTATAATTCAAATATTATAATTAATTTTATAAAAAATTTGATTACAGGCTGTGAAATTTGAAACATGTTTATAATTAATTTTAATTATAATTCAAATATTATAATTAATTTTATAAAAAATTTGATTACAGGCTGTGAAATTTGAAACATGTTTATAATTAATTTTAATTATAATTCAAATATTATAATTAATTTTATAAAAAATTTGATTACAGGCTGTGAAATTTGAAACATGTTTATAATTAATTTTAATTATAATTCAAATATTATAATTAATTTTATAAAAAATTTGATTACAGGCTGTGAAATTTGAAACATGTTTATAATTAATTTTAATTATAATTCAAATATTATAATTAATTTTATAAAAAATTTGATTACCGGCTGTGAAATTGAAACATGTTTATAATTAATTTCCATACACCAAAGTATGTCCCTTATTTTATTTTTTCTCTTTCTTGGTGAGGAGTTAAAACAGGCAATGTAATTTCTTGGGTGTGGGGAGCATTCGATAAAATATTAAATAAAAAAAAAAACAAACATTTGAAACCTACCTAGAGATTTAAACAATCATTTGATATTTCTAAATATGCTTAGCTGTGAAAAGATTAGGGAATGGTGAATGTTCTTTAAGTGAATTCACATGTAAAGTTTGTCATCATGATTTCTTTGTACTGCTTGATTGTGATTTGAATGGCTGTCACAGTTCTATATTATGGAAATTGAAAATATTTCTTGTAATATTGATGTTGATAATGAAGTACTTGGCTGTTGACTCTCATAGAAATGCAAGTGACATCGTAATTGCGATAATGTGTGATATTGAAAAAATTGCAAAATGAAGTAGATTCAGATGTTCTCCCAGACAAAAGATTATATACAGAGTAGAAATTTCTTCTTTATGTGCCATGTCCCCTCAGGATGTAGGCGATCATGGCTCTCCACAACTTCCTCTCGTTTGTAGCTCTTAATAAATTTTATTTGTTTATCTCTCCTAAACCCTGTTCTGCTAAGCATTTACACAAGCACGTTAGGTAGGTTATGTGCTGCTTTCCTCTGTCTCTCTTGCTTTGAATCTGTTTTGTGAGTATCAGATTTTCCATGCCTTCTTTCCTCATTATGTGCCCTAGAAATTTCAACTGCCTCTTCCTGATGTTAAATTTGTTTCCTTCTTGTTTCCATTTTCTATAAAACTTCGTTCACATGTTCGGTCCATGGTATCCTCAGCATCCTTCTGTAGAACCACATTTCTGTTACTTCAAGTTTCTTCAGCATCTTTAAGATTGTCCAGCACTCACTGCCATACAGGAGGAAATTTATGTTTGAAAAAGAGGATTTAACACACCAATGCACTCAGTTCCCTATCCATTTTAAAATTATTTTTATGATAAACTACATCTGGTTGCAAGTCTTCTGATCAGAATGTTTTGAGGGGAGTGGAACCACCTCTTAATTGCTGTTGTTCTCAGGTCCACCCTGATGGGGTCCCAGCTATGGGCAAATAGTGAACCTCCTAACTTGGATCAAAACCTGAAAATAAATAAATACATTAGAAAAAATTACTAGCAATACATTTTCATTGTAGAAGAATAAAAAAAAAATAAAAATATTGCCAACCATACATTTTTGAAAAAAAAAATTACCAAAGGTCACAAGAAAATACAATTTTGGCATTAAATGACCCATAAGGAGTTGATATGCCATTAAACAAAAAAATCATTTTCTATCTTTGGAAAAGAGTACTCTCTTTTATTTGAATCTGCCTGTTTATTAAATTTTGGAAATTGAATGACCTCCGTCCTATATTTCATTCTCCTCCCGCCATGTTTGTATTTTTTGTGTGTCAAAAATTAATATTTTTTTTGTTTTAACAAACATCGTCATTATTGTAGTTCAGACTCTTATGATTTGTAATTTTACATTTTTGACATTGAGAATTTTAGCACATTACTCATGTAGGTGTCAATGTGCCATTGTTTGAATATTCTTTTTTTCTATTAACGTTTTAAAAATGCTTACTCATAATAACATAAGCAAATATTTTATTTAAGAACATAAATATGTATATGTGACAGGAGTAAAATTTCAAAGAATGTTTACATTGTGTTTTCATTTGATGAAGAGATAATTAAAAATAAAATGAAATATTTGAGCAATAACTACTAAAGTATACAATACAAACCAAATGCAATGTATGTTTATATATTTTTGTGTATGGTTGAAACTTTGTTGAAAAAATAAACAAGATGACAAGATATCATTGTTGGTGTTTTTATTCAATAAAGACAAGTATAGAGAGAGGATTCTTTCATCATAATGTTTTATTAAAATACATGGCTATATTTGTTTCCTTTTGGGAAATAAAGGGAATCTTGTACTCTATGGTAAATACATTTTCGTTATTTCTTATCTAAATATAAAAAAACTAAACACCATCTGAAAAATGTCCCTACACAATTTTCTTTTATGTCTTTAATATGTAATATAATAGCCTGTATCAGAAGTATATTCGTTTTTTTAATTTATATAGTAACTCTTTAAATTTGTAAATAATTTTAAATCAATGTTAAGAAATATTATGGTGCTTATTTTACTTTATCTTATTTTCTTTCTAATTTTATTTTTGTGTGTACAGGAAAAGAAATATACTCTATGTTCATGGACAATTATTTAAATTTAGTGAATATATCCAGTTAAAGTTAACCTGTAATAAATTTTAAGAATCGGGCTAAACGATAAAATGTGATAGTAGGGTTGAGTTTAAGCCCCCCCCCCCAAAAGCACAAATAAAATACAAACGGCAAATATTTAATTTAAATGATACAATACTTAGGGAAGGGATTAAACTTAGGAATATTAAGATTACCTCCTCGGTTATCCATTGAAACTGCTATCCACCAAAAGAAAAGAAGCCAGCCCCCACTGCGGGCCATTTAAAAGATAGTTTGCGCAGCTGATTGGTTGTACAAACATCCAATCGGATGTGCGGAATACGTGGTCTTTCTTCGTCTAATTCTTTAAAAATGCCAGAGTAGCTGTTAGCGTTTCACTGTGAGGGGGGGAATCAGGGTTTGATCTCCCCTGATTGGGTCGATTTGGTGATGGGGAGTATGATGTTGAAAGACCCGAAATTCCCTGATGAAACCAAGTCAAAACATCACTGACGACCCCCTCGGCCGCCTACTTAAAAACGTATTTTGAATTATAACTCTGTGGAGTTTCTGTATGTTTTTGAAGTTTTTATAAAGCTTCAGTTTCTTTCTATGATTTTAGGTCTTCTGAAAGTTTTTAAGTGCATTCTCCTCTACCTTGTGTTTTAAAGCACCATAATTGACAACTGATGATCATCCACTTCTGGGTTTTACTTCAAGTCACCATCCTTAAGGTGATTAAACCAGTTTTGCGGTAATATGGCCAGATATTGTTTCATATATGTAACATGATCGTTAAAAGGTCATATTTTTCAAGGGTTGTCCCCCTTACGCTCATAAACCTTTTAGTTTTACTTAGGGAAGAAAAATAATTTGTTTTTATTTAGTATTTTAATTTTGTTTCTTTATTCTTTTTTGCGATTTATATTTTGATAAAAAACATTTGAAAGGTAACCCTTTATTTTATTTTAAACCTAATGTTTAGTTTAATTATTTTTATACCTTATTTCATTTACATTTGAAATTAGTTTTCTTTTCTCATTAATTGTGTTAGGCTCCCCTCACTAATTCTCGATACCTAAGTTTAAAAAAAAAAATTTAAATTTAACAACAAAAAAAAGCTTTCTTGAAGCTTTCATTTTAGCTTTAACTGAAAATTAAAGGATTTAAAAATATTTTATTTTTTTACTATTTCCAGTAAGCAAGATACTCTGGTGGATTTCAAACAGAAATTGCATATTGATTTAGAATGTTTTTTTTTTTTTGTCAGTAAAAAGCGATAAAAATCTTATTTTTGTAAACAAAAGCTAATTTTCGTTTTTAAAAATTTAGTAAAATACATATTTTTCTGAAACGTTATTTGAGGAAAATTAGCAAATTTAAAGTTAAATTAATATGATTTGAAACAAACAAACAAACAAAAAAAAATTAAAATGTGTACACCACTGACGCAAAAAAGAAAAAAAAAATTACCAAAATTTCGAACGTGGTAGAAAGGATTAAAAAATTAGAGGTCACGCAATAATTTATGAAATGTTATTAATTTAAGAAATTTTTATAGTATTTTAAATTTTATTATATTTTCAGAAAGAATCTTCAATCTTAAGGTTAAGTACCGAAAAAAATTCAATAAAATATTAAATAATTGCTTAAAATATTTGTTAATTTCAAAAACATACCTGGTAGTTAAAAAACAAAAACAAACAATTTTTACTTAGAATTCGTAAATTTATGTTAATTCTGGTCTACCATACTTAACCTATCAACACCTTCAGCCTTGAATATATTGATGGAGACATGAAAATAACAAGACTCCGTGGTCAAGAAATGCTTGCATAGGAAATTTTATTCTGTAAGTAATATTTGTTTCAGAACATATTAATTTTACTTTAAAGTTGCTAATTTTTCACAAATAACATTTCAGAAATATTTTATTTTTTGCAAGATTTTTAAAACCGAGAATTAACTTTTGTTTACAACTCTGTCAAAAATGGCCGTTTCGATTGTTTTTTTTTCTTAAAAAAATCGACTAAAATCATTCTAATTTCCATTTGAAATACACCACTGTATTTTGCTTTCTGGAATTAGAAAAAATAATCCTTTAGCTTTCAATTGAAGCTAAAAAGAAAGCTTCAAGAAAGGTTTTCGAAATGAATTTAAACGTTAAGTATACCGAATTATTGGTGGTATCTACTTTATTGCCACCCTGTATAATTGCAAAAAGTATTGTACTATTGGCAGTAAAAAAAATATACGAAAATAAGATAAATTCAATGTAATTTTTAACATTGCTTTCCTTTTATAATATTGTCAATATCTGCTTTTATGGCCAGTCAGTCAGTTATGTGCCGTACGTGATACATGTATCTTTTGATATGTCACTGATTAGGCAGATTATTTCCCGCAGTAGATTGTCATTTCTTTCTGCGGTAGACCAGTTGCTATCCAAGACTATAGAACCCGGTCTGTTCTGCTATTCGACCCATGGCTGGGGGGAGATGAAGAGGATTCATACCTTTCCCAAGGGTATTAGCACATAAGTGAATGTAACTGATTCGATTGGAATTCGAACTCGGCTCTCCGATTCTTCAATTCGAGTCGCTATCCATTACGTTTTTAGGGTATTAGTCTTTCTTCTAAGAACGTTAGTTAAATGGGAATCTCTCAAACTATTTCTTACAGTAGTTTTCATGTTTTTCATGCCCGTAAAGAATTGTTCACCGCAGGATGTGCTACCCCACATACATAACAGTTTTCTAGAGAAACGGACAATTTTATTAAATTCATTGAAAGAATGAGCTTCTTTATAGAATTCAAGAAGGGAATATTCTCTATGATAAGTTTTCAAAGATTCCCTGCTTTGAAGCTCAATGAGTTCGCTTGGTGCTTCCACATAAATGAAAATGGATCAATTTTAATTCAGTTTCTCTTTTTCTGAGGTCAGAAAATCTGGTTGTAAAATCTTTTAACAAAACTTCACACAATTTACTATATCTTTTAAAGTTCACAGAAAATTGTTTTTAATTAATAAACTCTGAAAATGCCCAATTTCACAGGCTTTCAATTGAATATTCAAAAGTTGTAATTTCTTAGTAAAACCTATTATTCGCTCAAACATTAAGCAACATAGCAGGTCTTTTCCTTAAAAATGCAAATTAAGTTTAGACAATATTTCAGTGATATCTATTTAGAAGGAAAGATCATTCAACCATTCTTTGTTTTCGAAAAAATCTACATTTCACTTCATGTGTAGAGGACTGTGGGGGAGAAGATGTGAAGAGATATCAGAAGGTTAAAATTTCCTGCTAATCGGTCCAGCTACATGAGAATGTTGGACTTTAATTAAGTTCAAAGAAGACAAAGAAAACAAACAAGACCGATATATATGTGTAAACAAATATATATTAATAACAAGTTAAACAAAGACATGGACAGTTACATAGTGTATGTATGGAGAAATTATGGGTGTGTGTTGTGAGTGTTCGTACGTACGTGCATTGTTCTTAGCGTGTTCCCAGAATTTGGGAAACGCAGTATCTGTGAGAGGTCACATATTGGTGTTCGTTGAAAAGAGAGATTTACTCCACCTCCACGCGAGGTGGCGGCCCAAGGCCTAAGTGGAAAAAAGAGAGATCGAGGCGAAGGGTCAGCCAGTATTTATAGCCAGGGTAGAGAGAGAGACCCCTGTTGAAGAATTAAGGAACTGAGGAGGAGCTAACTCCGTCACATGCTTTGCATAAATTCTTTTATTGTAGGTAGCAATAATTGAAATCTTTTCAAAGTTGCTGCTTTACTGAGCCATCTAACTTTTGAGAAATAAATAACATCTTCATACTCACTGCCAACTCTTTTCAAGTATTTTTGAACTCACGATAGTTTAAGCCATGAGACCTGATAAAATTCACAACTTTCACAATATCTGTCATCAACTGATTTAACTTTTGAGCACATAATTGCTATTGAGGAATCAAGCAATCGTAGTTGAGTATATAATGAGTCTTTGGATGAAGTAATAAATCCATTATTTTTACCAATTAATGAGCGCCGTCATTTGCAATCGAAGTTAGTTTGTAATGTTCTGTAATGAATTTTGGAAAGTTTCGTACGTACGTGTACGTGTGCGTGAATATGTTTTCATGGCGTTCGCCCTAACTGGGGTCGGAACGCGATTTCTTAAATAACTACATTTTCGTAATCACGAAAAGGAAGAAAGAACTCGTGTCTGATATTTATAATCAACGTAATCACGTGGTCGGCTCCTGGAAGCATTTCTAATTTTTGGCGGGAAAACTTGACTTGGTTACGCGCTGGAGAAGGTTCTTGTACATGGGTGGGTTGTCACGCCCATTTGTGTGTTTATTGACCAATCAGAAGTTGAGGTTTTCTGAAACTATGTATGAAGCTGGATAAGCTCTGTGATCCGCTTTTTGCACAGATTTGCACAAAAATCAACATTGATAAGAAAAGTGGTAGCGGGATGCTAAAAATTGATAAATTAAAATGACCAAGTATATTGAAACTGCCAGTTGTACCCTTCATATGTCATAAGTTCAAGATTTCTTCAATTATATTAAAACTGACATCAATTCCTCTGATGAAAATAAACTAATTGTACAGTGTCACTTTGATCGGTAATTTCGTCCAACACTAAACAGTAATAAACACATTTAGTCTAGAAGGCACATTGGCAACCCTGGGCCAATGTGACAATCGTGATAATTGACGAGAAATAAATCATGTTATTTTGCAATCTTCCACAGGTAGAAAGACCAACTAATTATAAGTTGCCTAAAGAACAACTCCTTGTACCAAATTTAGTGATGATGATTGGAACACAATAAAAATGAATAAAACATGTTTTATTCATTTTTGTATATGTGCATATATTTTTATATGTGCATATATTTCTCAATTCGATAGAACTCTTGAGTGACACAGAAAATAAAACCAATGCATTTTTAGTAGATGATTGTTTTGACACGGGAGACAACTACAAAAATAACTATTGGATTTATCTCCCTTATATCAGTTGCCAGGAACTATCGTTTTTCTCTTTTTTTCATAGTTTGAATTCTTCTACATGCAGTGTCACTTTAGGACATTTGGTGATCATGACTCTCCACAATTTCCTATCCCTTGTATCTCTTAGTAAATTTTGTCGTTTTGCTACCTCTCATAAACACTGTTTTGCCATCCATTTACACAAGGTAGGCTATGAGCTGTTTTTCTCTGTGTCTCTTGTTTTTCAATGTCCCGTTGTCAAATTTTCCAAGATCTTTTTCCTCATTATGTGCCTTAGAAATTCCAAATGTTTTTTTTTCTGATTCTAAGTATACGCGCCCTTTTTGTTTTTATTTTCAGTAAAATTTCATCATTTCTCAAATATTTGGTCCATGGTATTTTCGGCATCCTTAGTAGAACTACATTTCACTTGCATCAAGTCTTTTCTTTATCCGTGACGAGACTGTCCAGTATTCACTGCCATATAGGAAGACCGATATTACATAATAGTTAAGTAATCTTTTCTTTGTTTCTAACGAAAAGTTTCTTAATACTTTGCTTAGCTTTTGGAAGTCATAAAAATTTATTTAAATAAATTCTAAATTATTATCAGCTGAAAGCTTTGACATAAAATAAGATAAACAATATATACCTGGGACATTTGTCTTCTTATCGATGATTGAAATGCTTGCTTTTAATTTTATTTTAATATGAAAACATTTTTTTTAAAGAAAAAGCGCAAATAAGAAAAAAACTATTTTACCAATTATTTATTCTGTGTCAGGCCCAATAACCAAAATCAAAAAAGCGTAACAATTTAAATATCTGAGAAGTGTTTTAACATAGGGCGGGAAGTGTGACACTGGAATACGAAGGTGCATTGGGATTACGAAAGTGGCCTTCCAAAAAACTAAGCAAAGTATTAAGAAACAGGAAAGTTTCGTTAGAAACAAAGAAAAGAACACTGAGCTCTTATGTAATATCGGTCCTCCTATATGGCCGAATGTTATATAGGAATAAAGTGCCGCTGCCGACATTCGAGCTTGAACATAGATCGCCAGTGAGTAGGGCACATCGAGGCGGTGTAATGGTTCGCAAGCTTGTCTCGCTAGAACATTTACGACTGAATAGTGAGTTCGATCCTCACTGGGTGCCCCATAATTTCGGCCTTTGTTCTACATCTAAGCTACGCTTGGAAAATCACTAGATCGCCAGTGAGCAAACACAGACGATCCCATTATTGAATTAAGTGGTTCACGTGACCATGGCAGAAACGCATAAGTAGGTAGTAGCGTGACATCTATACAGATCACCATCTCTAGTCTATCCTCTATTACTATACGATCGCTATTTCTACTCTATCCTCTATTACTAGTCGGACCGCTATTCTCTACTTTATTCACTATACTATTCCTCTATATGATGTGGTTACTTTTCGAGCGAGTATTATCGAGCGAGTACTATTAGCGCGAGTGCTATTCAAAGGCGTCTAACAACAGTATTGTTCAACGGCGTTACTATAGTTTGTATCTGCGATTACAAAGTCTCTACTACAACGAGCATTACGAAAGTGACAACGAGCATTCGTTGACATCACAAAAGTGGCAACGAGTGTTCGTTGGCATCACAAAACAGTGAATACTGGGCAATTTTCTCACCTATAAAGAAGAGACTTGAAGCAACAGAAATGTGATTCTACAGAAGGATACTGAGAATACCATTTTGAACATGTGAGCAATGAAGAAATTTTACAGGAAATGGAAACAAAAATGACACTTTTACTTAATATCAGGAAGAAACAGTTGAAATTTCTGGGGCACATAATGAGGAAATAGGGCTTGGAAAAGTTGACACTCACAGGGCAAATTGAAGGCAAGGGGACAGCGGGAAACAGCGAGTAACCTATCTAACGAGACAACATTTATAGAGCTACAAAGGACAGAAAAATGTGGAGAGTCATGATCGTCAACGCCCTGAAAGGACACGGTACATTTATAGAGAGGTCTGAAGATAGTAATATTAAGGAATCCACCCACAGTTTTAAGGATCTAAAGACAAAACAAAAGAGAATTGGCCAAAATTCCTGTTCAGACATATTGGAATCTGAGGATTAAGTATAATAACGAACCTGTCAACTCCCCAGTCGGTGACGAGAGACTTCTAGTCTAGAGCTCTTTCTCCAGGTTCGTAACTAGCGTTTTCTCAGTTAACTGTTAAGCATTGGCATTTCGTCGAGTCTGCAAGTCTTTACAAAATTCTCCCTGTAAATAAATTGTTCAGCTTTCTCCGCTAAAGTGTTTTTACGGCATATAAACCATTTGTGGGTTATTTAAAGCCGAAATATATTCTTGATTGTAATTCTTTTTTTGCCAATCAAAAGTGCATTAACAATTTTTTGAGAATAACAATAATTTTTTCCAGATACATGTCTTACTATTTAACTCATAGCTGAAGGAAGAGATGGATTCATACCTTTCGAAACGGTATTTGCGCATACTGTTGAACTTGCTAGCTGTAATCGTCACTGCTACTCTAGCAGTTTCTTTTCTCGCACTTCTTACTTGTGGAACTCCCTTCCGATTTCTTGTTTTCCAAATAAATACAATGTTCAACTACAATCTTCTATTAAGATATGTGTATATGGATTTAAAAGGCTAGTTAAAAGTGTGGCGACCACGATAAAATTGCCATTTTTCAGACGCACGGTATCGCACGATGGAAACCGAATAAGGCAATCGTTAAAAATCCAGTTACCATAAATAAAATAATATCGTCTGCTGAATTATTTTAAAATTATTATTAAGAGAAATGTCCGTAAGGCCGGGATTTGGCTAGAAAGAAAGAAAGAAAGAATGAATGAAAGAAAGAAAGAAAGAAAGAAAGAAAGAAGTGTTTAACGGATGTGTCAGTGAAATGGAAAAAGATGTTAATTTTGTTAAAGTTGTTAAGTTCAAATATTTAACGATACGATAGGGGAATTTCTACGGATATTTTATTGTCATGATCATATTCAATCATTAACTGAAGAATTAAGATTCATCAGAAAATTGAAATAGGAAAACCGTAAAAGTCAAAATGAGGAAGGGAACAAAAGAAAAAGGGCAACGAAAAAGAAGGAAAAGTCCCAATGAAAAATATGTAGTAGTAGTAGTAGAAGAAGAAGGATGATGACGATGACGACACTTTATCTGTATGCACAATTTGCTTGAAACTTATGTCATACTTCGTTGCAATTAGATCTCTTTCTGATTCATTCTACATGGCCGACACGAAGGCAGAGAACGAAAAAAAAAGTCGTTTTCAGCTCATTAGGCTCCACACATCACGTCCGGTCTACGAAGCGAGCTCCGACTGTGGCCAATCGTGAACGTTCCCGCTGGAAAAAAGAGATACAGTTGGGGACTACAAGACAGTTACGGCCCGGTGGGCCACCGGCCGTCATGCAAGGCGCTGCTGCTGCTGCCGTCACCGTCACCATCACCGTCACCATCACCGTCGCCTCTTTCACCGCCACCACTCAACATGACCGTACCTCTCAACGACCGTTACCTCTCCCAGGCTTGACTAACTACCTTGACTTATCCAGCTTCGCGTTGATAACATCTCGAACTCAGCAAACACCAGCCACGTGTGGCCGACTATCCAGCTTCGACCCAGCTACAAGCCTTCATCATCGACAACGCTGTCAACTAGGGAAATACAGACAGATAACATCTCAACTTCAACACCTACCAGCTACAAGCCCTCATCATTGCCAACGCTGTCACCTCCGCAAATATCAACCATGCCAATCCGACACCACCTCCTCACCTGGGCAATCCACCGCCGTCAGCTCGGTCCACTGGACTCGTTTACAAGGCTTTTCCTTCGCTGTCGCCAACGCGGCCCCGTTCAACAGATCAGGCTTACTAACGACGCCAATCCGACAACACTTCGGCGCCTAGGCAACCCATCGCCGTCACCTCGGCCTACTCGACTCGTTCACAAGGCATTCCCTTCGCCGTCGCCACCGCAGCCACGTTACATGGAACAAGCATACTAAAGCCACGCCAGTCCAACGTCACCTCCATTTCATAGAACAGGCCTACTAACCAACGAAAACGACCTACCACAGTGACCTCGATCAACCAAACGTGCACCGACCATATCCTGTGTGACCTCGAAAGACAAGCACAAGAAATAGGTCAACCTCCAGTGTTTCCTTTACACTTGACGCCATCCTAACGATCGATCACTGAAACAGATATTTAATTTATCTATGAGTTGTGAATAGGTGACTTTGAAACCGGGGTTTGGTGAACGTTAATGGTTACTTGTGAAATCTGAGAAAATAATAAAACAATAAATAACTGACATATTTACAAATATAACCGCTTGGCCATACGTGTTGTAAACTTGGATGTACAGCTGATGTAATGGATAACGGCTCGGAATTGTTAACCGGAGAGCCTGGTTCCATTTCCAGTCGTGTTTGTTATATTCACTTACGCGCAAATGACATTGGGAAAAGGTATGAATCCAACTTTTCTCCATTTCTTCAGTTATGGGTTAATCTCTAGAAGTTCTATCAGTAAATCATTATCCTCCTACCCCCCCCAATTCTTACATTCTAAAAGTATTTTATGTCTTTAAATATTCTGTAAACGGTTGATAAGCCGTAAAAGCAGATCAACCAATTATATTATTATTATATATTTATCGCCCGGTTCAGACTCCTTCCTCATCTTTTGAACAGGACTATTGTTGCCTGTTTATGATTAGGTTTCCAGTTCCTTTTCTTAGTCTCCTCCTCCCCAGTAACCCCTTGGATCTTAGTGGCATTATCGTCTTGCTTGGGGATGAAATGAATAATATATATATGTATATATATATATATATATATATGAAAAGATTACTTAACTTTTAAATATCAATTTTATCCCGACATCGATGTTTCTTGATAAAATTTCCAGTATTCAAGGATTGTCGGTATTTCCAATACATACATACATATATATATATATATATATATATATATATATATATATATATATATATATATATCAACGATCTTCCTGACGCCATAGATTCCAAAGTTGGCATCTACGCGGACGACACTACAATTTACTCCTGCCTCAAAAACAAATCTAGTGTCGCTGACAAAATTAACCTGGCCGTTCGTCTCGAAAAGGACCTCCAATTGGTTGTGAACTGGGGCAGAAATTGGCTGGTTAACTTTAACACCTCAAAAACAAAACTACTCTCTATTAATCACCTCAGAGATCCTTCCCTCCCCCCTTTAGAAATTCTGACGAACAACTTCTCGAGAGCACCTCTCTGCGGCTGCTCGGTCTCACGTTGACTGCTGACCTGAGATGGAACAAATACATTGAGTCAATTGCTTCGTCCACCGCAAAGAAAATTGCCTCCCTGTGCCGCGCCAGGAAATTTTTCTCCCCGGAATCGATTCTTCAAATCTACAAATCAACCATTCACCCTTGCATGGAGTATTGCTGCCATATACGGTCTGGAGCCCCTTCTGTTTGCCTCGGGGTTCTTGATAAGACGGATATGCAATGTAATTGGACCTGATCTGGCATCTCGTCTGCAGTCGCTCTCTCACAGACTCACCGTCGCCTCTCTCTGTCTTTTTTACAAATACTTTCATGGTAACTGCTCCGATGAGCTGTCTGCGCTGGTTCCCAGACTTCATGAATTCAAGCGTCCTACGAGGCTGGCATCCCGCTCTCACCCTTTCACTGTTAAAACTGTTAAATGTAGCCGTCTCTTCTACCCCAATAGCTTCATATCTCGCACCTCTCGCCTGTGGAACTCCCTTCCCTATTCCTGTTTCCCTGACAGCTATAATCTCCAACTATTCGAATGTAATGTCAATCGACATCTCTAGTTCTTGATCTATCCACTATCCTTCTCCTCATCCTTTCCTCTATCACTCCTATCTGCTCTCGCTCCAAATCTTCTCTAACCCCTTGCGTACTTGTGGCTTTCCGCCTTGCTTGGGGTAAAATGCTTATATATATATATATATATATATATATATATATATATATATATATATATAATAAACTGTTGCATTGGAACATGCAAATTACCACGACAAAAATGCATATTTGGTTCGACGTCAAAATACGTCTCATCAGGTGGTTAACGATGGCGGTAATAAACGATTTTATTTAAAAATACAATTTATGAAACATCACTTCTTTTTACATTTTTAAAAAATTTTCCATAGAAGGCAAAGAGACAAATATATATATATATATATATATATATATATATATATATATAATTAAGTATTACATATATATATATATATATATATATATATATATATATATATATATATATATATATATATATATATATATTTATAATTAAATATTACATATTGTTATATATTATTATATATTATATATTCTCTATTATTATATTAAAAGTATTCTCAGCTTCGGTCACTTTCCCAGCGTCGTAACGTATCTTCCATGTGCCTTTCCTATAAGTATTTTCATAGTAATTATTTTGATGAGCTTTCGTCTTTGGTACATCGACTTTACAAATTTAAGCGTAGTACTACATTGGCAGTTAGGTCTCACTATTTTATAGGTGAAATTACTACTTGTAACTATAAGTTCCATATTAACAGTGTCTTCTCTCTCACTTCTCGCTAGTGAAATTCTCTTCCGATTCCTTGCTTTCCAATCAATTTTGATCTTCAAAAATTCAAATGTAACGCTAATCGCCATCTTGTACCTCCGTGAATATTTTTTTTATCTTTACTCTTAGTCATGTTTTTTTAATTTTTTTTTTATCTCAGTAACCCCTTGTGCCTTAGCTGCTTTAATGTTATGCTTGGAGTGAAATGATTAAACAAAAAAACAAAACAAAAAAATTCTAAAAAATATCAAATATTGCTTTGAATAAAAATTCAAATGCTAAAATTAATATTCTTTTTAAATATCAAATACTGCCAACAAATTAAAGCAGAAACAAACAAAAACAAGAAAAAACAGAAAAACAAACAAAAACAAGAAAAAACAGAAAAACAAACAAAAACAAGAAAAAACAGAAAAACAAACAAAAACAAGAAAAAACAGAAAAACAAACAAAAACAAGAAAAAACAGAAAAACAAACAAAAACAAGAAAAAACAGAAAAACAAACAAAAACAAGAAAAAACAGAAAAACAAACAAAAACAAGAAAAAACAGAAAAACAAACAAAAACAAGAAAAAACAGAAAAACAAACAAAAACAAGAAAAAACAGAAAAACAAACAAAAACAAGAAAAAACAGAAAAACAAACAAAAACAAGAAAAAACAGAAAAACAAACAAAAACAAGAAAAAACAGAAAAACAAAACAAAACAAAAGAATGCTTCAGCCGATTAGATTTAGCTATCAATGGGTTGCTTTTTGCAAAACAAGCAAATAACGATGAAATATATTAATTTTCAAAAATCTTCTTAACCGAATGATTATTTGGAATTTTGTTAGAATTTGAATTTCAATATTTAACAAATCATTCAACTGTCGTCAAAAGCCGATATTTTTCGTTTGTTTTTCGCTGTTACAAAACCAAATTAAATATTTTCAATCATTGCAATTCAAAGTAATTGAAGAACGTTAACGTTTTTCATGTTTTTCCTTTTCGTGTTATCACAGCGAAGGTTTTCTTCTTTTTATCAAAAAGCAATTAAAATAATGATTTAAAAATTTTAATCGAGTTTTTACATTTAAAAATGGTGGAGAGAAAATTGGCAATTAAAAAAAAAACATACAACAAAACGTACTGATTATGGCAGGAAGTAACAAAACCCCGCTTTTCTGGCTCTGATCAATCACTTCCGTTTTGCTACTCTACTCCTAACCGACATTTCCATCCTCCAAGTAGTCCAGAGTGGGAAGGAGAGATAGAACAAGAAAAAGCATCTAACGCAAGTCCTTTTTCCTTAACCCCCTTAACCTTCTTTCACTCAGTTCTTCCACGTTCTACGTGTCTGCGCATAAAATTCATCTAGGAGTGGTATGTTTATTTTTATTTATGTTTTTAATCATTTCACCCCAAGCAAGGCAAGAGTGCCACTCGTACGCAGGGAGATATAGAGTGTTAAAATGAGAGAAAAAAAAGGTTATAGGGGGAATTGAAGAAAGGATAAAAGATGAAGGTGTTTCAATTCATGACGATTGACGTTGCATTTAAATTTTTGAAGATTGTAGTTATCACGGAAGCAAGTAAGCGGAAGGGAGTTCCACTGTCGGGAAGTGCGAGCAAAGAAACTGTTAGAGTAGAAGTGGTGGTTGCATTTAGTTATTTCAACAGCAAAAGGGATCTAGATGCCAATTTAGAAGCACGCTTAAATTCATGTAGCCGGGGTACCAGGGAAAAAAGCTCGTCGGAGCAGTTGCCATGAAAATATTTGTAGAAAAGACAGAGGGAAGCCACATCACGTCTGTGAGAAAGTGACTGAAGTCGAGATGCCAAGTCAGGATCAATTGCATTGCAGATCCTTCTTTGGAATTTGTCAAGAACCTCAAGAGGAACGGCAGGGGTAACAGACCAGATATGACAACAGTATTCCATGCACGGACGAATCTAACAGATTCGCCCCTGCCCCTCAACCTCCGACGTCTTACTCTCTGGGTTGAGGTGTTTACTCGGTCTTAACCGTACTTAAGGGAGTGACCGTAGGTCCCCATAGCACCCGTAGATCATTCGACCGGTCCACTGGTTTAAATCTGCTTCCTGCCCACGTTGTGTTCGGTTTGATCCAGAAAGCAGAAGTGATGTTCATCCATTCACGGTCGACTGAAGATGTAGACACGGCTGGAGAATCTGTGGTAAGAAATTTAGAATGCACCAAATATATATATATATATATATATATATATATATATATATATATATCTGCAGAAAGCCGGACAAAAAAAAATTTCAATGGTTGAATTGTTAATGTCTTTTATATAGCAGAAAAGAATAGTATAGAAAAGAAACGGGTTACAGAAAAGAAAGTAATTGACGTAAAAACTTATACACTGGATATGAGAGAGAGAGAGAGAGAGAGAGAGAGAGAGAGAGAGAGAGAGAGAGAGAGAGAGAGAGAGAGAGAGAGAGAGAGAGAGAGAGAGAGAGAGAGAGAGAGAGAGAGAGAGAGAGAGAGAGAGAGAGAGAGAGAGAGAGAGAGAGAGAGAGAGAGAGAGAGAGAGAGAGAGAGAGAGAGAGAGAGAGAGAGAGAGAGAGAGAGAGAGAGAGAGAGAGAGAGAGAGAGAGAGAGAGAGAGAGAGAGTTGTGATTAGCTTGTTGTGAAATCGTCTCAGAACGATATACAACTCTTGCGATGGAAAGATAAAGATCTCTGTGCGCGGCTTAAAGTTTATAGTTGCGTTCCTTCTCGGCGGTAGTAACAGTAGTAGTAATCTTCGTGGTAGCAGAAGCATCGGTACTTATATTAACAGTACATGTTAGCGGGGGTTTTGTTCCAAATCCCTGACGTCACTTCCAGTCTCCGATATCTCTCCACCCAGCTCGACTGCACTCGACGACAGACGAGCCCAAAAACAACTTTTTGATTATTGTAGCTTGTTCGACGTTTCCGTTTCCAGCGGTAGTAATAATAGTGGCAGCAGCAGTCTTAGATTGTTGGAGGAGTAATTCGCTTCTTCGTACTTATATCAACAGAATATGTTAGCGGGCGTTTGGTTCCAAACTCTGACATCTCTTCCAGTCTCCAACCTCTCTCTACCCAGCTCGACTGCACTCGACGGCAGATGAGCCAACCACTCTGTCAACAGATTTCTGTGCGCATTTATATACATAAACCTGGCTGATCATAAATCGACCCTTGGCCCGCACACGAGTATCACGAGTGCTACCTTCAACCCAAAATCATGTGAATTTCAAAGTTCCTCATAGCCTTAGTAAGCTCTATTTCAAATTTTAACCGATAAAAATGATCTCGATCATTTTACATTGTCTTCCTAATGACCCAATTCCAAATGGGCTAGATCAGATTCCCATCAGAAAACAACATTGTTCTGATCTAATTTCGCTGTTCAAATCTACTCCAATTTCAATAATAAAAATATGTGTGTGTGTGTGTTTGTGTGTGGTTCCCAAACTCTCGCTGTTACAGGATGGTAGATTTGTAAATGTGCAAGATGGACTCTGATGAGAAAAGCTTTCTGGAACGACACAATGAACCAACTTTCCTTGTAAGTAGATGCAGCTATTGATTCAATGTAGTTGTTCCACTTCAAGTCAGTCGAAAACGTGATGCCAAGAAGGTGCAGTGAGACGCTCGATGTTGAAGCGAAGTGTTCACTGCTTACATTACTAATGTCGCTTGTTCACAATTTATCCTAAGAAATGAAGGAAAAGAAGATTTAAAAGTGTTGTAACCGAAGGAAGGTTACTGAATAGAATAATCAAACGAAGTTTGGTAATGAAAGATAATACTTAAGACATGAACAACACATATAAGATTCGCCAGCGGCGCGTAGAAGAAGTAGTCAACTACTAGAAGTGGATCAAGTGAATTCCATAACGAATCTCCAACTGCAGGATATTTACCAACCGACCCACGCGGTCAGACGTGGCACAAGGCCGAATTTAATGTGGGGTATGCGATCCCGTAGGCTCGGCCCAAATTTCCCCGTAGAACCCGTATATACCGAGGTCGAGTTGCTGTTTCCCGAGATGAGACTGCCCTTCGACAAAGCCTTGTCTGGAAATTCGTCTCCAGCTGTGAGTTTGACCAGCACAGCTGGAGACGAATCATACAGTATTTACTGCTGTATTTATGTGAATACCCATTATTGTCCGAAGGTATGCTACAACAAAAAGAATTGTTACGAGTTCAAGGAGTATAGTAAAAATTATCAATAAGTAACTTTTTATTACATAAAATTATTTATTTTGGAAAAATCCAACACATTCGTCTATTTTAAAGTGAAAGAGAAGAGAGAAGCGAAGAGAGACAAGGGTGTGATTCATTCATATTGTTGTATCTTTTCTCTCTCGTCTTCTCCCGGTTCAGAGAGGAAAGAACTTCAACACAGGGAATTTTAACTTAGCGAGTTTATTAACGCCGATGTATACATCTCTAACTAGTCAGTGGGGTTGCGCTCTCCCTCCACTGGGGAGCAGTTTCCAGACACGAAAGTCAACATGTCTACATTGTCCGACTGTTAAGACTCGACTCCTTGAAAAATCTTTCTCTGTATCTATCATTCGCACGTTGGCTCATCCAATCAAAATCGACTTCCTTTATTTTGTCTTGTATCTAACCCCTAAGGTCGAACTGAGGAAGTCAGAGCAGAGATAGACTTCCCCCGAAATTAATAGTCTGCTAAACTATTATTGAGAGAGAGAGAGAGAGAGAGAGAGAGAGAGAGAGAGAGAGAGAGAGAGAGAGAGAGAGAGACAGACAGAGACAGAGACAGAGACAGAGACAGAGAGACTGACTTTCTGACCGACTACTATCATTTTAGGCATAGCGGAAATGTAATAACTAAAATGCGAAAAAACAAATTCCAACAAAATCCGATAAATTCTCTTAAACTGGAACAAAAAAAAAATGACACGACCCGTTAGGATATAGGCGATCATGCCCCTCCATATAGTCCTTTTTTATTAGACGTGAATTACCAAGACTTGTTGGGATAGATCGTGGCGGGGTTTCCGTTGCCTTCTCCAAAGTTCGTAATCCAGAGCTTTCCTTCTCTTAGATCTTAGGCTAGAGAGGCCAGTCTGCTCTGCTATCTAACCTACAGCAGGAGGGAGGATTTGGATTCATACCTTTTCCGAAGCTATTTGTGCGAAAGTGAACGCAACGAACTCCGGCGACATGTCAAATTCCAATTTCCGCGCTGATAATCGCTACACTACGCGCACGTCGTAAATAGCACGTGCCTGTATTTAGACTGAGGAGATTAAAAAAATACGGCAAGATTTGAGCATTTGATGTCGGATTGACCAATAAGATGTGACAATCGGAAAAAAGTATATACGTAGTCTCTTTTTTATTTAAAAAAATACTTCGTCTTCTTAGAACTTTTTTTCTCCCCTGCATTCATGATGGCTTCAGAATTTGTATTTTTTATATTGTGTTTCGAAGGAAAGCAGCATCGTCTTTTTTTAGTCCGACAAAAATAGCCAAAGAAATAAAAATAAACAAGATGGCGTTTGTTGCGATAAAAAAACGAAGCTTGGTTTTCTTTTTTTGGTTTTCGTTTCTTTGTTTTCTTTTTCTTTTTTTTTTTTTTAAATATTTTGGCATTAAATAATTTCCTGAATATTTTTGCTTCGAAGATAAAACTTTCCGTAGGAAACTGTTTACGAAATCATTCGATAAACGTAGAGACAGAGAAGGAACAGAGAAATGAGAAGAAAGATGAAATGAGAAGAAGAAAAAGAAAAAAACTGAGATAAGAACAACAAACAAAAAAGAATAAATCAGAAAAAAAGGTATTAAGAAAAACGTTAATGGCAATATTAAAGGAAATATTCAGTATTCATTGCACGAGGAGCCAGTGCTCTTTGAATTATAATTTCTTTCATCACTGGCCATCGGGCTGGAATCAAAGTGTAGTATGTGTTCTCTGCATGTTTAATAGCAATAATACTATTAACCGTTCCCTTATAATGAAATATTCGGCATTCATTGCACGAGGAGCCAGTGCTCTTCAAATTATGTTTTTTTTTCATCACTGGCGATCGGGCTTGTATCAAAGTGTAGTATCTGTTCTCCGCTTCCTTAATACCAATTATACTATTAGCCATTTCCTCATAAGGAGATATTCGGTATTCATTGCACGAGGAGCCAGTGCTCTTTGAATTATAATTTTTTTCATCACTGGTCATCGGGCTGGAATCAAAGTGTAGTATGTGTTCTCTGCATGATTAATAGCAATTATACTGTTAGCTTTTTCCTTATAAGGAAACATTCAGCATTCATTGATTGAACAGCCAGTGCCACTGTCGATTGAAATTTATAAAATCTTTCTATTAAAGCAATTTTTCAGGATATGTTCCCGAAGTTAAAAAAAAATGATACGTCCCGTTATGATATAGGCGATCATGCCTCTCCATATAGTCCTTTTTTATTAGACGTGAATTACCAAGACTTGTTGGGATAGATCGTGGCGGGGTTTCCGTTGCCTTCTCCAAAGTTCGTAATCCAGAGCTTTCCTTCTCTTAGATCTTAGACTAGAGAGGCCAGTCTAACCTACAGCAGGAGGGAGGATTTGGATTCATACCTTTTCCGAAGCTACGTTCAAACACAATAGGATGTCTGGAAGATATCAATGCGTACTGGGAAAAAAATGTTTCCAAGCTAAATCTGGTATTTTTAGAAAGGTTAAGGTCTCCTCTTTTGAAAATTGAAAAATTTCCATTTGGACCACCTGGGGAAATTTAGTTATGGGGAGAAATTTGGAAACCAGATTTGAAATAATGAACCTGAAGAAAAATGTTGCCGTATTTCACCATTATCAGCTGACATATATTAGTAGTCATGTATATAGCAGTGAAACAGTAGATAATTTAAAAAAACCTGACACATAAGAAAGACCTACCAGCTCTATATGCCTCTTAGAGAATGAAATGTTGACCAAACACACACAATTTACAGACCAATAATGGGTCTATCAAATTGAATTTGGCAAATAAAACTGTCTGCAGGGAGAGATAGAAAGAGAGAGGTGACAGTTGGACAAATATTTTAGAATACTTTCGATCAACCCATATGTTGCTTGCAGACCTTGCTCTCACTGTGTAGCACTTTCGAGATGGTCACGTGATATCTGTATATTTTGCGGACCAGACAACAAAGTAAGGAAGTTTTATATCTCAGGAAACACTCATGCCGTGAGAACATAGAATTTTAACTGGTTATAAGTGTTGTTAATAGAGACAAATTGGCAGCATAATTTCATCTTCACTTTGACTTCTTCTTTTTTGTTAGTCTTATCAGCGAAATATAGGGCCTATTCGGAGAAGACTTGACGGTCTTGTGTGTCATGACTAGAGAATGAAGAAAACAAATGCATAGGTATAACTGATTACATCAAGAAACCGACTAAACAACTTGAGACCTGAGGGTTCTGTTTTGCTAAGCAAACTTAGGACTCACCCTAACAATGGAAATGCTTATTAAAAAAGTGTGCACGTTTTTTCTCATCATTTTATGTCTGATAAAAATGTGATCGTTGGTACAAAAACAGAAAATTATAGAATTTGAAATATTTAATTCAAACACTATCGCAAAAATACTAGGCCCAGAAAACAGCGCACCACCAAAAAAGGTTATTAAATACCACAAACGAAATAGCTCTTATCTCTCTTTCCAGTATTAATGGAGGCTTCCTTCCTAACCTTTTGTTTGAAGCAGTGTGGAAGCTCAACATCTTGATTATGTCATTATTTTCTCTTCAAGTTACACGTGATATCCATTAGAGCAGGCCTGGGTAAGACTTTTTCCTGGAGAGCCTCATCATTGTCGTCCCTGTGCAAAGTGGGCCATATTGCAATAAAAACGACAGTGTAAATCATAATTTTGCATGTGCAAGTTATTCGTAAATTTATTTGCTTATTAGTAACATTTTTAAACATACTGCACAAATGGATGAGAAATTAAATTGGGATAGGTAGGAATCGCTCTTCTCTCCCAGCAATGGGTTAAATAATAGGGTAAACTGGATTCTTTAACCTTGGGTGGCTGTCAGTATAAGAAGGAATACTGTAAAGTCCAATTTGTAGAGAAGTCAATGCGGAAGCACTCTATTAACTTCAGGAATTTCAAATAAAATAAAACGGGTTGGGGTGGGGTGAGAGCTGAAATGTTACAGTGGAAGACATAAACAGATAAATAATCTTAGAAATTCAAGCAAAAGAAGAAAATTAATTTATACATATTACATCTTTTTAATCAATTCACTCCTAGCAAGGCGATAATGCCACTAAGACACAAGGGGCTACTGGGAGTGAAAGAGAATAAAAAGTCTTTAGAAGAAACCGGAAACCCAATCTTATACAAAGAACAAGGGAAGAACCTCTACTCCTGTACAAAAGACCGAGGAGGAGTGTGAACCGTACGATAGGCCAACCTACCCACTCCTATTAAGGAAAAGAAGGAAAATGAATAATTAGTAAATAAAATTTCAGAGTTCAGACGGATACGTCAGATACCACAGACGAAATAGCTCTTATCTCTCTTTCCAGTATTAATGGAGGCTTCAGAAGGAACAGGAAACCTAATCCTAAACAGGAAACAAGGGATGAACCTCCACTCTTGTTCAAAAGACCAGAAGGAGTGTGAACAGGACGATAGTGTGATATCCATTTTAGTTGTTGCTGCTGTTGGTAGTCCTCAAGTGATGTGGTTTCTGTTATTTGGTACAGTTATTTGTTTCTGAATCTGTAGCGACAGTCCACACTGTTTAGAGAAGGATGGTCTTTGCCAAGACCCCCCAGGCTTCACTCGCTCAAAGCTTAACCATTTATCTTGGAAAGCGGTTGCGCACAGCTGACAGTTTATATATTTCCGGACATCCAAAAGAAAGTCTCGATATGACGCCGCTATATAAGAACATGATTCGAGTTTTGATGTTTTGGTTTTTGTAGCAAGTTTCTGTGTTGGACGAAACTACCTCTGTCGCAGCCTATTCTATGTTCAATTTCCTTTTCTCCTATACTAAATTTGTGATCCATACGCTGAGGTATATGAAGTGTTTAGTATTTACTAATTTCACAACCTGAATCTTTATGATGGGTTCAGAGTATGTGCCACCATTGTTTTCATTCCAATTCCAGATCATACTTTATGTTTTGGAAAGGTTTACCTTGAGTTCTATTTCTTTGAATAATTGGCACAGAATGTTTATTTTCTCTTCAGGATCATTCCTGTCTCAACCATGAATACCTATGTCATCAGCATAGCCCCACCCACTCATCATCAGTACGTTGGCCTCGGGAAGTTGAAGTGGACTGCATCACATAGACAACACCCGTTTCACAACGATAGTAAAATGACAATCATATGTTATTTGTACGTTTATTTGCTTATTAGAAACATTTTGTGAACAGACGACACAAATATTTGAGAAAATAGTTTCAAATCTCATAGAGATATTAGTATGAATGAGATTTGTGCAGCTGAGATAAATTATTTTATTTTTTAAATTTAAAGAAAGAAATTTTGATAAACCTGATGAGACGTTTATAGATCGATTGACTGATTTGATTTGTTTGTTTAAAGGTATATCAACACCTTATGGATTATTTAATGTCGAAATTTAATTTTCTTGCGAGCTTTGAAGTAATGAAAATATGATATATGTTATTCTGCGTTCACAATTGAATACATGGTAGATGATACTCAGCTTTTAAATGTTTTCTGTGGACATAATTACTAGAGGCAGTAATGTGTCTTATGCTGTAGCTTTATTGAAGATATATTTTGAAATAGAGTTTGATTTCTTTAAGAAATTGTAGAAATACTATATAAATTAATGTCATGAAAGACTTCTTTCATGTTGATTGGTTAAATTTTGTTTGATATCAAACTCTTTGCCAAAGACGACAACGAGTTGAAGGGTGTCCTCAATATTATAAAATGTTTCAGTGATGACATCGCTATGGATTTCGGATTAGAAAAGTAACATTCAAAAATGGGGAATTAAAGAAATACACTGAATAGATGTAGATTTTGTCGCAAATTTTAGGGAAATGAAACAAGAAGCCTATAAATACCTAGGAGTCAGTGAAGGAGATGGAATACAGCATGCCCAAGTGAAGGAGAAATTAAAAATAATCCTACAGGCTTGTGCGTCTGGTGATAAATATCAAGTTGAATTCACAAAACAGAATATCAGCCACAAACACTTTGGTTGTCCCTTAACTGGACGATAGCTAACATTAAGCGAATCCTAAGGCTGATATTGATCGTCTTTATGTGTCTAGATCCGAAGGAGGTAGAGGATTAGTTCAACTAGAACTGTCTTACAAAACTGCAACAATCGGTCTTCAAAGAGACTTGGAAACGACAAAAGACTGTATGATGATCTGTGTCAAAGAACATGATTGAAATAATAAATTTTATTCAGTAATAAAGGAAACCAACAAATTCAAAAGGGAATTTCAAGTGGGTGAAGAAGTGCAAATAAACCATAATACACCTAATGCAACAGTAAAGAATATGAAAAAAAGCATATAGCTCACACATTACAAAGATCTTTACCTATTTAAAATGTGTGTGATCTTAGGGTTTTCTATTTTTTTTTATCAGTGAAAAATGTCATGATGCCATTTCTGACCTTAGATCTCTGGTTAGGACCCGGAAGGAAATGTGCACGCAACAGAAACCCAAGGAAATAATAATAATAATAATAATAATAATAATAATAATAAGCATGAAAGAAAAAAAGATTTATTCAGTAATAAAAGAAACCAACAAATTCAAAAGGGAATTTCAAGTGGGTGAAGAAGTGCAAATAAACCATACTGCACCTAATGCAGTGGCAAAGAACCTAAAAAAGAAAGAAAAAGTACAAAATAATCTACTTTATGGTCAATAATCTGCCGGTAACAAACAAGTTGATGTAAACAAACTCCGTACTCATCAGTGATTACGTAGTGCAGAGTTAAAACCTGAAAGCGAAGGTTTTATTTTTGCTGCACACGGCCAATGTTTACTAACGAGGAATTACCAAGCACACATACTGGAAAATTGTGTTAAACCAAAATGCAGATTCTGTGATAAATATCCAGAAACAACTGACCACTTGTATCAGATGACACAGTGTTAACACTTACTGAATATAAGTGGGCCGATATCTGCACTGGAAAATATGCACTTTTTATGGACAGGAAACTGCAAGAGACCAGTATGAATATCACCCAGACCCGATTACAGAGATAGAACCTGTAACAGTTTTATGAGACTTTACAATACACACAGACAGAACAAAGTTAATCGTTCAGATATCGGGATCAAAGACCTCAAAAGTAAAATATGCTCTGTTATTGACACGGTAGACACTGTAGATTGGTCAATGTGTTGTGCATTTAACCTTCCTCGCAAAAACATTTGGTGCAGGCATAAAGCGGCAAAGATTGTACAGAATGAAGAGGTTACCATCCTGTGGGATTTCAGCGTCCAGACTGACAGGGACATCCGAACAAATTGGATAGACAAAAAAATAATAAAAAATAACTTGCTGAGACCTGTCTACTGATAGATGTTATAGCGCCAACCAACAAAAATATTTACTTGAAAACGTGTTAGAAACTAAGTAACTAAGTAAAGACATCGAGATAGGAATCTGTATATTGGGACAGCTCAAAAAAAACATTAACTGCTGTTATTGGGTCTTTGGCAATCATGCCAAAAGGAGAAATCCCAGATGAGGAACAAATTCCTGGAAGCCGCAAAATATATGAATTGCAATAAATCATACTCATGGGTAATTTTCAAAGTTTTCACAGATTTCTCTCTGTGCAGTAACCACAATTACATTATTTATTCTTCCTGGTTAATTGGTACTTCATCTAGTCCCATTTTCTGGTACAAGAATCTTGTTATCTCTTGAAGTTTGTTATCTCTTGGTTGTGATTTGAGAGCAACTCATACTGCAGAGGTGAAAGAAGAAGAAGAAGAAGAAATAAAAAATAACGCCCCCACCAAAGAAAGCGATATACGAGTGTGAACTAAAAGTTCTCGGCCAGACCAACTTCCCAAAAACCAGTCAAATATTATTATTATTATTATTGTTATTGTTGTTGTTGTTATTATTATTATTATTATTATTATTCTCCTCCTCTTCCTCTTCCTCCTCCTTCTTCTTCTTTTTCTTCTTCTTCTTCTTCTTCTTCTTCTTCTTCTTCTTCTTCTTCTTCTTCTTCTTCTTCTTCTTCTTTCACCTCTGCAGTATGTTATCTCTTGGTTGTGATTTGAGAGCAACTCATACTGCACAAAGCAGAGGCGAAAGAAGAAGAAGAAGAAGAAGAAGAAGAAGAAGAAGGAGGAGGAGGAGGAGGAGAATAATAATAATAATAATAACAACAACAACAACAATAACAATAATAATATTTGACTGGTTTTTGGGAAGCTGGTTTTTGGCCGAGAACTTTCAGTTCACACTCGTATATTGCTTTCTTTGGTGGGGGCGTTACTTTCATCTGGATTGACGAGTCGAGCATTAATATTCGCTGCCGTCGCTCCAATGGCAGATCGTATAAAGCACTTGCACAGTTATAAAAGTGGCCACCTCACAAAAGGCGATAACCTACGCATCAGAGGAGCAATTTCCACCTTTCAGCTTTGAAACTCAAAAGTGGTGCCTTTAAAGGCGGGAAACTCATACAAGTGGATACGCAAAATGGTCAATGCTTCGCCTGTCACAAAAGAAAGATTTTATTATATGCAATTATGCCCTTGTCCCTTCATCACTCGAGAGTACACGTGAGGCAGTAAATTCGCCTAGATTCTTTGCTAATAAACATCATTATTTATGTCCAGTTTCGCTTCAGGCGATCACGGCCCTCGACAACGCCCCTATCTCTAAGCAAACGTCTGATGCTTTCTAACGTATGTTTATCTGAAGCAAAGAGTATGTACGACAAAAAGGTTTCCAAATATGAATGCGAAATACCACCAAACATAATGTCTATGTCAAGCTTGGTCAGTACCTCGATGGGCGACCGCTTGAGAATACCAGGTACTGTAAGCCTGGATGTGCGGGTGGTGTTATGGATAATGGTTCGGAATGGTTAATCGGAGAGCCGAGTTCCGATTCTCTCTGAGTTCGTTATATTCACTTCCGCGCAAATACCCTTGGGAAAGGTATGAATCCACCTCTTCTTCCCTGGCTATGGGTTAAATAGTATAATTCGTATCACTAAATCATTACTATCTTAAAAATAATTCTTGCAATCTGAAGACATTTTCTAGCTTCAAATAACCAAAAAAAAAAAAGGGTTGATAAGCCATAAAAATCAAAATGAATCAATCATAACGTCTATTACATACACGCACAAATTAGTAGAAAGCTGAATGAGATTTTTAATCATTTAACACCAAACAAGGCAATAAAGCCGCTAAGACGTAAGTGGGGTTACTGAGTGTTAGAGAGTATGAGAAAAATACTATTAAGGAGAGAGAACAATAAAAGAACAAGAATTAAGAAGACAGAAGACAACTTTTGACATATTTAAATTTTTGAGGATCAAAGTTGACTGGGAAGCCAGAAGAAAATTTCACAAGCAAGAAGTGTGACAAGAAACCGTTAGCATAGAACTTGAGGTTTCATCTAGCGATTTCAACTCTTCATCTGAATCCCACATAGTCAAACTGAAATTATTATACACTTATCTACATAAAGCAAGATTTACGGTTTTTCAATTAGACTTGGAATCCATATTGCTCAGAGTCCAATAGTGTTATAAAAACCTCAGAGAATTCCAGTAAGATATGATTAATCACTTCTAAAATACAACGGTTCAAAGCTTAATCTAAGAAATAGACAATTTTGTTTTTCAACTCACAACTCTTTCGATCAAGTTCCTGGATTCAACCAAAGCTTCTATCCAAGGACACATGGCCCAGTGGTTGAATCCAGTGATTTGACCCAAAGAGTTGTGAGTTCAATACCTGGCTACAACAGACATGAACAGAAACTTGCAGAGTTGAATTAAAGCGAGATAACTGATACTGAGACATCTGGAAGAGGCATGGCACGTGGAACTGGAGATAGTCTACCTCGGTGGACGAAATAAAGGGTTCAGTTTGAAATTCCAATCACCTGAAGAAGACCGGAGCGTACAACGTCCGAAACGTCGTGAATATGGTAAGAAAGATGAGGACTACATTCCGAACAATTTAAATAGTGTAAACAGATATAATGTAATTTATTTAGTGACCCATAATTGTTCTTACGTTTTCGTACGTATTTCATGCACTAAATGTACGAAATATTATGTGACAGAATTAGTAATTATTTGATTGACAAGATAATAAAAAGTTACTAACAATGTCTCATAATAATTGGAACATTTTATACACGAAATGTACCAACTATTAAGGGACATAGGCAATAATTATACGAAACAGGAAATCCTAAACAATTATTACATTTGTTCAATAATAACTGCAACATTTACATATATAACACCAATCCTGACCCCGCTGGATCGATGTACTCTACAAGACCGGCCTTTAGTCCTGTCCTGGTCCAGTATTACAGGTTCAGTCAAAGTCTCGGGTTCACAATGTCAATTCGATTCCACTTTCCAGCCACGTTGCGATTTTTTTTTATCCTGGAGAGCAATTAACAAATCGTAGATCCTGGAAAATTCAGCTGGTCTACCTGTAAGTTTGTTGGAGCGAGAGTCGGGCCAAGCAGAAAAAAAATGAAATATGAACAAGTCGATTCGAGTTCAAAGAAAAATTTATGTATATGTAAGGAAGAAATTGGTAGAAAAAGAATAATGCTTCTTTTACAAGAAAGTAGTGTAAATGAAATAAAGTCCAGAAAAAATCAACAAACACGTATTACAAATAATTCTGAAAGGAGAGAAGTAGTTTTCAGGTTCACCCGTTTTGTTCTTAGTAGTTGCCGTAATTATTTCACTATCAGGATATAAGGAGGTTCACTGGTAGTATTGCGCCAATATTGCTGATAACTTGAGTTCACTACCTCCCTTATTACAGCAGCAAGCGGACGTTTTCACTTCACTGCCTATCTTTCTCTCTCTGTCAACTCACTTCAACTTAAACTTCGTCTCCGACTGTTTGTTTTCGCACAAACACGCGCTTAAATAAACGCGGTGGTAGCGACAAAAACCTGGGTTGTTGGTAAACTTAGATACAACCTGATTACTGACTTCTCCCGCTTCATGATTAAATGAACAGTCTCTTCTTAATTGGTATTCCATAGTTCATATAAACACTATTGTTTTGACATTTTATATTAATAATTCTGACAAAGCACAGATTCTCTGGACACAAATTTCAACACATATTATTTTTCTCATCTATAAACAAAATTCTATATTACTATAATAATTCATATTTCAAGGGTGACCATTGTTCTCAGCCACACATATACATTTCATACAAGAAATGTCACATGCATTATGCGACAGAAGCATTACGAGGGTCGGCTGAAAATTTCATAGGATACTCAAGAATGGAATGTGACCAAATGAGGTTTATTTTTTCAACATAGTCCCCCATGCGGTCCACACATTTCATCCATCGATGTTGCAGTGCTTGGATCTCATTGGGTGAAGAAGCTTTCATCCTGTTGGCCAAGAAAATCATCAACAGCAGATATGACATCATTCTAGTGTGAATGAAATGATAGACTGAGTTACTAATATATACTTTTTTTTATTATAAATACCATTTTTTTTGTTCTACAGAAGGCTGCTAAAATACCATGTAAGCAACGACGAAGTTTTGGAGAAAATGGAAACAAAAAGGATCCTTACACTTAACACAAAGAAGAGTTGGTTGAAATGTCCAGGGCACATAACGAGGAAAGAGGGCTTGGAAAATTTGATACTCACAGGACAAATTGAAGCCAAGAGAGACAGAGGAAAACTGCGCATAATCTACTTAGTAAGGTTGAGAAAATGGATGGCGAAACAAGATTTAGGTGAGATAGCAAGAAGAGAAAGTTTATTAAGAGCTATAAAAGACAGGAAATTGTGGGTCGGATGAAAGGTTCATAGGCTGACCAAAATACTCACGCGATGATTTTCTAAGCGTAGATGAGATGTGGCACAAGGCCGAATGTGTGAAACACCCAGTAAGGCTCGAACTCACTACTCAGTCGTAATTGATCCACTAATATAGGCATGCTAACTATTACATCACGTCCAAGGGCGCATGACGATTTTCTAAGCATAGCTTAGATGTGGCACAAGGCGGGCAGTGTGAGACACTCAGTGAGGATCGAACTCCCTATTCAGTCGTGATCCAGCAGAACCAGCTTGTTAACCATTACAGCACGTCGAAGTGCTCGGAGATAATCTCATGAAATGTAACCAAACGCGGTTTATTTTTCAACATAGCCCCCCTCCCCCTTGCGGTCCTCACAATTCATGTCTCGATGTTTGCAGTGCTTGAATCTCATTGGGTGAAGAAGCTTTCATCCTGTTGGTAAAAAACGACATCAGCAGCAGATATGACGTCAACATCACTGTCATACTTGTTCCAAGCTAAGGGTTTCTAAAAAAAAAAACACAGAAGATAATAAGATGAAACCAAATCAGGGAGTAGAAAAGGTGATCAATCAATTCAAAGCAACAATAGCAGCCATTGAAACCAAAGACTTGTATGAGAGAGCACTGTCTTGATAAAACATGATCCCTTTCGCCAGTTTTCCTGGGCGTTTGGCCTTGATAGCCTTTTCTAACTGCCTCGGAAAATTAGCATAGTACTCTCCATTGATGGTGTGGCCCTTTTGAAGATAGACAATAAATGCAATGCCTATTTCATAAAAAAAAACAGAACCAACTTTTCTGCAGATGAAACTACATTGGGCTTTTGGAGCAGGTGAGGAGGGGCGTTTCCACTGCATGGATTGTCTCTTTGCTGCTGACACAAAGTGATGAGCTAAACACTCATCCTGGCTTAGGAAACGTTCAAGGAAAACAACTGGATCTGCTTCAAACGATGTCATCAGCCTAGTGCGCTTTTGACCAGGTGTCAAAATACGTGGTACACACCGAGCAGAAATGTCAAGTTCATTGTGCAGAATATTCTCAACACACTCACGGGATCTGCTAATAGCATTGGCTATTTGATTTATGCTCAATCGTCTGTCATCCATCAGCATGTGTTGAACACGATCAATGTTTTCCTCGGTGGTGACAGTTGAAGAACGTCCAGACATTAGGTCATCTTCAAGATTCTCAATCCCTCCTAAATTCAGCTGCCCACATTGGCATTGTTGATAAAGCTGGACCGCCATATGGTAACGTAGCAACCATGTCAGCATGAACGTCCTTGGAGGATCAGGTCTTTTTCTGCCGGTACTTGATAACCCCACGATGTCAAATTTTGTCCGTTTTCAAGAGAAGTCGCTACTAGTTACATTTGAAGTCTCCTTTCAATAGTCAGATATCTGTGTTATTAGTCAAGAGTTGAAATGAATTCATGCAAGATTTTACAATACTAGCATCGTTCCTTCATAGTCAGCCTATCAACTTTTCAGTCCACACACACTCTTACATGGAAAGAGAAAAATTCAGTTATTAATAAGAAGATTTGAAATTAGTGCATGCAAGATTTCACAGTCGCTTCTTCATAGTCAGCCTATCAACTTTTCAGTCCACACACACTCTTACATGAAAAGAGAAAAATTCAGTTATTAATAAGAATATTTGAAACTAATGCATGCAAGATTTCACAACTCTATAATCTTTCCTTCATAGTCAGCCTATGAAACTTTCAGCCCACCCTCGTACACACGAAAAATCTTAAAACATTAGGAAATGCCGAATAAAAATATAATCTGATATAAATCTTGGTGCAGAAATGTGTTTTTATCAGGAAATGTTTGTTTCCCATATATATGAAAATGCTTAAATTCTATCAGGAAAGAATCATTCGCCTCTTCAGGAAATTTTTGATAAGATTTTCAAGTCCTTGTCAGAAATCATCTTTAGAAATGTTTACATTATCTAAAAACTTGGTGGTCCTTGGGCTACAACCCATTCTAGCCCATATGTAAATCCGGCACTGCATACAGCGTATGAACGAAATAAAGAAGCTGACGTAAATACATGTGTTACATTGCTTAATCAAACTGAAAATGCTATTGTTAACTGATCATTCATTATAATATAGTGTACGCGAAGAGAAAATGCTTTCAAGGAATAAGCAAAAATATTAAGACGAATACGAAACGAGTGATTTTTGTACTAGATTTATTTAATCTATAAATCGAGACAATTTCGAGAAAACTAGAAGGCCTACCAGGATTTATTACTAGCAGACATAATCCTAACATAAAATATTCAGATGACCCTCATATAGCTGATGGTATTTGATTTTATATTAGTCTCATGTGTTTCGTGTTTTATGACCAGTCATAAAGTCCGTGAAGGGGCGTCTTCAAAGCGGCCATCCACTTGACCCAAAGAGAATAAAACAATAGATATATAAATGCATCCCTTTGGGAACAAGTGATAACACATCGGACGTTGAGAAACCCCGGTTGTAGGCTTACATTCAACTGTCACTGTTGGGACTGAGAGTGACAGATTGTCCCTCGAGGTAGATCCGATACCGCCCACTAGAGGTGCCAGCCGCGCGTTGGAATGTTGAGATGGGTATAGTGTTGGTAAAAGGAGGAGTTGAAGAGAAAAGCTGATCTGTTAGCCGGAGATGTCAGAAGTGGCAGAAATCATCCCCAAGTGTCAACCATGTATTCACCCTATCTGTGAAATAGTTCCTTGAAAAAACAACGATTTAAAAAAATCCATTCCAAGCAAGCCGATAATGCCACTAAGATCCAGCGCGTTACTAAAGGGAAAGAGAATGAGAAGGATAAAAGAAAATAAGAGAAAAGGGTTCAGGAAGATGTAGATTGGCGCTGGAATTTGTATTTAAATGTTTGATGATCGTAGGTGGCAGGGAAGCAGTAAACCGAAATAGAGTTTTATTATACGGAGTGTAACAGCAAAGTTTGTCAAATCGTGTAACAGCAAAATTGTCCATTTGTTAGATTAAGCGTTGAACCGTTGTACCTTTGAAATGATTAAAGATATCTTACTGGAAGATATCTCCGAGGTTTTTATAACACTATTTGAACAATAAGAATGTATTTAGTTGAAGTGACGATCCCTCTTCCTGTTGTGAGATGCTGATCCAGTTTTTATCTCTACTGTTCCGTTTTTTTTAAAACTTATTCACCATTCTCTTGATGGTTCTTGAATGGACTTTGAAGATGGAAGCCAGAGTATGAATGTTGGTACGATTACTGAAAGTCTGAATGATATTTTTCGTCTCACTATTGCTCTGTTGGGAAGACATAGTGGGGTTGGGGCAATATGATTTTAACCTCTTCTCTTGCTAGCTGAATAACTCAAAGTGTTTTTCAGTGATTTTTAAGACAAATGGTGTCAAGATGGCTAAACGTTTTATCTGAAAACCTGGAAAGAAAAAAGACAGTTAGTTTAGTGGACTTTTAGATATTAAACATTCTGTGGGATAGACAATTATCCCATGCGGTTACACAATTTAGACAATTTTGCTGTTACACCCGGTTTATTGAACATATATTGACTCTTCATTTCTCACCGAGGCTTTTATTTTCGCATTTCGTTCTGTCAGCTTGCAACAGGCCCTTCTCTAGTGTTTGGTTCACCCAAATACGAGCGACAATCGTGAGATTTCATGTATCCGTTCGGATAAAATCTGAAAGAGGACCTTTTTGTATGTTGTATATTGACGGTAGATTCAGGAAGAAACAGAGCGCAAAACCGAATGAACGTTTTAGAAAAGGCAGTAAAGTAAACCCAAGAAGAAAGAACGAACTGTAAAAAAAAAACAAAAACAGCTTGCATGTTTTCTAGCAAGAGAAGATCCAAGGTGTGCGTTACGTATTGCGGGCATTAAAATAAAGCAAGATACAGGAATTTAACTATCTGGGAAGTGAAGAAACAGACGAGCGAAAGTGTGACAAAGAACATTAAATGCATATAGAAATAGCGGAAAATGTTTTTCTTAACCTGTTGTTGCCTTGTTAGGGTCAGAAATAAAGACACAAAGAGAACAATTGAGTTAAACAAATATATTAACAGAAACAGTAATACAAACATATACAAACGAGAGTGTTACAGCAAGAACGTTCGGTCTGACTGTCAGAGCTAGCTGCTGGGATCTTCCCTCTCCAAAAGGCAGTACCTGCTCCTATTTATAGCTTGAAAAGTCCATACGTGCGTGGGTAAATTACCATGACACTATCTATCTATCTATTTATCTATCTATCTATCTATCTATCTGTTGTAGCCTTGTTAGGGCCAGAAGTAAAGACACAAAGAAAAGAACTGAGTTAAACAAATATATTAACAGAAACAGTAATACAAACATATACAAACGACAGTGTTACAGCAAGAATGTTCGGTTTGACTGTCAGAGGTAACTGCTGGAATCTTCTCTCTCCAAAAGGCAGTACCTGCTCCTACTTATAGCTTGGAGGGTCCATGTGTGCGTGGGTAAATTACCATAACATAACCTATGCAACATATTAAGATATAGGGAAATGCCGTTAGAAACAAGAAAAAGAGTGATGTGCAACAATTACATATTTCATCTCCTATATAAAAATGAATGCTTGATACTTAAAAGTTATTTAGAGTAGCTAAAGAGAGGATGTTGTGGAGAGCTATGACTACTCACACTGTAAAACAACATGGTACATAAACGAAGAAATAAACACGAAATAAAATAAAACAAAAGTGAAAGGTATGAATCCATCTCTCCCTCCATCTATGGGTAAAATAACAGATTGGGTCCTATAGGCTTGGTCGGCAACTTTTCTAGCAGGAGGAAAACTCTGAATTCAAGCCAAGTCTGGAGTGGATTGGGCTACGCCAGACTGTCTTGCCCATGAAACACTATTTTTGATATAGATACACCACATATAGTTCCCTTACGACAATAAGGGTTTTCGGGATTCGTGGCCGTGAAATCAAATAGACCCAGCTGTAATGAATGGTATCATGTCGATTGTAGCGTTTCATTTAATACTGAAGAATGATGAGAATATGATGATAATGACAATTGAAGCAACCGAGATGTGATTCTAGCGACGAACCCGAAGAATACAATGGACAGATCATGTTAGTAACGATGAAGTTTTAAGGAAAGTACCATAATTAACTGATAATTACCATCAGCAAGAAACATTTGACATTTTTTTGTACACTAAGAGAACTTAGCGAATTTAACATGCAAAAGACAGACTGAAGCCAGGAGAAGCAGGGCAAACAGTGAATTACCTACTTAATGAGTTTGGGAGATTGGATGGTGGAAAAAAGTCAGAGAGAAGTGGCAAAGGGTTAAAACATATTTAGAGCTATAAAACAGCGGAGGTTGTGGAGAGCCATGATCAATCACGTCCTGAAAGTACATGGCATGTCAGAGGAGATTTTTAAATCCTTTCTTTGTTCTAAACGCATTTGAGAGAATGGATGGCGGAAAAGGCCAGTGTGTGTGTGTGAGAGAGAGAGAGAGAGAGAGAGAGAGAGAGAGAGAGAGAGAGAGAGGTTGAAAGATATTTACAGCTATAAAATAGAGGAAGTCGTGGAGAGCCATAATCAATCACGTGCTGAAAGTACATGGCACGTAATAGGAGATTTCTAAATCCTTTCCTTGTGCTAAATGAGTTTGAGAGAATCGATGGCGGAAAAAGCCAGAGGGAGAGAGGGCAGATGGTTGAAATATATTAAGAGCTATAAAACAGCGAATTCAAAATGGCACATGTTCTAAATTTTAATGCTACATGGTTGGATCTAAAAGTGCAACATGTTCCAACTTTTCAGTAACGCTACATGTTCTAAATCGACATGTAGTGAAATTTATTTAGGGGGATTTTTAGTTTTCATGAAACTGTCTCTCGACATGGCCTATTTTCTTTTTTATGTGAGAGCAACAATTTTAAATTCTCAAAATTCCTCACACAACTGACTTTCTGCAAGACTTAAAGTTTGGTTAAAAAAAATATTTGCTGATTACACCAACATGGATTGCCGTGAAGGTTGTCTTATTGATCAAACAACATTTGAGATCAATAAAAAAGCCCACAAAATTCCCTGGTAGGGATGAGAGCGTGTTATTTCAGTATGTCATAACAGAGAAACTGTACACTGGTAGGTGTGGTCTGATCGACTTTTATCATTGGACAATTAATAAGAGGGGGTTTGTGATGTGTCAGAATGTTACTTTAGTGATCTACCTTAAAATGAGATGGTGAAACTGCGATTGCGTATGCTGAATTCGTATAATACCACGCTCCAGTTCGTTCGTTCTTTCTTTCTCTCTATCTATCTATATTTTCATTTATTATCTATCTATCTATCTATCTATATTTTCATTTATTATCTATCTATCTATCTATCTATATTTTCATTTATTATCTATCTATCTATCTATCTATATTTTCATTTATTATCTATCTATCTATCTATATTTTCATTTATTATCTATCTATCTATCTATATTTTCATTTATTATCTATCTATTTATCTATCTATATTTTCATTTATTATCTATCTATCTATCTATCTATATTTTCATTTATTATCTATCTATCTATCTATATTTTCATTTATTATCTACCTATCTATCTATCTATATTTTCATTTATTATCTATCTATCTATCTATATTTTCATTTATTATCTATCTATCTATCTATATTTTCATTTATTATCTATCTATATTTTTATTTATTATCTATCTATCTATCTATATTTTCATTTATTATCTATCTATCTATCTATATTTTCATTTATTATCTATCTATCTATCTATATTTTCATTTATTATCTATCTATCTATCTATATTTTCATTTATTATCTATCTATCTATCTATATTTTCATTTATTATCTATCTATCTATATTTTCATTTATTATCTATCTATCTATATTTTCCTTTATTATCTATCTATCTATATTTTCATATATTATCTATCTATCTATCTATCTATCTATATTTTCATTTATTATCTATCTATCTATCTATATTTTCATTTATTATCTATCTATCTATATTTTCATATATTATCTATCTATCTATCTATCTATCTATATTTTCATTTATTATCTATCTATCTATCTATATTTTCATTTATTATCTATCTATCTATCTATATTTTCATTTATTATCTATCTATCTATCTATATTTTCATTTATTATCTATCTATCTATCTATCTATATTTTCATTTATTATCTATCTATCTATATTTTCATTTATTATCTATCTATCTATCTATATTTTCATTTATTATCTATCTATCTGTCTATCTATCTATCATCACCAGCCTATCTATCTATGTAACAATCTGTATTTTGATTTACTATCTATCTATCTATCTATCTATGTAACCATCTGTATTTTCATTTACTATCTATCTATCTCTATCTATCTATCTATGTAACGGTCTGTATTTTCATTTACTATCTATCTATCTCTATCTATCTATCTATGTAACCGTCTGTATTTTCATTTACTATCTATCTATCTCTATCTATCTATCTATGTAACCGTCTGTATTTTCATTTACTATCTATCTATCTCTATCTATCTATCTATCTATGTAACGGTCTGTATTTTCATTTACTATCTATCTCTATCTATCTATCTATGTAACGGTCTGTATTTTCATTTACTATCTATCTCTATCTATCTATCTATGTAACGGTCTGTATTTTCATTTACTATCTATCTCTATCTATCTATCTATGTAACGGTCTGTATTTTCATTTACTATCTATCTATCTATGTAACGGTCTGTATTTTCATTTACTATCTATCTCTATCTATCTATCTATGTAACGGTCTGTATTTTCATTTACTATCTATCTATCTATGTAACGGTCTGTATTTTCATTTACTATCTATCTCTATCTATCTATCTATGTAACGGTCTGTATTTTCATTTACTATCTATCTATCTATGTAACGGTCTGTATTTTCATTTACTATCTATCTCTATCTATCTATCTATGTAACGGTCTGTATTTTCATTTACTATCTATCTATCTATGTAACGGTCTGTATTTTCATTTACTATCTATCTCTATCTATCTATCTATGTAACGGTCTGTATTTTCATTTACTATCTATCTCTATCTATCTATCTATCTATCTATCTATCTATCTATGTAACCATCTGTATTTTCATATCTGTGCCATTTTCTTTCTTACTCTGTTTAATTTCTGTATATCTAAACATCTGTCAATCTATCTTAGTCTGTTCGCATATATGTATCGCGCATTTAATTATACCAAGAGGGAAAATATCCATCTACCATACTCTTCTTATCTTCATATATGCACACACACATACACACACACACACACACGCCCTCATGCATCCCCACCCCACATACTTACACTCACGCAAGCATATCCTGAATAGTGGAATTTTCACATCTACCTACCTATATATATATGCGTGTTTGTGTGTGTGTGTAAATGTGTGTGTATGAGTATATATGTATATATGTATAGACACAAATGCAAAATGACACCTTATTATCATATATATATATATATATATATATATATATATATATATATATATGAATATAAGTGTGTTTGTGCGTTGTGTGTGTCAGTTTGTGCAATCTGACTTTGGGACAGTAGGTAATTAAATGAAAAGTGTAAAAGTGTATTGTCCTCTAAAATGACTTCATCGTTTAGAGGGGACGAAATACGTTACATTTTTTTCCAATTTGTCATTCAATTGGCCAACATTGTTCTGATATGTAGTGTATTCTGCCATATGTGCGTGCGTGTATGTCTAAATCTGTAATGGTAATTTTTATGCTTGAATTAAAATCAAGTACGCATGCACACGAATACAGATACATACAAAACCACATAGATATTAAAAAGGTTAAAATTGAAAGCACCATAGAATTTTTTCACAAATCGCCAAACGAAAACACTGGCAATAGCTAATAAAGAATCAGAGATATACAATTACAATGTTACGCAGACCTCTCTGTGTGTTATCTGTAACTAAACAAAAGAATAATTATGCGTTATCGGCTTGAAAGTTCAGCTTCCGCAGTCATATCCGGTATATACGCCTCTGACGTCGTGGGACAACATGATAAAATAAAAGGTATTAGTTTTGTATCGTCGTAAACCTGTAATTTTAGCCGACGCGTTTCGTCGAATGTGTAGAAACTGACCAGGCCATTTTTGTTGGTAAACAACCTGGTCAGTTTCTACTCAAACCACTCTTAAATCTGGAATTATTATAGGTTTATATTTGAGAGCGTTAAGAATCTTCAGCCACCAATATTTACCTAAGGAAGAAACATACGTAGAAAACACATTCAAAAACCTACAATACCAATATCATTTTATCCACAACGCAAGGAGAAAGGCATACAAAATATACAACTGAAACAAATTCAACCACAATTTAAGTTATGAAGGAAAATCCTCGAAAGAACTGCCATTGAATATTATCCAAATATTAATATACGCCCAGGTTTTTCCCAATATCACCCTTCCTAACAGAATCCCTAATCTCCCGAGCCAACGTACACACCAAATATATCAAGAAATCAAAAGAAAACAACAATACAAACAATATTTCTTCATGTGATAATATTCTCTTTAAACATAAAGTAATTGATGTAATTTTTCAGTTGACCATATGAATACACAATAGAGTTTCTAAATTCTTCTAGTTGTAAACGACATTTTGTTTGTTGTTCACAGATACTTTGTTTCAATAAATTAATTTCGTTTTTTGCCTTGAAAAAATCCACATTGGACGAAACGCGCCAATAAAACTAGTTTTCTTATTCTCTCTCTCTCTCTCTCTCTCTCTCTATATATATATATATATATATAGTTCATGCCACATCGACTGAAAAAAACTACTACAACAAAAGAATTCTCCAATTACCATATTAGTAAAAAAAACGCACTCTCTTAAATTTTCACAATATTCAACCATAGCGTTGCGACTGCACGCTCCAAAATTTCTTACCGTTAACAATAACACATTTCTAAAAAACATATTTCGATTCACATTTAATCTTTCGTGTCCCGTTATTACATGGATGTACAAATCAATTTCCATGCCCGATGATGTTTGTATGAACAGATGAAAGTACTAGCAAAAAAGACATTATACAACTTGAATTTATTAAAAACAGGGATCATAACATTCATCTAGAGGTTTGTGGGTTAATGTAATTTTAATAAATTTGTTTGCGAAGATGTATTCTCGCCATTTATATCATTAACTTCACTAATCTGCTTTTTGTATGAATGATTCATGTAATATATATATATATATATATATATACATATATATATATATATATATATATATATATGATAAATCCTAAAGTGCCAAGAACAACCTACCTAGGTTTCACCTAAACGGATCTTCAGAGTAATCTGGCTAAAGAGGAAATGACACGAAACAATTTTTATTGATAAAACCACTAAAAACTAATTAGCATAAAACCACGTGACAGAAGAAAATAGGAAAAAACCAACAGAGCCTCTATTCCAAAAACCAGGATTTCCTATGCCTAAACCTATTTCAAATCTCAGATGTTTAATTTAATAAATTCTTAGGTTCATCAGAGCTGGCTATTGCTAATTTTTCCTCTATGCGTAATAAGCAAAACCTGTCCCGTGCTTTATACTTTTTTGTATTTCCCATTTTAAAATGGGGTCAATACCATCTTCCTGTTTAATATTCCATATGTATGTATACAGGCTAGTACTGTGTAATTTTCATGCTTCAAGCTACTTAAATGATTATATATATATATATATATATATATATATATATATTGGCATATGTGATTACGATATATACATTGTTATATATCAAGAAAAGTTTTGGAGGAAAGATGTATGCCAATGTGTAAAAAGTTTCCCATTTTAAAATGGGGTCAATACCATCTTCCTGTTTAATATTCCATATGTATGTATACAGGCTAGTACTGTGTAATTTTCATGCTTCAAGCTACTTAAATGATTATATATATATATATATATATATATATATATATATATATATATATATTGGCATATGTGATTACGATATATACATTGTTATATATCAAGAAAAGTTTTGGAGGAAAGATGTATGCCAATGTGTAAAAAGTTTCCCATTTTAAAATGGGGTCAATACCATCTTCCTGTTTAATATTCCATATGTATGTATACAGGCTAGTACTGTGTAATTTTCATGCTTCAAGCTACTTAAATGATTATATATATATATATATATATATATATATATTGGCATATGTGATTACGATATATACATTGTTATATATCAAGAAAAGTTTTGGAGGAAAGATGTATGCCAATGTGTAAAAAGTTTCCCATTTTAAAATGGGGTCAATACCATCTTCCTGTTTAATATTCCATATGTATGTATACAGGCTAGTACTGTGTAATTTTCATGCTTCAAGCTACTTAAATGATTATATATATATATATATATATATATATATATATATATATTGGCATATGTGATTACGATATATACATTGTTATATAGCAAGAACAGTTTTGGAGGAAAGATGTATGCCAATGTGTAAAAAGTTTTTGTATGACGTTTCGTTCCTTAGGACTTTATCGATGAAGGGACAAAACACATCACACATCGTGACTGGCGGTAGTTCGGAGTCTGATCGGCGGTGATGGAATATAGCTAGTTTAGTTTTCGAGGCATTGAATGTAACCAGCCAGTAACTGAGACGTTAGTGTTAAATTAGAAGAGAGGTCAGCTGTCAATCTCTGATCGTCAAGAGTTTTAGATGCGCGCCTGTATATATTTTTTATGGCTTCTCATATTCGGGTAGAATCTCTGTCTTTTTTTTAAAACAGTATTTTTTAATTAAATAGTATTTTTTATTCAACTGCTTTTACCGGTCTGAATATTCGAGAAATCGTGTCATAAAAATATGTTCCTCCATCATGATTCGAACCTGCATCCCCTTTGGGGAACCGTCACTGGATAAGGTGTGCCTGACCGTTTGGCTACAGAGGACTTCTAGTCAAACAAAAATAAATCATACCTTTTGTTATTACGATTTTTATGCTTCCAGCAACATTTTTAATCCAGGTTTAGTTGTGATAAGGTGTGCCTGACCGTTTGGCTACAGAGGACTTCTAGTCAAACAAAAATAAATCATACCTTTTGTTATTACGATTTTTATGCTTTCAGCAACATTTTTAATCCAGGTTTAGTTGTGATAAGGTGTGCCTGACCGTTTGGCTACAGAGGACTTCTAGTCAAACAAAAATAAATCATACCTTTTGTTATTACGATTTTTATGCTTTCAGCAACATTTTTAATCCAGGTTTAGTTGTGATATTTTTGTTCTCCTGCAATTCTAAGATATGTTTGTACAATGACTCAATCTCTGCTTTTTTATACTAGACTTTTTTTTTGCAAGAGGCTAACATTTTTGACAAGATTTACAAACTTTACGTTTCATAACAATTTCGCAAACCAATCAATGAAATAAGCTGGTTTGTTTGGAAAAAAAACTCTGACAAAAAACTACAACACAGTTTCATAATTTATTTCATTTAATTTTATAGAAATTCATAGTAAACAATGTTTTTTAAGAAAATTTCTGTTTTTCCTCTTTAACAGCGAAGAATAAATTCTTACGATTTCTTACTCTTGAGCATGCAACATACAACTGGCCCTGCGTAAATATAGCTTTCCGGAGCCAAATTACAACTTTTTAGAGCGTTTGGTCATGCTATTTATATTGCCGAAACTGCAACCAGTTAAATAAAATAAAAGTGACTAAGGAAATACCTTCTGAAGGTCAATCTCTCCTTGTTGAAAAGTGTGTATTGGGAGTGGGGGTCTGACTGACGTTCGCGACTGCGCTTAAATTATTTGATGTATGTCTCCAGTGTAGTATTGAGAGAATGACGATGTGGTGAATGTATTTAGTATGTTAAATAATTTTAAAATTTTTTTCAAAATAATTAATGAACATTTATTATACTAAGCTACGCGTCCTGTAATGTGAATCCACTTACCTGTTTGCACTTCTCTACAACATTTGGTTTAGATTGGTCAATGTCTAGTTTCTTAAGAGGGTGTGACAGACGGACGGACTAACGGAAGTCAAAGAATTTTATATATAGATTATTATCAACAGTGGAGCAAAGGCGGCAGTTGGGTCCGAGTTTGAGTAATTCCCTTTGCTGTTTAGTGAGTATGAATAGTGAGTATCCGAATAAATGAAAATGTTGTCAAAATTAAGGGGATATATTTTGTCTTTATATAAATTCTTCATTTTTTTAAAAGTAATTATAATTTTATGTTTGATATGTGCCCTATTAATTATATCCACCCGACAGCACGATGCAACAGGATTTACCAGATCTCTCCAGTCTGAATCCAATTGAGTCGCGAGGGGGGCGCTTCAGGCAAAGTGTGTGGTCTTCTTCGTCGCGCAAAGTTGTCCACCAAAATCAAATTCACGAAAATTGCCTCGTCAAACTCTCTTCGATTCACAGTCATCTCCGCTACAGGGGATTGAGAGCAAGGAAATAGTAATAATAATTCAACATGGTACATTTGATAACGAATTGTTCACTCCAACATCCAGAGTGAAATATATATGGTCGTTTTCTTTTTGTCATGGTAGAGAGCTTACTTGTCCCAGTGATTCCAAGAGTGAAGCCGTCTCGAGCTCCAACTCCTGTAGGGTCACTCATAGCGGTAAGGTCGAAGAGGAAGCACTAGACTGAATACGACCAACCCCCGAAGACTCCAAATAGCGTAATAAGCAAAGATCTACACAATCTCAACGGCCATACTAGTAGAAGAGGGCAACTCCAGTCGGGCTGGCGTAACCGAGACAGACCACGCATCCAACAGTCCGATGCAATAGGTTTGCCAGACCTCGCTTATCTTAATCCCCTTTGAGTTGTCCACCAAAATCAAATTAACGCGAATGGCCTCGTCAAACCCACCGCCAATCATAGGAGAGAAAGGGAATAGGGAGAGAGGATGACTACACACGAGTATTCCCGGGGAAATGAATGGGAATTTACATCATTTATTTGTATTGCAAAAAAACGCCTCTACATGTAACTATAGTCTAAAAATCTGTTCTTCAAGTCTCTTGAACACCAATCTAGAACTGTGTTCTTCATTGTACACCAATTGTGAACTCTGTTTTTCGACAGAGGGCTGTGGGCTTCTCCGTCACGTAGAGCTGTCCACCAAAATCAAATCAAAGCGAATGGCATCGTCAATCCCACCGCTACCGCCTATCATGGGAGAGAAATGGAATAGGGAGAGAGGATGATGATTCCAATGCACGGATGTGAACGGGTCCCGACCACCACCACCACCACCAATCGTTAACTATGTTCTTCGTGTGTAGCCATTGTAGACTAATCGGGAACTGTGGTCTTCCGGCCTCTTTATTGTATACCAATCGTGAACTCTGATTTTCGGGTCTATCATTGTACACTAATGAGGAATTGTGTTCTTCATGTCTCTTCATTTTACACCAATAGGTTTCTTCGTTCCAGAGTTCGATTTCAGCTAAATGCAAAAATTTGAATTTCATCGACTAGTCTTCCTGCTTGAGGTACTGGGGATACACATTATTTGATATTTAATTTATCGGTAGTTATTTATTTTCCTGATTACTACACGTGAGTATTCCCGGGGAAATGAATAGTTATTTACATCATTTATTTGTATTGCAAAAAGCGCTTCTATATGTAACTATAATCTAAAAATCTGTTCTTCAAGTCTCTTGAACACCAATCGAGAAGGCTTCTTCATTGTACACCAATTGTGAACTCTTTTGGGTCTAATATTTGTATACCAATCGGGAACAGTGTTTTCGGGTTTATTCATTGTAAACCAATCGTAAGCCCGATGCAACCAGGTTTGCCAGATCTCGCTTATCTCAATCCACTTTTGAGCCGCGAGGGAGGCATTTCTAGGCCAAGTGTGTGGGCTTCTCCGTCGCGCAGAGTTGTCCATCAAAATAAAATTCACATAAATGTCCGCGTCAAAGTCCATTTGATTCCCAGCCATCTCCGCCACCGCCATTAGAGAAAAGAAAGGTAACAGGGAGAGAAAGAGAGAGGATGACGATCACGAATCTCGAATGTGAAATTATGTTAAGTACTGTATGTAATATATATATATATATATATATATATATATATATATATATATATATATATTAGTAACACAATATTTTTTATAAATATTGTAAAATTCTAAAATTAAATGATAATACTATTGCATATATGTAGTCACAAGTTCTTAAGGAAAGTTAAGTCTTCCTGGGTCCATAGTGTACGGTACCATAGATCCTGTCTCGGCAACGCGACGATAAACATCAGCAAAGTTTAGATGACTCGGCTGCCTTCGTTCTGGAAACATAATCTTATACAGCCGTGCAGCCTCGCGTCCATATCTGCTTGTTCACGATATGTTAAATATGCCATTGTGAAATGGACAACTTCTCAGTTAACTCCCTACTACACACGTTAAACATTGAAGACAGACTAGCCACAAATGTACACGAATGACAAATGTAAACTAGTTTACACGGCAACACAGTACCATCTATCGTAGACTTTTTAAAAAACTTAACTAAAAAACGACGGATTTGCGGACATACAGTGGTCTATGATAAGTTTTTAGCCACCCTTGATTACAGAAATTTTGGCTTGTCTCTTCTTTTTTCAGACAATACCGTGTTAGTATCAAGCTATTCTCATATATGAACGATAGTTGACTTATATTTTGCAGAGAAAGTTCGCGGAAGTAAGGAAATCGAATACAAGCACTGAAACTAGCAAATGGAGGACCTACTCCATTCTAGTTCCAAATACTAGAAATGTAAATGTGTGTGTGTATGACAGTGTCATCCCGAACAAGTACGGAAGGAAATTTCCCGTCCCACCACCAAACATAGTCAAACGAGCATAAATAGATCCAACTTAAAAAAAAATTCAACCAGTTTGTCTGTGGTCTGCTTTCCAGCTTAGGCTTGAGCAAGCATCGAGACGTCGAACTCTCTGCCTTCTGGCAGAGAGGAACCCAGACGAGGCTATGCCGAAGGGCAGACTCACGTCTGGGGAGATTGACCAACCCGACCCTGTGTATGCGGAGACTACGAGGAATTTTTGCCTAAGCCTACGGGCTTGGGTGGCTCCACATAAAAATCGGCCTTGTGCTACATCCTGCTTCGTGGGGAGGTCGGGTAAATATGGTTTGTCTGATGATCGCAAAAGCGCGAAACCCAGGATCACAAACTCATATCCATACACGTATATATATATATATATATCTATATATATATATGTATATATATATATATATATATAAATATATATATATGGGGGAGGTTAATATTATCATACTAAATTATACATGGCGTTCGGAAGAAAGTCAAGTAAACGCGAATTATATTTACAGCTAAGAGCTTCGTAAAATTTATACGGTACAAATGTCTTTTCGCAGAATTTTTTTCTCTTCACCTTCTGTCGATACTGACTTTTATCATTGTTCCCTGGGGATATTTTTTTGTCTTTTTAAGTCAGGAGGTTTGAAGTGAATATTAAACGCTCTTATCTAAAAAGGAACGAAATTTCAGGGGCTAGTTTTTTTTTTTCATGGATATAAATTTGTTATGACCCAATTGAGGAACGGAAAGAAAATTGCACACACTACAGAAAAAAAAAAGAAAGTTTTGAAACTAGCTTAAGTGTGCGACCTCGATAAGGACTTTGAACCCAAGAAGAAGTAAAAAAAAAAAAATTGGACTTGTTACAGCGTAAACTGTTTTTCAGTTGTTCAGTTATCATTGTACGTTACAACATCACCAGTTTTTAACAGACATATACAAAAATTGTTCCAGAGGATGAGCAACACAGTATTCAGACGTTATCTTTCGTGTGTTAAGAAAGCGGCAGTTTTAACGGATATTTTCAAAAATTGTTTCGGAGGATGAAGAACAAAATATACAGACATATTTTATGTGTTAAGTAAGCGATAGTTTTAACGGATATATTTGCAACGTTACTTTACTAATGTCTAAGATTTATTACTGATGCAGTAATTGTGGCACAAAGCCGAAAAAAGTGGGGAGACAGTTCAATGTTGGTCATCACTAGCTATCTAATACCTAGTTAATCGGATTTACGATCCATTAATTATTTACAATATACACATTCACCATGAGAATTTATCCGTCATCATTCGCTCCTTCATACACCAAAATACCTCACACACACACTGGGCACCTACTGGAAAAAAACTACACCATGAGTTAAAAATCTCAATATGTACATTTGTGTATAATATATATATATATATATATATATATATATATATATATATATATATATATATATATATATATATATATATATAAAAACAAATGTTTAGAGGTACAAAATAGATATATTGTTTTAAAAACAAGGAAAAATATTTGTCTCTAAGGCCCTTTCATCTAACATCTCATCGGGAGTAAATCGTTGTCAATAAATTGTACGAAAGAACAGTAAGAACGAAAATGAAGAACCAAAAAGGGGGAAATACGGTAATATATATATATATATATATATATATATATATATATATATATATATATATATATATATATATATATATATCTCGAGGGATGGGGGAATCTCGTGTAAATAGAAATAGCGAGGGACAATTAAAATAAAATATCCCCCAACAAATTAAGAGTTTTGACAAAATCCTTCTGCCGACAGAGAGAAGGTTTGCGCGGTGATATAGAGACTGATTAAAAAATCTTTAAATGATTATTGGAAACACTCTCTGAATAACTATTCACTACTATATCACTGTTTTTAAAGTTATATATATATATATATATATATATATATATATATATATATATATATATATATATATATATATATATATATATATATATATATATATAATGTAAATCTATTTAAACTCGTTGGGTGAAAAACCGGGTCAGAACAATTTTCAAATAAATTGGCATCCGAGGAAAAATGGAAAAAAAGAAATCACTAGAAACCTCCGAACAGGCCAAGAGAAATCGTCCAGTACCTTAACTCTCTGGTACAAAGAAAAAAAACAACGAATAAGTTAAAACGAATAGTGCTCAATACAGAGCAAATTTTATCACTGAAATGATGTGAGGGGATGATGACCGCGAAAAAGAAGGAATGATGTAAGTAGGTCTCGTCCACTCCACAAAAATAAGAGTGACCATTGTATTCTGTATGCGAACAAAACCAAGAAGCCCTTTCGCCAAGGGAGAGGGAAAGGATAAAAAATCATGGCCATTAGAAAATTCAAAAAATGACCCAGGTGAGATGAAAAAGGGTGGACCAAAAGAAACTGGAGAAGTTGGGAATCTCGACTTGGATCATAACAAAAGCAGAAGCCGGGGACCCACGGGGAACAACACTTACTCACATTTACTGGGTACGTTTGGAAGAGTCTATCTTAGCCATAGAAGGACTCATTGAGAGATAGCTGATTCCGAACCAATCGCCAGGAAAGCGAAAACTCAGGGTTGCTGAGATAATCCGCCGCTGGCGTCCAAGACCAGAAAGAGCGCAACTCGGTCGCCGACAAACCGAACCGGCCGCAAATCGGACCCTTCACAATCCCCTCCATTAATTCCCGATAAAAGACTCGATTAGGCCGAGAAAAGTCACTGGACTGCGGAATGAGCATTAAGGCCGATCGACAGTCAAGGAGGAAATTCGACCGATTCCAGGGCCTACGATTGCACTCAACCCTCGAAACCGGAAGATTGCTGGTAAGGTGAGAAAATGCAACATTCACACCCCCTTTTAAGATCGAATCCTCTGTCAACGCGCGGCGTAGGAAAGCTAACCTCGAGGCGTGTCGGTGACTCGCCAGATATGGACTTCCCAGCCCCCAATGACACGGACGTTGGACACAGACATATCTGTCGACATGAGACTTGCGGCCACCCTACAAGAGGGAGGAGAGCAAGCGCTCGATCGCCTTCTTACGTTCCTTACAGAGAGAAAGTACAGCCAGACGGTAAAGTGTGAGAGGAAAGGCGTAAGTGACACACATCTCAGCCCTGCCCTTCAAGAACAATCGCCTTCGGTGCCAAATCTCGACAGACACGCCGACTTTTGCCTGTACTTATGACCAATTTTTCTCCAGCTGGAGTCAGGACCCGAACTAGACTCCGAGAATGTGGACGGGTCCGTAAGTCCAACCAAATATTAGTAATTTATAAACAGATAGAAAAAAATTACACAGTACCATATATAAATAATTGCACAATACCATATAAAATCTATTAGCAAATTAAATTAATTTCAGACACGTATAAAACTATAAAATTAAAAATATAACCCAATCATATCTAAGCGCCCATTTAAAACCCATCAACGAAGAAAAAACAAATAAATTAACACCAAAAACATTGTAACGAGAACATCAGTCAATAAGTTTTAACAAATAGTAATAAAAACAATAAAGCCAGACAAAAATCCCTCAACACAACCTTACACGACTCCAAAGATTTTACATACAATAAACATTCATACATTTTGCGACCCCCTTATAACGAAAGAAAAAGCCCCAGATTACACCTCCATTTCCAACTTATAGATGAGTAAAACATTTGTTCAGTTAGTTATTCTAAAACATTGAAATATTGAAAATATTCTAAATATTGAAATTAAAATTTAGGACATGAGTCAAGTTTCGAAACAGTAATTTCTGTGTCACGATGGAATCATATTTTTAAAAATTAATTATAACATAAATATATATATATATATATATATATATATATATATATATATATATATATATATATATATATATATATATATATACGTGTGTGTATGCGCGTGTGTTTGCGTGAGTGTGTGTGAATTCTTTTCAGATAGAGTAATGGAACAAAATGAATAAATAGACAAGAGGAAAAACTATTTTTAGCCGACGCGTTTCATTCTCTGAGGGATTTTATCAAAAGGCAAAAGCAAGGAATGGTTTCGTTGCTCGTGTTTATAAACAATAGAAAATTTTAAACATGCACGGCAGAGACGTCCATCTCAAACAATAACAATCTGATCACAATTTTGAAGATGTTCAGCAAATACGTCAATCCCAAAACAAAAAAGTCTGTGAAAATATATATATATATATATATTCATATATATATATATATATATATATATATATATATATATATATATATATATATATATATAGAGAGAGAGAGAGAGAGAGAGAGAGAGAGACTTGTTGAAATGCTCAATGCCATAAGTGGCATTGCACCAAGACTTGGCTGTACATTCCAAGATGTCCTTTATGTCCACTACCCTGTTGATCTTTATCCAGTGGGGTCGATGGAATACGGGGGGAATGTGGGTGTTTTGCTACAATGTAAGAGGCACGGCGGGTCTTGGGGCGTCGTAAAGAGGAAAACTATTCTTAGCCGATGCGTTTCAATCTGTGTGGGATTTATCAAGGCAAAAGCAAAGATTTATTGCACGTGTTTATATAGAATACAAACGTCCATCCCAAATCATAACAATCTGATCACAATTTTGAAGATGTAGAGTAAATATGTCAATCCCAAAACAAAACAAATCTGTGCATATATATATATATATATATATATATATATATATATATATATATATATAGAGAGAGAGAGAGAGAGAGAGAGAGAGAGAGACAGAGACAGAGATAGACAGAGATAGACAGAGAAAGAGAGAGACAGCCAGACAGCGAGAGAGAGAGACAGAGATATATATACACAGAGAGCGGCCGGGTGTAGCAGTAAAATTGTCCAAAATTGTGTAAAAGCGTAATTGTCCATCCCCCACAATATTAATATCTAAAAAAACAAACACAAAAAACACTAAACTAATTGAGTTTCTATTTTTCCAGGCTAAAATTGTTTTTATCAGACCCACTGTCTTCCCAACTGAGAAGTGGTGAGAGGAAAAAGATCATTCAGGCCTTCAGTAATGGTAGTTCTGGCTTCCCTTTTCAAATCCATTCAAGAACCATCCAGAGAATGGTGAATAAGATTAAAAAAGAGGGAACAGTAGACAAGAAAACTGGATCAGGAGGTCACAACAGGAAGAGGGATCATCATTTCAACTTAGAGCTAAAGAGATCAATTGGAAAAGATCCAACTTAATCCATATGACGTTTGGCATGTGAGAAAGGAGTTTCAGCTATGAAAACTTGAAAAGGAAATAATCTTGAATAAGTTCGAATATGATCCTGAAATAATATATATATATATATATATATATATATATGAACTTTATTTCAATCCTTCATGAGCTTCCGATGCTTAGCCATGATTAATTAATGATGAACATGTCATTTTCGTTTATGATCGATTTCATTACGATTCTTCTGTTAAGCTTGGAGAGGAAATATGTATTCTTATTGCTGTGGACTTGTTAAGGCCAGAAATAAATACACAAGAGGGGAATTGAGTTAAACAAATATATTAACAGAAACAGTAAAACAAACATACAAACAAGAGTGTTAAGCAAGAATGTTCGGTGGACAGTCAGAGCTGACTGCTGGAAACCTCCCTCCCCAAAAGACAGTGCCTAGGAGAGTTCATGCGTGCGTGGGTAATTTACCATAACACTTATCGATCAAAGTTGAGTTCAATAGTGTTATGAAAACCGGAGAATTCCAGTAAGATATCTTTAATCATTTCTAAGATACAACAGTTCAAATTTTAATCTAATAATTTGACAATTTTGCTGTTACATTCGGTATATTAATAAATATGCATTTATTTTCTCACCGGTAACACGACGCAGAATTTCATGCATAAAACAAACATCAGCTGCCGAATTGAGACTGACCGTTACATAACCGTCCTGGGTATGACGATAAACTACACCCGCGTCCTGGGTATGACGATAAACTACGTCCAACAGCAAGGCCTCTGATCAGGAGGTTTTGAGGAGCGTGGAACCACATCTTAATTACTGGTGTTCTCAGGCCCATCCTGACCCGGGGTGGTCGCCCCTGTTAGGGTCCCAGGTATGGGCAAATAGTTAACCCCAAAATGGGGACAAAACAATATGAAAGTGTAAAAATAGGTTTTAATACCAGGAATACTTTGTAAAAAATTATTACCAGCAATACATTTTTGAAAAAATGTGTCGGCATTAAATAACCCCTTGAGGCTGATATGCTGTAAAATAATCCAAACAAACTATACATTTAAAAAAATATTACAAGCGATAAGATATTAGCAGAAATAGATATTTGAAGGGAAAAATATTACCAGTTATACATTTTGAAAAGAAATATCAACAGTAAAAATTGTCGGCATTAAGTAACCCATTTTGGTTGATATACCGTAAAACAAAACAAACCAAACCGTTACGTAATTTAAATTTGGTTAAATATATTGGGTTATTGCAATGACTTGAAGTAAGTAATTTTTGTGGGTGTGTGTTTGTTGGTTTTTATGCATTTATTTTTGTAGTTTTGTTTATTTAAATACAAAGCTAAAAAAGAAACAGTTCCCGTAGAAAATATGAAAGGCCCCATCATTGCGATAACCTGATATATTAAAAAAAAAATGCATTCGGATCCTCAATTATTTCTATCAAGTAGGCCCTAGAACAATTGGAAATATAACCGTTTGAATAAGACAATAAAACTTACCCATAATGCAATATAAATAATCGAGCCAAAATGCAACACACATAGCCTGAAGATTGCATTTAAGCATGAAACAGACGGCCAGTGATGAATGTTGACATCAGTGTCCAATTTTATAATTACATACGTTCTATCTCTGATGCTGAGCACTTTAACCCACAAATATAGCATACCTTAAAACTATGTTTTTATCTTATATATATATATATATATATATATATATATATATATATATATGAGACAAAAATTATTCTATATACACGCAGACTCACTCTACACCTTTCTGATCATAGCTCGATTAGATATCATTTAAATATTCATCCGTAACATACTTTTTGACAACACAAATATAATAGCATCATCTACATACAATAAAAGGCTAAAAATAATGGAAGCCTTATTAATAAAAACAAAAAAAAAACAACAACACTTAATAATATTAACTTTGAACATGGACACAATATCTTGACCGTGTTTTGAAAAATGAAAACATTTTATAAAACATACATACAACAAACTATTTCTTATTTAACAGTTAAAATATTTAATCCTTGAAAATGGCTAAATGTATAGCCGAAAGCGCTCGGATAAAAAGCACATTCGGACAGTTTTTATATAATTTATCACCCGAAAATAAAATAAATTATTAGATCGCATGAGAAATTGTATAAAAAACTAAATAAAAGCACCTTGTCTGTCGTATTCAATGAAATGTGCATATATATATATATATTATTATATGGAACCTTAAAGCATATATATATATATATTATTATATGGACCCTTAAAGCAATCTGTTTTTATTTAAATTATTAGCTCTGATTTACATTGAGCTCTCTGGATTCTATCCTCATTGGGTCTTCCCATACGGATTACCTAGTTTTTCGTAAACTAATATATATATATATATATATATATATATATATATATATATATATATATATATATATATATATATATATATATATATATATATATGAGGTATATGTAGACAGCAAGTATTCACCCAAACAAAGTCTGCCTCTTTCATTTTTTATTGTATTTTTCAAATTTTCAACACATCCGAAAATTGGGAAAATACAATAAAAATGAAACAGACAGACCTTGTCGACTCATTTTAATTAAACTTGTTTGTATATATATATATATATATATATATATATATATATGTATGCAGGTGTGCAGTGAAATAGGAAAGAACACGTTAGGTAGATAATCCGGTGTTCCTTAATATTTAGCTTTATTTTCAAAAGGACAGTGCTCCATACAGAAGTAGAGCTTATATTATAATAATATTTTTAGTTTTTAAAAATATGATTCCTCCGCTACATAAGAGTTCTCATGTTTTCAAAAGCGAGATATATTCCCAAATTCTCGCTTGACAAGGAAGCGGGTCCAGACACCTTAACTCTTCATAACTTAAAAAATTATGTTAGGGGTCTCGGCTCTCGCTTTTGAAACATGAGAACTCTTATGTAGCGGAGGAATCATATTTTTAAAAACTAAAAATATTATTATATTTTATATATATATATATATATATATATATATATATATATATATATATATATATATATATATATATATGAGTCCACAAAAATGTATACACACTTCAGGAAAGAAAAAAAACTTCTAGAGATATTATTGTAGTACAAATTTATTCAAAATCACGAGATTAATACAAATTACTTTTGGACTCTACAATCGCAAGAGATTCTCAAAATGGCGGACTTTTGCTTCCAGACATTTATTTGTATGGCGAACTACTGCTTGTGCAAAGATTGCCAAAGTGTCCAATGGGATTGCTACTCATGAATTTTTTATTTTTTGGGCAAATGTAGTCTGTTATTTAAGACCCCCTCCCCAGTAAACAGTATTATCGCAATTTGATAAAACTAAGGAAGACAAGTTTTTCCTTTCCTGAAGTGTGTATAAATTTTTGGCGAACTCTGTATATACATACAGAGCGCGTTATCTAGCGTGATCAACAGTCTGAACAAGGATAGCACGCTCAAACCCTCGGTCACGATGACTTGTGGCTTCGTGCTAGTACAACCATTAACGGGATTTCCGTCAACCCAATTTTACTCACAAGACTTGCGTCAAATTGTGGTGTGGCGTTGTTTCAGGAACTTTCCAAAGATGCCGCACACTGGGATCGTTTAACAACAATATATATCTATATCTATCTATCTATCTATCTATATATATATATATATATATATATATATATATATATATATATATATATATATATATATATATTAAAGACATTTTTGATATGTTTAACGTTCTTTTTATAGATACAAGTATTTAAGTAAATGCTCTGTTTATAATAAACAGTATTAAATAACATTTACCGGCCTGAATGTCCGAGAAATTCAGGCCGGTAAATGTTATTTAATACTGTTTATTATAAAACAGAGTATTTACTTAAATACTTGTATCTATAAAAAGAACGTTAAACGTATCAAAAATGTCTTTAATAAATTGTCGGACTATGTCCAATTCAAAATGTATATATATATATATATATATATATATATATATATATATATATACCACATGTAACAGCAAAATTGTCCAAATCGTTGAATAACGTGTGATAATTGTTTATTCCACAAAATGTTTGATATCTAAAAAACAACGCTAAACTAATTGAGTTTCTTTTTTTCCAGGTTTTCAGATAAGACATTTAGCCATCTTGACACCATTTATCGTAAGAATCATTGAAAAATCCTTCGAGTTATTCAGCTAGAAAGAGAAGAAGATGAAATCGTTTTGTGTCTTCTCAACTGAGCAATGGTGAAAGGAAAAAGATCATTCCGGCCTTCCGTAATGGTGCCGACATTCATACTCTGGCTTCCATTTTCAAAGTCCCTTCAAGAAACATCAAGAGTTTAAAAAAGTTCCACTAGAGATTAAAATTGGATCAGGAGGTTAAATACCAAGAGGGGTCATCATTAGAGCTAAATACATTCTTATTGTTCAACGTAAAATCAATATTGTTATAAAAACCTATGAGAATTCCAGTAAGATATCTTTAATCATTTCTAAGGTACAACAGTTCAAAGCTCCATCTAACAATTGGACAATTTTGGTGTTACACGATTTGGACAATTTTGGTGTTACACCCGGTATATATATATATATATATATATATATATATATATATATATATATATATATATATATATATATATGTATATTTCTTAATATATATATTAAATAGCTCTGTTTTTAACATTGAGCACTGTTTTTTTTATTACACTATAGAGTATTTATATGTGTTTGCATGAGCTCGCTCGCTCGTATATCTAACTATATTTACCCATTCGCTTATATATATATATATATATATATATATATATATATATATATATATATATATGTACACACTCACACACACACATATATATATATATATATATATATATATACGCACACATATATACATACCTGCACACACACACACACACACACACACACATATATTTATACCCATTAAACATTAAGGTGAGAAAAGTTTTGAGGTATTTGTTTCATAAGTCCTTTACTGTGGTATTCTGTCCTAACATTTAAATAGTTTGCTTTATTTTACACTACAAGGAACCCAGAGGGGCCATTGCTTCCTTTTTGCCTTGACAATGTGAAGTACAGCCTTTCCTATTACACAATGCAGAAAACACATCGATCAACAGGGCGCAGGCAGGCAAACACGTTAATTGACAATGACAGGTTTATAAACTTCTCTTGTCTGCGTCATATTCCCGGAAACGCATGCAAATTATTCGCTAATGGTCTTTCCGTGTTTCCAGATTAGAGATGTTTCTGTAAGTTCTTGCCAATCTTGTGTTATCCAAATTCAATGCCGATTCTGTGTAATGAATTGGTTCTGTTTATGTCGAAACAGTTGAGGCGCTAAATTGGAAGGTGACAACAGAGTGACCGAGGTTTTATTTTTTAAATACTAGAATTCACCCAGTTATAGGCTGGAGAGTTCATCAAATTATCAGGCCAGTGCTAAATTCCTGTATGTGGTGTGCGATTTGAGGACGAGAAGATAAAATAAATATTTACGCTTGATTTTAAGACACATATGTAATGAAAGAAAATATAATAAACATACGAGGTTTGTCTGAAAAGTCACGGGATTGGTGTCAAATAATTTATTTAAATTCCAAACAGCAAACTACATGTTTTTCCAGTCATAGTAACCCCCTCGAGTCTAATGCACTTTTCCATTCTTCTCTGCTACGCTTTTCTTCTTGGACGACCCTCAGCTCCGTCGTTACGGCTCTCTTGATGGCCTTCACGCCTTCAGAACGGGCCTCCCTCAGAAGAAAGCCACACGGAGCAAGATCAGGTGAATAAGGTGGTTGTTCCAGTACGGCGACTTTCTCGGCCAGGAACTGCCGGATGCAAAGGGCGTTGTAAACAGGTCTTAATGAAGCAGCCACAACTTCTCACGCACTGACCGAAGCAAACGTTAAGGTTACAGTTATATACTATGTTATGTTACTTTTCAGACCTCATAGTTACTATTTTTTTTTCAATTTCTTGAATGAAACGTTATTATGAACTTTCTCTTTTGTCGTGTGTGGGTAGTTTTGCTTTAATTTATTGTCTCTAAACTAGAGATAATCACTTAGCACATAGACTGATTTGAACTCTTATTTACATGCAAGCCTGTTTGACGTAGAATTTGAGCTTTTAAAACATAAACGAACAAAAGTCATTCAAAAGTCATCCATACGCTCGCTTAGTTAATTAAGTAAGCGTGAACACATGCACTTTGTATGCAAATTTCTAATCAGCCAATGACATTGCAGCAATTTAATGGGTATAGGCATTTAAACAACGTCATAGTGACACGCTGAATTTTATTTCATGCATTACTATAGGATAGATAGGTAATTTAAATGACCTTGAATGCGACACTTTCATTGTTGATAGACGGGGGGGGGGGTTTGAGCATATATATATATATATATATATATATATATATATATATATATATATATATATATATATATACATACTCAATGAGGAGGCACGGTGGAGTAATGGATAGCTGCTTGGATTGAGGAATTCGGATTCCAGTCGAATCCATTACATTCACTTACGTGCTAATACCCTTGGGAAAGATATGTGTCTTCTCCCCCCAGCTATGGGTAAATAGCAGGTTCTATAGACTTGGATGGCAACTGGTCTAGGAGAAGGACGATTCTGAATTCAAAACCTGCGGAGGGTCTTTTGGGGACCTTGTAGCACGTAGTGCATCAGATCTCTGTATTCGGCCCTTCAATGTGGATGGTTCTGCACAAAACCTTCACTACTATAAGCAAATCACATGTGCTGGTGTCTGGCTGTTGGTTCGTAGGAATTGAGCTGCTTGACCCTCATATGTCGAATACGACGGGAGAATATATATATATATATATTGACGTGCTGACCTACGAATATATTTACGAAAAACCATCACTAGTGTCTAATGAGAATGGTCAGAAAAAAGAAAATAATTCCAGCGAGCGATAATTCTGTAGACGGAAATCTCTTGTTAGTGAAAGAGGTCTCAAGAGATTAACCAGATCGTTTCAAGCGGATAGAGAGTGTTATAGAGTAGCTAGCACCCCCTTCAACACTCTACCAGATGGCCTGGCTCATAGCCTTAAATAATCTACGATTAAGGACTTCAACAGATGATTGGCTATACAGCATTTGACCCTCCTCTATTCCTTGTAAGTTGTCTTGTTAATTGTTTTGTAACTTATTGTTCTGTGTTTTTTGTATGTATCCATTAGCACCGTTCTAACTTTTTTGCTATATACACGATCCTTTATCATACCCCACAGCCAGAAGTCACGGAGTGTAATTGGCCCATATTTCTTTACAACTCCAATGGTGACTGCAAATTCTTACTTACAAATGCTGCAAGAGTTTGCCATTGATAACATACCCCTACAAATTAGACGAGCAGGGTATTTCCAACAGAATGGTGCACCACCTCATTTTGCCCGTACTTAATATACAATCATGGCTGGCATGTAGTCTCTTGTTCATCACTTGTGAAAATGCATGGTGATGACGATATGGAAAAGTAGTGTTTTGTAGTTGAAAACTTGCTCTATCTAATGGTGCAATTTTGCTCCATGTATCTGTTATAGTTCCCATGGAAATAAATAGGAGGCATTACCTTTGGAGCATCGCTTGTATCATTCTATATCAGTAATTACTATACAGGGTGTGTCAAAATTATGTTAACACTAGTATGAGAGGAATCATTTATTCAGAGTTTACGGAACAGTCTCCACCAGCACAATTGATGCACAAAACTCAACGAACAATAGTACAATTAAGTGCCTTGACACACATTTCACGTGGAATGTTTGATATTACACCTTTTATTCTGTCCTTGAGTTCTTCAATGCCTCTAACTTTTTTGCTATACACACGATCCTTTATCATACCCCATAGCCAGAAGTCACAGGGCGTCAGATCAGGGGAGTGTGGTGGCCATGCCAACGGCCCGCCGCGACCTATCCAACAATTTGTGAAACTTTCATCGGGACAAGCGCGAACGGCACGGGCAAAATGAGGCGGTGCACCATCCTATTATCTGATTTGTAGGGTTTTGTTATCAATGGCAAACGCTTTCAGAATTTGTAAGTAAGAATTTGCAGTCACCGGTCATATGGGCCAATTAAACCGTGTCACTTTCTAATTATGCGGTAATGTCTAATTTCCTATGGGTATTAAGTAATAAACTTATCTCTCGACACAATGTCTGCGAAATAATTCAGGCAGGTAAATGTAATTAATACAATTTAATAACAGGGAATTGTAGCTATTAAAATAACGTCTAAACAGAATATATATATATATATATATATATATATATATATATATATATATATATATATATGCATGTATATATATATGCATGTATATATATATATATATATGCATGCATGTATATATATGCATGTATGTATATATATATATATGCATGTATGTATATATATATATATGAATGTATGTATATGTATATATATATGCATGTATGTATATGTATATATATATGCATGTATGTATATGTATATATATATGCATGTATGTATATATATATATATGCATGTATGTATATATATATATATATATATGCATGTATGTATATATATATATATATATATGCATGTATGTATATATATATATATATATATGCATGTATGTATATATATATATATATATGCATGTATGTATATATATATATGCATGTATGTATATATATATATATGCATGTATGTATATATATATATATGCATATATATATATGCATGCATATATATATATATATATATACAGTGATTCCAACTATTTTGACTCACTTTTTCAATCATCTTAACAGTTTTTAAGCTTAAAGACAAAGGAGATGCATAAACTTTATTCAAAATTTTCTTGTTATCCAAATCTTTAGAAATTTATCGTGATGGTATAAATGATCTTGTAACTCGAGTGTAGGAATTTATAGATGTTCAGGCCTACTGTTTTGAGCGATTTAAACACCGTTTAAATACGTTAATTCAGGAAAAAAATTATTTTTGCTATGTTGAGGTGGTTATTAAAATAATAAATAGAACCGCAACTTACAAAGTATAAGGGTTTATTTTAAACAAGAACAATACAAGTAGATATTTATAAGTTCGTCTGAAGCTGGAAAGCAAGCCGGTATTTACCCGACGCCCCCACGAGACAGGATGTGGTACAATGCTGATTTTTATGTGGGGCGGTCCGACCCGTAGGCACGGGCAAAAATTCTCCGTAGACCCTGCATGCACGGGGTCGGGTTTGTCTACCTCCCCAGACCAGAGACTGCTCTTCGGCATAGCCTCGTCTGGGTTCTTGTCTGCCCGAAAGCAGACAGTTCGACGTCTTGAGTATGCTCAAGACTCAGCTGGATAGCAATCACCTCCTGAAACCGATACTATAGACGCTTACATTCCTATTGGAACAGTTCATTTAATAGAGGTGTATTAGTTCTTTGTATACTGAGAGTCATCAGCTTGTTCGCTACAACAATTCTAAAATCGGACATTATTTTCCGGACTCTAATATCATAATATTTAGTTTGTTTTTTGTTTTAACAGGGGTGGGGGGGGGGATTAATAATTTCTTTTACAAAAAATCATTTGCGTGTAATTTTCTTTTTTATAAAAATAAATTGCTGATAATTTTTTTTACTATGAAAATGCATTAATGATATTTTTTACTATAAAAATGCATTTTTATACTTTCATAGTGTTTTCATTCCACTTTAACTATTTGCCCATAATCGGGACCCTAACGGGTGCGACCTCCCCGTGTCAGGATGGATTTGGGAACAATAGCAATTAAGAGGTGGTTCCACATTCCTCAAAACCTCCCGATCAGAGGCCTTGCTGTCAATGTAGTTTATCGTCATACCCAGGATGCTAATTTTTAGTAGGTTGAGTCATCTAATAATATGAGATTCTGTTGGACAAAAAGTGTGTGTGTGTGGGTCGGTTTCCATTGTCCTAACCCTTTGAGACATGGCCACCGCTTTACCGGTGGTAGAGAAAAATGACTTAATGCTCAGCTACCGGTTGAACGGTGGGTAAACACTTGTAACTATTTTCATATCTGCCGTCAAACATTACATACCAATTATTTGCGAATTTGGGCTCAGGCAAAAGGGTTAAAATTGTTCAGGAGCGCAGCGTTCAAAGAGTTAAGCATGTGAAAGTTCATGGCTCTCCACGCTTACAGTAGAAAAATCGTTGGCAGTTTAACCATCTAGTTACACCATTTCACACGTAGGGAGAAAGAGTGTTACTATGTAATCAGCTCCTCACGTGGCTTCAGTAAATCTTATTTAAGTTGAAGCTGGTACAAGGCCACGTTAATGGAGCACACAATGAAGTAAATTATCCTCTCTTTCTCTGTCCGTGATGCAACAAAAATTTGAGGAACCTAAAAAGCGAAATGGCATCTTGAACGGAATAAAAAAAATACAAGAAGTTAAATTATTTGCGAATTTTGACTCAAGTGCTCAGGCAGAAGGGTTAAAATTGTTAAGGAACGTAGGGCTCAAAGGGTTAAGCAATGAAATGATCCACTAAAATAATTACTTGATATTAATATAATTGGGAAAATGTATTTAAAGTCTTACACATGGAAAAAATAATTGTCAGAATTTACTAAAAAAAATAACTGCCAGTGTAAAATATTAGTAACATAAGATTCTACTGGACATTAAAAGGAGGATCGATTTTATGTTGTTATTTTTAAGTAATCAACTGAGCTCCTTGGATTGATTTCATATGACTAGAATAATTAGAAAAGAAATATTTTCGACGGTATTGTTAAATTAATAAAGGAAGAAAGAAAAGAAAAGAAGCAAATATGGAAGGAGAAATGATATGCAAGATTCTATCATCGAATTGACCTGAAAGAAAATCCCCACCTTCATTTCTCAAGCAGTTGTCAGTAATCTGTGTTTACTCGTTTGCCAAGGAAGAAAAACGATACTAAAGTGTCTGATTCGTTTCTAAAAGAACAACTCAAAAAAAAAAAAATGATATTCAAGCGAGGAGACAACTGAACCTTTAATGGGTTGATTAAAATTGCCGCAGAAGGAGATGGCACACTTTTAGACGTCGTGAATAATGGATTCTATTGTTATCGAAATTGATTTGATTTGCAATTGAGATTTTGAAGAGGATAAAAAATGACCATAAAAATACAGACAGAAGAAAGACAGAAACGTATAATTGCACTGATTCAGTAAACATGAAAAATATAATCACTATTTTTGTTGTCTCTGGAAAGTGATTCCCTTATCAAATCGTTAATCTCGAGTAGCGCTGTTGCCTTCAAGATCAAATATGGCTTTTATCTCACCGGATTTATTCAACTTATACAACGAGGCAATTCTAAGAGAATTAGAAGTCCTACCAGGATTCATTACCGAAGGCCACAATCTTAACAATACAGGGTGGGTCAAAAATGCTTTCACAAAATTTGGAGGCAGGTTCATCACACCAGAAAGGACAAAAGTTCATGCTATTCATTTTTGAGTTATTTATTTTAAAGGAAGTTTACGGTAGATGGCCCTGTGTTGCCATGTAGACTAGGTTACATTCGTGAACATTTGTGGCTAATCTATATTCAAGGTTTAATGTGGGTAGTAGTGAATTAACTGAGAAGTGTTCCGTTTAACAATGGCAGAATATTCATATCGTGAGCAGGCAAAATGATTAATACATACGGCCGCGCGAATGGTAATGGTAACGGCCGTATCAGATTGCGTTTCCAGACCGAAGGTAGCCGAGTCATCCAAGCTTTGCTGTTGTTCAGCGTCTCAATGCTGAGAAAGGATACGTAGCACCACAAACTATGGGCTAAGGAACACCGAGATCCTCTCGTACGCCTGACCATAAATAAAACATTCTACAGGCTGTCGGAGACGATCCACGTATCCGCACACGTCAAGTGGCCCTAGCAGGTCATACATCTCATAGTACCTCATGTAGGGTACTTCAAGCTACTACATTCATATCATTTGCAACGTGTGCAAGGATTTTCGCCCTTTGATCACTCACCACGGGAGAACTTTTGACGATGTTTATATAGACATTTATTCTTGATTTGGTGTGAGGAACTCGCCCCCAAAGTTTTAAAAAGTATTATTGATACACCCTGAATATATACAGTATGCGGTGTATAAATTGTCGTGTAGATTAAGGAAAAATGAAAATAACACTGACATCTTATTTTCACAGTTATATTTAACAAAATTACACAAAAATATCTTGAAATATTAAAGTGGCTAGACTGTCTTCACCGTTTAACGTGTGTAGTAGTGAGTTAACTGAGAAGTGTTCCGTTTAACAGGTGGTTGGATATTCGTATGGCGAGCAGGCAGGTATGAATTTTACATAAGACCGGGCGAATGGCAATGGACGCTAGGCTGCACGGCTGTATCAGATTGTATTTCCAGACCGAAGGTAGCTGAGTCATCCAACCTTTGTTGTTTATCGTCGCGTTGCTGAGGCAGGATACATGGTGACACAAACTATGGATTGAGGAAGACCGAGGTCCGCTTGTACGCCTTGACCATTCTACAGGCTGTCGGGGACGATTCTGGTATCAACACACGTCAAGTGGCCCTAGCATGTCGTACATCTCATAATACCGTATAGAGAGTACTTCAGTAGCAGTTTGTCTATCTGTATGATTTGCAACGTGTGCAGGGTCTTTCGTCCTCTGACCACTCACCATGGGAGAACTTTCGCCGATTGTTTATTGCACAAAACTGCCGATTCGTTGCCTGTCTCTTCAGTCTTGTTTACGGATGAGGCAACATTGGGAAGAGATGGAATAACGAATTTACACAGCTGTGGCCGTATCGGAATCCCCATGGTACAAAGCAAGGTAGACATCAGCATCAGTTTACGATTGACGTGTTGGCTGGAATTATAGATGACTGTCTGGTAGGTTCATATGTTCTCTCAGCACGTCTTACAGGAGCTGTCTACAGGGACTTTATTTCGAACACACATGCAGACCTGCTAGAGGATGTTCCATTGCTAATAAGAAGGCGCATGTGGTTCATGCATGATGAGACACCAGCACATTTTAGTCACATTATTCGCAATGCACTGGCTGACATCTACCATGAAAAACGGATAAGTAGTGGGTTACCGGTTCCATAGCCTTCACGATCCCCCGATCTCAATCTTTTGAATTTTTATCTGTGGGGTCACCTAAAACAATTGGTTTATGCAGCAAACATTAATAATGCAGAGACGTTTCATCAACGTGTCATGGGGGCCTGCAAAACCATTCGACACCGTGTGGGAGGATTTCAAAGGGTCCGCCAGTCAATGATTCGACGGACACATGTGCTTAGTAGCAAGCGGAGGACATTTAGAACATTTGTTGCGAGTTGCTGTGTTGAGGTACAAGGATAGCCCTTTGGAATATATGTTATTGGCGTCAGGAACCCGACTCAATATTTGTAGAATAATTTTTGGATTGTATCTTGGATTGTACATTTAGCAGCATCTACCGTTAAACTTAGGACATATGTTTATATAGATTTTGTTTTTGTTTTGAGTACTAAAAGTATTTTTTGGTATAAGACATGCAAATGATACAGTGTTGATAGCAGACACGGAAAGGTAACTACAAAAGCTTTTACAGAAGGTAGCGACGGAAAGCTAGAAGAAAGGACTAAGTATAAACTACAAGAAGACGATGCATAGTTATCAGCAAGAGGATGAGCCCAAAATGCAAACTACAAATCGGGGGTACCAAAATCAAACAAGTGCAGAAATCTAAATATCTGGGAAGTGTTCCAACAGAGGACGAAGACGTATTGGGATGGCCAAAAATGCTTTCTAGAAGCTAAGCAGAATATTAAGAGACAGAAAATTTTCATTGAAAACAACGAAAAGTGACTGTTACGTGATATCTGTCATTCTGTATTGCAGCGAATGATGGTCAATCTCCTCAAAGATGAAGAAGAGACGGAGGCTGAAGATACCACGGGCCGAACATGTGAGTAAAGACGAGGTTTTCGAGAAAATGAAAACAAAAAGAAAACCTCAGGAAGAGGCAGCTGAAATTTCTGGGACACGTAATGAGGTAGGAGGGCTCGGAAAACCTGATACTCACAAGACAGAAGGAAAGAGGAAAGCAGCGTATAACATACTTGATGAGCTTGAGCAAATGGATGGTAGAACAGGGTTTGGGAGAAATAACAAAAAGACAAAACTTATTAAGGGCTACAAGGGACAGGAAGATGTCTAGGGCCATGATCGTCTACGTCCTGAAGGAACACGGCACATAAAATATAATGAAGATAGTTTAATAGTTACCCGTGCCGAAAATGTCAGCGAGCCGAGTTCAAACCCCAGCAGAGACTGTTGCATTCACTTTCGCCCAAATGCTCTGGAGTAACATTTCTTCTCCCGATCCCCACCTATGGGTAAAATAACAGCGTCGACTGCGTTCTCTAGCCTTGGCTGGTAGACAGTCCTATGTAAAAGACGACTCTGAATTTAAAAGTACCCGAAGGAGCCACGAGATAAAAGAAATTTAAAACAATAACGAAGGCAGTAGTGTGCCACTCGACTCTCTGTTCATGGTTAGATAAAAAGATAATATATAAAAAAAATCAGCGTGGAGATCGATGATCACCTTGATTGATCGATTTTGTTTTTGACGTCTTACCAACCCACGCATTGTCGATATCACAACGTTATGGACGCTTTGCCTTTTCACACACGCAACATGGCAATAAAAAATATTAATTACATTCCCCTCCTTCTCCGCCATCTTTCATTCTCTCCCTTTAATTACACCTTGAAGTTAAAGTGCAGGTAATATCAGTCATCTTATATGGAAGTGAATACTTGACAATTTCCTAACAGATGAATAGACAACAGCGATGTGGTTCTACAGAAGGATGTCGAGAATACCATGAGTTAGTTTTTTACGGCTTATCAGCCTTTTGCAGGTTATTTAAATTATTTAAAGATTTTCAGATTTCTTTTTAGATAATGCTTATTTCTTTTTAGATAATGCTTATTTACTGATATCTTTTTAGATAATGCTTATTTACTGATACAAGTCCTACTAATTAACTCATAGCTGGAGGGGGAAATTCATACATTTTCCCTAAGTGAATATAACGAGCCCTACTGGAATTGGAACTCGGTTCTCTGATTTCCAATTCTGAGCCGTTATCCATTACATCATCTGCCTATCCCAGCTTAGAACACCTGGTGTTTCCAAGCGGTTACCCATCTAGGTACTGACTAGGTTTGACATTGCTTAACTTCGATGATTGTATGTGAAACGGTGTTTCAATGTGGTCTGGTTGTAAGCAAAACCCTGATAGTTTATGGCAAAAAAAAAAAAAAAAACAGAAATAAAAGAATATCTATGTATGGATGCACACAAATGCAAAATATAATGATTGTAAAATGTATAAAGATTCATTTGTAAAAGAAAAAAAACTGCTCCTGATAATGAAGGTCTTAACAAAATTTACTATCGTAGTCAAACTAGTATTAATAAAATAATCTACCGTATATAAAGTAAAGGATCGATTTCCTATTGTTACCATCTAACAGATTGACCCTTTCCAAATTACTACATTAAACCATATAATAATTGTCAATTTTTATTTTTTTTATGAATTTCCTGTCCCATTTGTAGTGGAAAGGGAGATAAATCATCTTAAGTTAGTAAATTTATAAGTGATTACTTCCCTTAGTCGTTTTAATAATCTATACAAATCAAATATTTATCTGCATTCAAACAAAATTAGTTCCCGTGCAAAATGAACCGTTTAATTAATCAGCGCTTTTACGCCAACGTTTACTTGATTGCAGTCTTATGTGTTCAAGCCTTTGATGTGAGGCACTCAGATACATTTGATAGATAGATAGAAACAGATTACGATAGATAGATAGATAGATAGATAGATAGAAACAGATTACGATAGATAGATAGATAGAGAGAGAGAGAGAGAAACAGATTACGATAGATAGATAGATAGATAGATAGATAGATAGGTAGATAGAGATGAACAGGGATTGAACAATTAAGTGATCGTCTTGTTTCAAATTGATCTTAGAAATAGGCTTTGTCATCGCCCACTTTGTGGTTCTATTGCTACACTTTTTCTTTCGAGAGATATTTTCATTTCACTGATGCAGTAAACAGCATTTTTAACAAGGAAAGATTTTGAGTAAAAAGCGATTTATAAAATAACAAGAGTAATCGATGAATGATCGTCTAAAAACTATAAATGGAACGGATTAATTAAACGGTTCACTGGCCTCTATTTTAGGTGGGAATTCTTTATTTGAATCTCAATACATTGTTTCAAGACTTGTTTCATTGCATCTCACTATTAAAACTTTCTAACAATTGCCGCCATTTTTGACGGCACGGATAAACTAGTTTCAATATAATAACTGAAAAAATATATTTAAATACAACGAATATAAAAACCTAATAATTGTAAGGACTTAATAAAATTTGCCTTCATCTTTGCTGGCATGTGTAAACTCATAGGAATAAAATATTCGAGTGGATATAAAGTGGGTGACCGGTTTTCTATAGCCATCAAGTAATAGACTGGTCCCTCCAGAATACATATTAAACTTAAAAATGGAAACGAATATATTTAAAAACTCATGTATTAAGAACATTCTACGACTGATTAAGACTTAATAAAACATGACACACTTTTTATGGCCAGAGTAAATTTGTATGAATAAAAATTTCTACTGGACATAAAATGGGCGAACATTTTTTTAAATTTTTGTTACGCAATAAATTAATCCCAAGATAATTACGAGATATTACGAAACCTGCTGCTAATAATCAGCATCAACAGGCTAGCAGCTGGATGCGTAAAAGGGAGTTTTTCTTCCCGGAAAAAGGATGGGCTTTACAAAATATTCGACGTCTGGTTTGGTCTCAACGTCCAGCTGGAGCAGATTAATTGTTCAATCCCTGTTCATCTCTATCTACCTATCTATCTATCTATCTATCTATCTATCTATCTATCGTAATCTGTTTCTCTCTCTCTCTATCTATCTATCTATCTATCGTAATCTGTTTCTATCTATCTATCTATCTATCTATCTATCGTAATCTGTTTCTATCTATCTATCTATCTATCGTAATCTGTTTCTATCTATCTATCTATCTATCTATCTATCTATCTATCTATCTATCTATCTATCTATCGTAATCTGTTTCTATCTATCTATCTATCTATCTATCTATCTATCTATCGTAATCTATTTCTATCTATCTATCGTAATCTGTTTCTATCTATCTATCTATCGTAATCTGTATCTATCTATCGTAATCTGTATCTATCTATCGTAATCTGTTTCTATCTATCTATCTATCGTAATCTGTTTCTATCTATCTATCTATCGTAATCTGTTTCTATCTATCTATCTATCGTAATCTGTTTCTATCTATCTATCTATCTATCTATCTATCTATCGTAATCTGTTTCTATCTATCTATCGTAATCTGTTTCTATCTATCTATCTATCGTAATCTGTTTCTATCTATCTATCTATCTATCTATCTATCGTAATCTGTTTCTATCTATCTATCTATCTATCTATCTATCTATCGTAATCTGTTTCTATCTATCTATCTATCTATCTATCTATCTATCTATCGTAATCTGTTTCTATCTATCTATCTATCTATCTATCTATCTATCTATCTATCTATCGTAATCTGTTTCTATCTATCTATCTATCTATCTATCTATCTATCTATCTATCTATCGTAATCTGTTTCTATCTATCTATCTATCTATCTATCTATCTATCTATCTATCTATCTATCTTAGGTTTTACCTGAACGTTCAGTGAATTTAACCATTAAAGAAAAGAAAAAGAAAAAAAAGAAATTTATCTCAACATTTATTATTCCCAGTTTCTTTTGACATCGTTCCGAATCTTCTGTTTGTAAATTGCTTAACAAAATGGTATTGTTCCCAATGCATTACATCAAAGCTTTACGACTACAACTGGTTCAGCGTGCATTCTTGAAAATTAACCGCTCTTTCTTCAAACTACGCGTAAGTATGGATTTCTCTTTGTCTTCAGTTGTTTTTGTTATGATTATTCTTCCTTTGTAATAATTCAATCTTTTACAGTTGATGGTTTTTCTTCTTTTTTTCTTCTACTTTTTCTTCTTTTTCTTCCAGCTGCTTTCGTTTGGCATTTAAATGATTTTCCTTTCTTCTTCATCATTTTCTTCTTTGCATTTCGTTACTTCATTTCCTCTTTTCACGCAATCATTCATTCCTCAATTATTTCTGCTTTTCATTCATTCAACTTTCTTTCCAATGTTTCTTTCTTTCTATACATAAATTATCTTTTTATTCAGTTCTTTCTCTCTTACGATTTTCTTTTTATTGTTCTTTCTTTCTTTTTCTTTCTTTTTTCACCTCTATCTTTTTCTTTCTTTCTTTCTTTCTTTACTGAAATTTTATTTTTATTCTTTTTTCTCTCGTAAGATTTTCTTTCTTTCTTTCTTTTGATTTGTAATAGTTGCCTTCATTTTATTGTTCTTTCATACAATTCTTATTGCTTTTCCTTTCTTTTTTCACAACTGTCTTTCTTTCTTTCTTTCTTTCTTTCGTTTGATTTGTAATAGTTGCCTTCATTTTATTGTTCGTTTATACAATTCTTATTGCTTTTCCTTTCTTTTTTCACAACTGTCTTTTTTCTTTCTTTCTTTCTTTCTTTCGTTTGATTTTTAATAGTTGCCTTTCTTCATGTTCTCATTGTTTCGACATCACTCCTTTTACTCCCTTTTTTTTCATTCACTTCCCACCCCTTATGGCAATTCGAAGGCCATTCCTCGTTAAGTGGTGTTGACGTGAGACAACCAAAGTCGCACTCAATAGCTGATTGTAAAACGTAATTAACTCTTCGCTGGCTAAAATTGAATCTCAACGTAAAATCCAATTAGTGAAATTTGAAGCAAAAATCTTACCCGAGGCTCTGACCAAGACTTCAGACATCATCCACAAAAAGAATGAAAGCTGTAAAAAAAAAAAAAAAAATGAAGAAAGAAGATCGGCCAAAAAGATGCAATCGCGTAGTACAGGGAAATAGCCGAATCAAAAGATGCGTTTCAGAACTCTTCAAAAGAGTCTCAAAAATGCTGTTCGAACGTTAACAAAATCATTGTTATTATTGATCATTAAGTACACGCTCGAAAAGACCACCGAATGCGGCCGTTAATTTCCACGTTAAGTCGCTACTTGTTTAAAGAAAGCATATTCTAATATGTACACAAATAAAGGGAACTAATTTTTAATTAAACAACTCCAACACCATTTACGATTTAAAGTTAACTCTATGTGTATTTAACTAATCCCTAATCAGCAGGAGTCTAGTGAATCTACATGCTTATATAAAATTTCACTTTATTCGAAATATTTCTCTTATCCGGAGGGTAAATCGACCGAAACTTTGAGATAATAACAATAAAAGATGAAGATATCCGCCTGTATCCCCGAGCTTGAGGTATTATGGTTTCTTATATTATTTAAATTATTCGGGCTGTTATCCTCATCTTCACTGGCATATTCACAACGTTTCGACCGTTGTACGCTCCGGTTGCATCTTCCTGTAGGGCCAATGGCCATTTAGCACAATGGGCAAGACTGGGCTCCATAGTTATAGATGCAGCCAGTGTGCTGATGACATAGCGTCATTAGGCGGAGAGCCTCCTAGACTGAAGTCAACGGGTGTTTCAACGCCCTTCCTCCCGATGGAATCAACAGCCACGTGACCGTGACCAAGGCGAGCTTTCAAGTTGGAAGTCATCGGCCGTGGTTTGACCTGGTGAAAGATGGCTTCCATCAAGTCTGCTTCCCGAAGACTGCGCATCAAAGAATACTTCGGCTTTCAAACCCAGATATGGTGAAGGAATTGGTCAGGTGTCAAGGTGTGCAGCGGCCCTACGAACACATCCGGTCTTAGATCTGGCTTCAACATAGTCTTGAAATATGCTTTGTCATCGCTCACTTTGTGGTTCTATTGCTACACTTTTTCTTTCGAGAGATATTTTCATTTCACTGACGCAGTAAACACATAGCATTTTTAGCATGGAAAGATTTTGAGCAAAAAGCGATTTATAAAATAACAAGAGCAATCGATGAATGATAGATATCATTGATCGTCTAAAAACTATAAATGGAACGGATTAATTAAACGGTTCACTGGCCTCTATTTTAGGTGGGAATTCTTTATTTCCACTTTATTGAATCTCAATACATTGTTTCAAGACTTGTTTCATTGCATCTCACTATTAAAACTTTCTAACAATTGCCGCCATTTTTGACGGCACGGATAAACTAGTTTCAATATAATAACTGAAAAAATATATTTAAACACAACGAATGTAAAAACCTAATAATTGTAAGGACTTAATAAAATTTGCCTTCATCTTTGCTGGCATGAGTAAACTCATATGAATAAAATATTCGAGTGGATATAAAGTGGGTGATCGGTTTTCTATAGCTATCAAGTAATAGACTGGTTCCTCCAGAATACATATTAATCTTAAAAATGGAAACTAATATATTTAAAAACTTATATATAAAGACCTTCTATTAATAATTAAGACTTAATAAAACATGACACACGTTTTTATGGTCAGAATTTGAATGAATAAAAATTTCTACTGTACATAAAAAGGGGAATATTTAAAAAAAATTTTGTTATGCAATAAAATAATCCCAACATAATTACGAGATATTAACAAAAATAATGATTCACGGCCAAATCACGTTGAAACACCTGTTCCCGTGCGATCACAGAAGTTAAGCAACGCCGAGCCTGGTTAGTATCTAGATGAGTGGACTCTTGAGAATACCAGGTGTTGTGAGATTAGATGTACAGGTGGTGTAATGGATATTTGCTCAGATTTGTTAATCGGAGAGCCGAGTTCCAATTCCAGTCGGGTTCGTTATATTCATTTATGCGCAAATATCTTTGGGAAAGGCATGAATCCATTTCTTCTCGCTGCAAATAAGACCTGTATCACTAAATCATTATTATCTCCAAAAATAAAATAAAAATTCTTACAATCTAAAAATATTTTCTGGCTTTAAATAACCTGTAAAGGGTTGATAAACCCCAGAGAACGAATCAGTAAATCAATTTGTCCATAGTATTCTCAGCTGCCTTCTGTAGAACTACATCTCTGCTATCTTGAGTCTTCTCTTCATCTATGAGAAAATCGTCCAGTATTCACTTCTATATAAGAGGATTGATATTACCTGCAGTTCAGCTATGAGATGTAATTAAAAGGAGAGCTAGGAAGATGGCGGACAAGAAGAAGGAGAATGCAATTAATATTTTTCCTATTCCAGCAACATCAAGGCCTTTCAGGATAACCAAATTATATTCCCAGATGTGTGTCGCTTCCCGACTAGGTGAAGCACACGTACGTTTGGGTGGCCTAAATCCAAAAGTTACGCTAATCTAATTAAGCCATCAGAAAAAGACACATCGTTTCCAGCAGCTGGTGCATCGAAGACCCGATTAAATGACATACATTCATCTCAGTTCGATCCCAGCTGTTGTTCCATTAAGATGCGAGGTAGAATTGACAGTCACGCGGACAGAGAACAGAAAAATTGCGTCCTCAAGTACCAATGTTTCACAAGATTTAAATTAGAGAATGGACCTCTAGCACGGGCATCTTCCGTTGAACAAAGTAGTCTTGCAGGTTTGTTTACTTACTAATTTGCTCTTGTGCCAGACAAGATTGGCACTATTTACATTATTCAGACTGTGTGGCGAACGCGCGTCAGTACATACACAAAAGCGACCTCGGATCGCATGCGGACATGTTTGTCAACACCAGTTACATCCCGGTTTTCGCCGTCAGCAGCGGGGCAGCTTGGCATGTCTAGATACGGGCCTCTCTGCAACTGGTCAAGATCCGGGTCTTTGTAAGAGGCCTCATGCAAATAAAAGCTGGGGGAAAAATCAGCAGTCAGCAAGACACGGTGTCTTGTGAAGTCGGTCCGGTGAGCATTTTTGTTCCTCAAGTTGCTGTGTTTTCTGAAGCAGTGTTATTTTTGTTACCTCCCATCTCTTTCACCCCTCTGCCTATTACCCCCCGTAGTTGTTGGGAGAGCAATCTGTTAGGTGTTCGCACCCTTCCCAACAGACACTTTGCTTACATTACAACAGACTGTTGTCCTCATCTTTATTATCATATTTACGACGTTACACTCCGGCTATCTTCAGGCGATATACGTTAGAATTTCGAACCGAACTCTTTATTTTGTCCACCGGGGTAGATTGTTCTAGTTCCACGCGCCATGCCTTTTCTGGATATATCACTTTTTAGTTATTTCCTTTTATTAACGCAACTCTTCAAGTTTTTGTTCACCTCTACTGTAGCCAGGTATTGAACCCACAAGTCACTTTTGGATTACTTTCACCAACGCTTTTATCCACTGGACCATGTGTCCTTGGGGCCCAGTGGATAAAAGCGTTGATTGAAGTAATCCAGTGACTTGACCCAAGAAGTTGTTAGTTCAGTACCAAAAGACCAGCTTTCCCCATTCCCACTCTTGGCCTTGTGCCACATTTTTTTTGTAAATAATAAGAATAAATATCGCTTTCCACTTTGGTAACTAGGTTTTATGAATTTAAGCGCAGTACTAGATTGGCGGTGAGGTTTCATCGTTTTACAGTCGAAATTGATAGATTTAACCATAATTTCTATGTTAACAGTTTATTTTCTCACACTTGTGGAAATCTCTTCCGGCTTCTTGCTTTCCAGTCAAAAAAATTCAAATGCAATGTCAATCGTTATCATTTGTCTTCTAAATTCCTTTTTTTTATATTGTTCCCTTTCCTTAATTATGTATTTTTTTCTGCATATTATTTCACACTCAGTAACACCCTTGCGTCTTAGTGGCTTCATTGTCACGCTTGGGGCGAAATGATTAAAAACAAAACAGAACATGGTCAGCTACTTTAAAATAGAGTAAGCTACATTCATTAAATACCAATAGTTATTTTATAGAAATATTTTGCGGAGATAATATTAATTTTCTGACAGGGACATTTTTAATATTTTCTTAAGCTGTCATTGGCGTTATATTGGCGTTCGTTAGACGAAGCTGTGGACGGAGATCCACAAGTTACACTACACAACTGGTTATACTTATACAAAAATAGTATGCATAAAAGTTCATGAGAGCTTTTTAAGAAACATATAACAACTCAGACAGCTTATGGTTATATAACGATGAAATTCCGGTTCTCGTACGATCACCGAAGTTAAGCAACGCCGAACCTGGTCAGTACCTAGCCGTGTAACTGCTTGGGAATGCCGGGTGCTGTAAACTTGGATGTGCGTCTGGTATAGCTGGTTTAGTCATATCTCGTTTAAACACCGGTTCTGGTACGATCGGCAAAGTTAAGCAACGTAGATCCTGTTCAGTCATTAACCACTTTGGAATACCAGGAGCTGTAAGCTCGAATATGTGGCTGGCATAATTGGTTTACGGGTATATCACGTTAAAACAACAGTTCTCGTACAATCACCGAAGTTAGGCAACGTCGAGACTGGTCATTACCTAGTCGGGTGATCGCTTGGGAATGCCAATCGCTGTAAGCTTGGATATGGCAGACTAAATGTGCGGCTGGTATAATTGGTTTACAGGCATATCACGTTAAAACAACAGTTCTCGTACAATCACCGAAGTTAAGCAACGTCGAGACTGGTCATTAACTCGTCGTGTGGTCTCTTGGGAATGCCAATCGCTGTAAGCTTAGATGTGCGGCTGTTATAATTGGTTTACCGCCATATCTCGTTTAAACACCGGTTCTAGTATGAAGTTAAACACCGAAGTTAAACAACGTCGAGTCTGGTCAGTACCTAGATGGATAACCGCTTGGGAAAACCAGGCATTCTAAGCTTTGGTGTGCGGGTGGTATAATTTGCTTAAGGCATTATAACGTTGAAACACCGATTCTCGTACGATCACCGAAGTAAGGCAACGTCGAGCCTGGTCACCACCGCTTTGGAATATGGGGATGTCTGCGGGTGGTGTAATGGATAACGGCTAAGAATTGGAGATCGGAGAGCCGAGTTCTAATTCCAGTCGCCTTCGGTATATTCATTTACGCGCAAATACCCTTGGAAAAGGAATGAATCTAGCTCTTCTCCCAATCCCAAGTATAGGTTAAATAGTAAGAATTGTACCAGTAAATCATTATTACCCCCCAAATATTCTTCCTCCCTGTCGACTGGGGCTTCAGAATATGCCGACAACACCTCTGCAGAGAGGCAACCCCCACCCAGTGTTGCCACCTGTTTGCTGTAGATGGTGACCCGTAATATCTGGTGACGGGACCCTGGTGGTTGAGGGCTTCAGGAGTCAGGGTTGGATACCTCTGCTTCTCAACACACCACTTTGGCCCTTACTTGGACTAGACGGGCGGTCGGAGAAGCCCGATCCGATTAATCAGCTGGTCATGACAAGTCCAAGCGCCTATAACTATATTAAGTTATGGAGTACTTTATAACTAAATACATTACCCCAAACATAAATCAGCATAAAATACCATCTCTATCCAATTTATAGGCGTTAGAAGGCGATGGCTGAGGTACAGTCGGTTCGAAGAGATCTAGACTTAGACAGGACTGTAAACATGCCAATTTGAGAATTGCAAAAAATGGTTTAACGGGTGCTCTAGCCAGACTTTCCCCTTGAAATGGCAATTTGCTAGTTGAATTAGGAAATAGGAAACATGCCGAAAGTTTAATCAAGATGGAGGTTGTTCATAACATCAAAATAAAAACTTTACTCCACGAAAGACTGGACATTTCTAAGGGAGTCATTAGCAGTAGAGTGTTTGAGCCTTTTATATATATATATATATATATATATATATATATATATATATATATATATATATATATATATATATATATATTATGTGTGTGTGTGTGTGTGTGTTTCTGTTAAGATTTCTCCTTTCCCTTTTTATTGTGATTCTACGCTAATCAATGACCCCCCCCGGCTTCCTAAGGTAGATGTGATTTCTTCAGTTTACATTGGAATCGTAATCACGATCTAATTCATCAAACCTACAAATTCAAATCCTCATGGGTATATATATATATATATATATATATATATATATATATATATAAATATATATATATATATATACACACACACACACACATATATATATATATTGACCACTAATATTATATATATATATATATATATATATATATGTGTATATATATATATATATATATATATACATTTACCACACCACAAAGCCCTAGAAAAATCAAAACCGGGTACAATATTAAGATGTGCTAATTGCAAGGAAAACATCCAGCATACTGACGATCATGCGACTTCTGGAAAAGGGAAAAGGAGATAGTCGAGGTGAAAACATAAACGAAATGTCTCATTCGTAGAGGCAAGGCAAATTGTAGAAAGCTACCTGAAAGTCTCTTCCTAAAATAACGACCGCAACGAATACCAGTTAACCTGACAAATCGGGAGCCCTCATTGAGAAGCTCCTACACTTAGGATCAAATGACTGACCCATATTTTAAAACTACCTGAAAGAAATATACTCCAAGGAAATAGTAAAAACTGAACCACAAAATAAAGCCAAACGGAAGAATTGAAATACAAAATAAATAAATAAAAAAATACATACAAAATCTATCGCTCAAACACAAATCTCCCCTTCAAAAACACGAAATCTCCTGCAAAGCAAAGGTCACTGCGATCTCCTATCCGTTCACCAAAAACCGTTAAAAACTTAAGAACTTATCTCCCAACAAAACAGAACTATCCAAACAAAACCCAGAAATTAACAGTGATCAAATTCCTACCCCAAATCGATTTGACAAACTGGAAAAATGGATTGGGGATAGCCAGAACCCACAAACACCCCAAACCTCCAAACTTCGGAAAATTAAATTACAGCCACATATTAAGCTAACGCCTGAAAACATTTAGCAGTCATATAATCCAAATGGAACTGCCGCGGAATAAAGGCAAACAAATTGCTTCTGCTAATAACAGACCTGTCACCGGCAGTTGTTTGTCTTCAGTAAACATTCCTTAAGCAAAATGACAAACTGAATATAAAATGAAAACCATTAATACAACTACAGACATGACACTGAGATTCGAGCATCAGGCGGTAGGTCCATCCTAATTAGGAATGATGTTCATCAAAGTAAAATAAATTTAACAACTTTACAGGCGACTGCTGTTAAAGTGACCTTATGCAGGCCAATAAAAAACTGTCCATTATGAACCAGTAAATGAAGCTGAAATTCATGAAATCATAAGTCCCTTTTATGATACTATCGGACTTTAACTGTCATAGCACCATATGGGGTTGTAAAGACACATACCAAAATGGAAGGACCTTTGAAACAATAATTTATAACAACGATTTATGCATTTATAATGATAAAAATCAGGTTTCCATAAATCGATTTACTGGCAACTGCTCGGTAATAGACTTATCCCTTCGTGATTCATCAAATAATATGGATTTCTCTTGGAAGGTACTAGCAGACACATGCGATAGCGATCACTTGCCAATCGTCCTAAAAGAAGATAATGGCAAAAGTCCTCTCCGTTTTGGTCGAGCCTACGGGATCGTATACCGCACATTAAATTCGTCCTTGTACCACATCTGACCGCTTGCGGCGGTTAGTAGATATCCTACATTTGGAGATTCATTGTGGAATTCACTTGATTACTTCTAGCAGTTGACTACTTCTTCTACGCACCGCTGGCGAATCTTATATGTGTTGTTCGTGTTCTAAGTACTATCGTTCATTACCAACCTTCGTGTGATTATTCTATTCAAAAAACTGGGTTACAACAGAAACTAATGGCTTGATCAGCGACTTCCAACGCAGTTTTAGAAAAAGAAAGATACACGATGGGCCACTTTTGTTCAACGAAAAGACAATACAACCCTATGGACACAGGATCATTGCTGAAAAGTTAGGGACCTCACTCTCAAGCATACAAGAAACGACTGCAGCCAGTATTCCACTATGGAGAACCAAGCAACCCGGAGTCTTGGTCGAATTAAATAAACGCCCTAAGCAAAAAATGCACCTACTTATATTCCAGGACAAGTTTCAGGGCATATAGAGAAACTATCCTAACCATACTCCCATTTATACGGACAGGTCAAAATGTGAGGACAAGACAGGATGTGAAGCTGTGAGCCAAAATATAACAAAAAAAAAAGCGCCTCCCAAAAGCAAGTTCTATTTTCATTGCCGAGACTGACGCAATAGAGCTCGATCTCAATATCACTACGCAGAACAATAAAAAATAATTGCTAATTAAAAAAAAAATCCAACAATCCTCTCATTATCACTTGTCAGTCGTCCTAAAAGAAGATAACGGCAAAAGACCTCTCCGTTTGAAATTAGGCGGAACGGAATGGGGCGAATTTAAAATGCAAATGTTCTGAAAAACTAGTTGAAGGAAGAAGCATTTCAGGGAAATCCTCAACACTATAGCTAAACATTGCATTCGAAACAATTCAGCACCCCCCCAATACAAAACAAAAAAAACACAAAACAAAAAAAAAAACGCAACAGACCTTGGTTCAATGATAAATGTAAAAAAAACCAACAGGTTAAGAAGAGCAGCTGTGAGAGAATTCTACAAAAACCTACAACCTCTAATTTTCTACAATTTAAGAAACTCCGAGCAAAACCATTGAAAATAAAGAAAACAAGGAAAGAATGCTGGAAAAACTACGTCAACTGACTCAATTCTGCTACAAAAACAAAATCTGTTTGGGATATGATAAAGAAAATAGCAAGCAAATATCAAACAAACACTGTAAAACACCTCTCGATAAATAACTTTAAAATAACCAGCAGAAAGTTTATCATTGACCAACTAGTCAAAACTAACTCTAAAAAGTAATCTGCCAAGAATGGTAGCCAATAATTTCTAAAGCTCAAACAAAAAGCGAAAAAAAACAAACACTAAACTTTTAATCAAATAATGCGGAGAGCTATAACCTAGCATTCACTCTAGAGGAACGAAATGAATCTTTAAGGAAAGGTCACAATACAGGTGTGGGTGCAGATGATGTCCACAACGAATTGATAAAAGTTACACAACAAATCATTACAACTATTATTAAGAATGTATAACAAGATATGGCAATTTCCCAGAAATGTGGAGACAGTCACCCATCATCCCTATTCCAAAACCTGTAAAGGGTGACACAGACATATATTATTAAAATGATTAAGGTAAGTAACCGTGCATTAATCTTTTGTCAAAAACTGATTTATCTCCCCTTGTCGCTATTTGGACGGAGGAATAAATATTTAACTTCCACCGAGAATCGGTTCTTATGCAAAAATGAGCACTACCTTGAAAACATAAAGACATCAAACTATGTTGGATTCTTAGTCACATCGGAGTGGAAGATAACAATAAAGCAGACCCCGTACGCAAATCAGTTTTAGACACGAATATAGATTCAACAACCAAACAAATACACTGACTTTAGGAGGTTAACAAATATATTCAAAAGGAATGACAACGATGATGGGACAATAGTTCTTCGCAATTCAGTCCAAACAAGGAAAATTGAAGTCAGCTTTCAGAACATCTTAAAAGGAATTAGTAGTACTGGCTCGCTTATGCATTGGTCACACGAGAATAACGCACTCGTACTTGCAAAAAACAACGAAGATCAAACAGTATGCCAAGCATGCGAAACGGCGTACACTATTAAACATATATTAACCGAATGTTCAGATATTGCTATCTCAAGATAAAAATGCTATAATATAAACATGAGCTCTTCGAGAAAGAGAAAGTGAACGATATATTTATTAAAAACAGTTGGCCTTTACCAAAAAAATATAAACCAAATGGGAATTTCAATAAAATCAATTTCTCTACAAACTATATCTGAAAAGAATAAATGAATGAACCCAAACTCTCGACATTACGCCTCTTTACAAAAATACGTCAATGAAACCTGATCTCCTACAAAGTAATTTCTTACAAAGAATATATATTCTATTCATACGAACCTAATCTAAAAATCTCGTTGGCATTAAATAACCCATTGATGTTGTCATAAAGGGATTATCCTTTCATCGTGTGAAATTAAAAGTAATTTTCTTGCCTGTACAGAAATGAGTATTGCAGATTTTATAAGTAGATTAATGCATTGACTGTACCACTTCAGTCTTTTTCTGTTCACTTTGTTGAACTGATGTCGATTTTCAGTGATCAACCAGAGATCTTAACTGCAAAGGTCCTCGATTGGACAAACAAATTGTTACAAAAAGAACGCAGATATATAAATTCTATTGTTCACTGAATACAAAGCTTAACTCCATCCGTCAGGAAGGTCTCTGATAGGGAGATTGGAGGTTTTGAGGAGGTGGTTAGGACCAGCAGTAAAAATCTTGGCATTAAATAACCCACAAAACATGCCACAAAACAAAGCAAACCAAACAAGGAGAATGGAAGTCGGCTTTCAGAAAATCTAGTAACGAAGTAGTAATGACGCGCTTACACATTGGCCACACGAGAATAATCCACTCGTACTTGCTAAACAACGAAGATCAACCAGTATGCCAAGCATGCGAAACGGTGTACACTATTAAACATATATTAACCGAGTGTTCAGACCTTGCTCGTTCAAGGCGAAAATGATATAATATACACATGTATGATCTCTTTGAGAAAGCAAAAGTGGATTACATGATATAATTTCTTAAAACGTCGGCCTCTACAATATATATATATATATATATATAAGTAGAGTTACTAAAGAGAAATAACTGAGATATACAGAAAAGGCATGGCACGTGTAACTAGAACAATCTACACAGGTGGACGAAATAAAGGGTTCTTGTTCAAAATTTCAACGTATATCACTTTGTAGCGGAACGGGCCCTGTGTGAGATGGCGTGTGTTTTGGTTAGCCATGTTAGTTGCGTGTTGAAAGGGCTGTTCCCCACAATTATTTATTTTTGTTAGGAAAGGTGTGGAAATCATTAGCAATGGTGAAATACAAAAAGGAACATGGAGTTAAAAACATAACAATTGAATTTATTAAGTATTGAAATTACATGCATGCGAACTGAAAAGTGAGACTGAGTTGCGTCCCTTTGATTAGGTAATTATTTGTACCTAGACTCATAACGAAAGAGTTGATTATTAAAATGCAGTTTAGAAGATTGAGTATGCTGCATGTTAGAGATTGTCTATTGGACAAGTTGGTAAGAGTTCAGAGATTGTACTTGCGTGAAATGCTGTAAAGTTCTTTAACGTCTGACTGCGTTAGTGAAGACGGGAGTTATTTGAGAGTCACATTTTGAAGCTTGGAGTGAGCGGTCGAAATTGTTTGCTGTTGTTGTTGTCTCTCGCGGTGACGAGCTGTGCTGTGCTGTGCTGTGCTGTGCTGTGCTGTGCTGTCTGAATTCCTCGCTCCGTCATACGTGTTCTTGGGTTTAAATACCATGTCGTATCACGTGACAGGCCCCAGAACGAATTTGCGCCAAATTTAATCGTGCGCGTGGGAGTGATCTGATTGGTCGATACTGACCAATCAGCAAGCTAGATTGACGATGATTAACCAATGAATGCCTGTTGATTATTTGTAAGTATGATGTTGGTAATAATGTAACAGGAAGAGTGCATTTCCTAGCAGAGGGTAAACTGGTTGTCGTGGACGAGTTCACAACTTGAACAAGCGTATAAAGGCCGAAACATTGTAAATATGACGAAGACGAGGACTACAGTCCGAACAATGTGAAGAGTGTAAATAATACAACACTAATCTATAGAAATAAAATGAAGTGCTTGTTTGCCTGCTACAGACTCAGAAACTACCAAAGTTGACCTAAGACAACTCTGAAAATCATGACGGTTCAAGAATAATGTCAAAGAACCTATTCTTGGTGGAAGTTAAATATTTATTCCGCAAGCCAAAATAGTGACAAGGGGAGATAAATTAGTTTATGATAGAAGATTAATGCATGGTTACTTATCTTGATCATGTTAATAATCTATGCCAATAAAATCAAGTGTCTTTTTATTCAGACAAAATAAGTTGCCAGGAGAACTGAGGCACCTTATCAATAAACCTGTTAGACGTGGTTAGACCAAAAGACCATAAGAGGAAGACTAAAGACGTTTCAAAAATCAGTAAAATATCTTAATCTTGGCTGTAAACTAAGAATGTCAGTCGGAAGAGTTGGAACACTTACAATATTGTTAAAAGATAGAATTGACGTAGAATCAAGACCATCCGAAACGCGCCATGTTAAGGTCTGTGAGTCTTCTGGGGAAAGTGCGAGGTATTTGAGAAAACTGGCTGCAACTTAACCCATAGTGATAAGCAACTTTTCATGAGAGAACAAAAAGGGTCTTACAAATTGGATAGTAAGCAGCGAACAATATGGCTGGGGAAAAATTAAACTTTTGTACATGGTTTACATAAAATAAAATAATTTATTACGCGCTGGAAAAGTGGGAAACTCCATGTGTAGACAACTAAACTATAATTTCATTCTTTCTTTCCCGAATTTTAATTTTATTTATTCAAAATTTATTCTTTCTTAATAGATCGAAGTCTTTCTTTCTTTCTTTCTTTCATGAAGTTTTATTATGTTTTTTTTCAAAATGATTCCTTTCTTAATAGTACCCAGTCTTTTTTGCAAGAAAGAAAGACTGGGAACTATCTTTCCTGAATTTTTTATTTTATTTTTCAAACTTATTTTTTTCTTATTAGGTCCCAGTCTTTTCTTTCTTTCTTTCTTTCTTTTCTGATGAATTTTATATTTTGAAAATTTTATATTTTGAAATATTTTATTTTTTGAAAATTAATTCTTTTTTAAGAGCTATCAGTCATTCTTTCTTTCTTTCTTTCTTTCTTTCTTTCTTTCTTTTCTGAAGTTTTATTTTATGATTTTGAAATTAATTCTTTCTTAATCGCTCCCAGTCTTTGTTTCTTTCTTTCTTTCTTACGTTTCTATAGAAAAAGGTGCAAAATTCGATTTTTACTAACTATAGACTCTGATGAAACGAAAGATACACAAACTGCAACATCTGTAATCGCAATAATGCCATTGGGTAGAGATTTGTATTCGAGCATTCAACATATTAAAATGGATTTTGTGCTTCAATTCCATTTTACCGGATTCCTTTTTCCTCATGCTCTCAAACGAAATCCTTTCATTATCGCGTTTCTCACTGAACAAGAAAATCATAAAAAATCTACTAATATCCAGTAAAAGATTTTTTAACCATTTTATTTGTATTTTTTCAAAATATATTTCTACTATTTTATTTACATTTTTTAAAAATATATTTTTACAATTTTATTTGTATATATTTTCCCAGCTCGTGAAAGACAAAACGTTAAAACCCGTTTGTCTCACAAACGAATAGCAAACCGAATGTCGCACGAGATAACGCGAGATTTTGCTATTTTGCCAACCGTGGAGATTAAAAAGAGGAGGAAGAATAGGATTTATTTAAATTCGATTAAGAAAAAAAGAAGATTATTGTGAAAGGTAGATGACACACCGACACACCAATAACAAATATATTCACAACAAAGACAGTAAAAAGAAATATCTATATTAAACCAAAAAGAAAGATAAAGGTTTTTTTCTTGACGTCATCCTTTCTTTCGAAACACAAACACAAGAGATTTACAATAAGCCTTACAACAACATTGAACCTTGGAAAAGGAAAGAGAATACATTACCTTCAACTTATTAATGCCAATGGATATGAGCAGCTTCTTGAATAAATAAGAAAATTTGAAATCCGATTCTGTTTAATCTTTGCTTCGATCTAGTCATATTAACCAGCTATGGGTAAAATAACCGTACAGACCGGGTTCTATAGCCTTGGGTGGCAACCAGTTTGGGAGAAGAAAAATCTGAATTAAAAAAAAATAACTGCCTTGTAGGTCCTGCCTTTTTGGGCAAAGGCTAGAAGAAGAGTAAAATTGAAGAAAGGTTTAATCACACGAGAACATGGGTTGATTGTTAATCTTTCCATGGTGGAAATTACCAAAGACTTAAGTTGTTAAATCTGAAAGAAAAAGAAAAATATCATTAGACGCTTAAAAAAAAACACACTTTATATATATATATATATATATGGAACACACTTTATATATATATATATATATATATATATATATATATATATGGAACACACTTTAGATATATATATATATATGTATTATATATATGTATATATATATATATATATATATATATATATATATATATATATATATATATATATATATATATATATATATATATATATATATATACACCAAAGCAAGGATTTGGAAGAACTTGAATACAATACATTATGTCTTCCATACCACAAGTGTTCCTGGGGAAACCAGATGACACGATTCCTGGGCGATTCGAGAAGCTGGTAGGAAAATCTGCTTCTCATATCGCATTTTAAATAAAACCTCACGTTAAACGCTTTCGTCGCATATCCATTTTTTCCTAATAATTATTGTTAATAAATAAATTATAAGTAGTTTAAAATGGGAAGTTATTTTTCATTTTGTTTCTTTTTCTTAAACTGTCATTTATTTACGTACTATGTTTAATTTTGTTTGAATATGTGATTTCATACAAAATGGCCAAAAAGTTTGAAATGCTACATTGTATCTGTTATATGTTCCTATCTTGTCGTATAATATTTCCTTTCAATTTTGAATTCTCCATCTTTGTCTTCATTGGCTAAAACTGGTATCAACAACTTCTCATATCTTATTTTCATCTCTTTTCTATCTTTGTATCTGTAAAAATTAGATATACTCCTCTCTTTTTTTTCTCTTCTCTTGTTAGCAGGGTTGATTTCTTATGCTTTCTTATGCCTTTCTTTTCTCTTTCTTTTTCTTTTTATTGATTTCTTATTTTCTTCCTTTCTTTTTTACTTTAATTTGCTTTTTTCTCTCTTTTCCTTTTATAAATTGAATATTTTTTTTATATATTTGTTTCTTTGCCTTCTATGGAAAATTTTCCAAAATGTAAAAAGAAGTGATGTTTCATAAATTGTATTTTAAAATAAAATCGTTTATTACCATCGTCGTTAACCACCTGATGAGACGTATTTTGACGTCGAACCAAATATGCATTTTTGTCGTGGTAACTTGCATGTTTCAATGTAGCAGTTTAATATATATATATATATATATATATATATATATATATATATATATATATATATTGTTCTGACTGGCGGGTGTTGTAGTGCACCAGGATCCTTTAAAAACTCCATTGGGAGCATCACTCAGTTTAAACCGTACGCCGTTGAAATTTCCGATAGAATGATTTATGAATATCGATTTTGCTAGCCGAGCCAGGGTTTTCATTGTATAGGTTGTGGAAGGAAAGAAATCGAGTTTTGAATAATACATGCGGGGTTACGTCTCGGCTCCAGTGTTCGAAGCTTATCTAAAGAAAATTGGAATATACGTGACGTAAATCAGAATTCACAGGAAATTAAATCATTTTCAAAGTCAAGGGCAGGTGGGTGTCGAAAGAGGCCCGCACCCCAACTTTTTTTTCTTTTATGTCTCGTGTTTTTCTAGGATGCTGGCGATCATGTCTCTCCACAATTTCCTGCTCTTTATAGCGCTTAAAAAATATAGTCTTTTTGCTATCTCTCCTAAACCCTGCTCCGTCTTCCATCCACTGAAGCTCGACTGGAAGATTATGCGTTGTTTTCCCCGACACTCAAAGTTTAAAAATACATCAACATTTTTATTACTACTATATTTGTAAAGCTCGTCTATAAAAATAATATATATAAATGTATGTTCTACTAAGATGAAAAAGAATTTCCAATAGTTTGTAACACGTTTATTTATCATCTCTCAGTTGCGTCACTGTCTTTTGGGAAGAGGGCGGCTCCGTCAAAGGACAGAGTCGCAACCGAGGAAAATTATACTGAGAGGTGCCCAGACCTGGGGAACAGCTGTCCGAGATCGCGCCCTCTCATTGCACCAGAGAGAGGGATCGATGCTCGCATCGAGGCCAGCGCAACCGACGGTTGCGGGATACCGGGCAATTTTTGCTCCTAGCCCAGGTGTACGCGCTCGGGCTCCCCACATTAAACCGCCCTTTGAGCTTTGTGGAAGAATTCAATAAATTCTTATTCAAACGAATGTTAAATGATGCCGTTGGATGTTGACTTGGGGAAAAATCGTTCCCGAAGAATATATTTTTTAAAGAATTCCCTTCGTGAATTTTAGGATTCCATCTGAGAACAGCGCGTTTAAACAGAAAATAAGATACGTGTTTTGATCCTTTTTAATTTTTACTCCAAAATTTAATTTTCTTTCTTCTTTTATTTTCACGTTTTAGTTAATGTTTTAATCTTTCCGTCATCCGTTGTTTGTGGTTGTTTCTTTTTCTTTATTTAATTCTTTCATTCGTTCTATCTTTCTATCCGTTATTTTTTCTCCCTCACTTAAAAAAGTAATTTCTTTCTCCTTTTTCATTTGTTTTTTCATACTCCCTCTTCTTTTAAAATTTTTTTCCTTCTTTCTTTCTTTCTTTCTTTCTTACTTTGTTTCTGTTGTAACCCAGAAATGGTTATTGAATGAGGAATAACCAAAACGGAGGTTGGAAATGAAATGGTAATCTTTATAATATCAACAAAATACAATACTCGCCAGCGGCGTGAAGTAGGTAAACCACTGCTAGCGGTGGCTACTTAGACAGCATATTGCCTCCCACTTACAATAGTGTCCAAGGATTGGGACATACCCATTAGTGTTCATAGGTACGGTATATAACAGTTTCTTTGTTTCTTTCTTTGTTTCTTTCCTTCTTTCTTTCTTTTCCAGAAATATGTATTTTCTTTACACTTTCATTTTTTTTAAAATTCTTCTCAGTAAACAAATAAATCCAATTTAATCCGATTTCATCCGTTTTGAGTCCTGGAAAAATAGGATTGTGTTCAAAACTAAAATATAAGATACAGCAGAATTTTGAATGCGAGTTTGGATGAAAGAACCCACGTCTTATACTCACAGGATTACAATATTTCTTCTTCCTGTGTCCCTTAGGACGTTGGTGATCATCACTCTCCACATTTTCCAGTCCTTTGCAGCTCTTAGTTTTGCCGATCTATTTTAAGGTGGTCACAAAGTCGCTCTACCAGTGAAAACTGTAATCATCTATATAGATCGTATGTGTATAGATCGCTAGGAAGTATAAGACGCACTTAAAAATAGAAATTCCAGGGAAAAAAAAGCTTATTTTCATGTATAAAACGCACCTGATTTTAAAGCAAAGAAAATGTGTAAATTTGTTGAAAAAGAAGATAAAAAAAATGAAAAGACCAAAAAAACGGGTCACTTTGTTTAATTTAGCGATCCGTAAGCATTATATAGAACGTGATAATGACAGTTGTATTTTGTTTTCTTTTTTATCGTGAATTTGTAGTTTTTAAATTTTTTTTTTTATCGTGAATTTTACCTTTGAATTATTTCCAAACTCACGCAGAATCCAGAAAAAGTAAAGAACATTATGAAAGATTTTTTTTTAAAATGATGACAAGGATTTATTGGATAACACTGAAATACATTATAGTATAAAAAGAAATGGTAAGTTCAATCTAAGGAAAACAATAATTGAAACAAAGCAAGTTCAGTCGGCCAATGATGACAATTCCAGAACAACGTAAAGATAAACAATTTTTTCTATCCTCTGCCAGCCGCTATGATGGAGAAAGCATTACCTCGAACCGTCGCCAGTGAGACACGCTGCAAGAGCCACTCCGTTTCGCGAGGCTCGTTCCTTAATCGAGACGCAATCGCGCCAATCCTCCGAAGGAACGCCATCGAACGAGGGCCAATAACCCCTGAAGTCTCCACTGCCACAGGAGTAAAAAAAAATATCTATCAGCAAGAGAAGAATATTTAGCTATTTTTTTTTTATCTCTGCGTCTCGGGCGACGAACCCCGGCTCAACTTACCGGACGAGAATGTATCAGCACAGGTCGCATATTTCTCTTCTCTGATGGCCATACGCCATTAGATAGATATAATCTCTCCAGTAAACAAATAAATCCAATGTGACCCGATTTTGTCCGTCTTGAATCCTGGGAAAAATGTGATTGAGTTCTAAGCTAATGTATAAGATACAACTAACATTTGAACACGATTTTTTGATGCAGGATCACGCTACTTAATCACGTTTACTCCCTAGCTGTGATTTAAATGCTAAGCGGGTTACCAGTTTTAAGACAGACAATGGTTTTATTTGAATAACTAAGGAATTTAATTATAAAAGTAATCGAGAAATCAATCGCTCATTTATTAGGAGCCCAATTATTTTTCAAATTATAATGTTTAAATCTGTATAAGCAAATTATTTATTATTATTATTATTATTATTATTATTATTATTATTATTATTATTCCTTTGATTTCTAGTGTATACTCATTTCTTTCCTGGTCCCGACCAAAGACCTAAGGTCAGAAAAGGAATCATGACATTCTCCACTGGGCAGTTTAAAAAAAAAATCGCACATATTTTACATAGATAAAGCTCTTCGTAAGGCGTGGGCTATACTTGTGAGTACAATTTTTTGTATTTCTTTAAGGCATGGACTATCAGGGATTATTTAATGAGTCTATTAGAATCTTTTCCAATCAATCCGAGGGCTCCAACTACAACTGTTATTATTATTATTATTATTATTATTATTATTATTATTATTAAGATTTGTCAACCTTTTGCTGGTTATTTAAAGCCAGAATATAATTTATATTGCAAGATTATTTTGGAGGTAATAATGATTTGCTGATTTAATCCTACTAATTAACCCATAGCTCGGGAGAGAAGAGGTGGATTTGTATCTTTCGTAAGGATATTTGCGCATAAGTAAATATAACGAATCCGAACCCGGTTCCCCGATCTCCAATTTCGAGCCGTTATCCATTACACCACCCGCACACCAAATCTTACAGCGCCCGGTATTCCCACGCAGTCACCCATCTAGGCACGGACCACGCTCGACGTTGTTTAACCTATTATTATTAGTTATGCACAAAATAAATAACTGCTAATCTGAGCCAGATATGATGCATAAGCTGGTAGATATGCTGAATAAAATTTTAAACTCGGTCATGTGACATATTCTGTTTTAGTGTGCATGTGTTGAATACGAAACTGTATTTTTTTATGCGGCCCTATCATTATGAACAGAAGCATTATGCCATCCCCCACGCAGCCAGTATCTCTTCAATTGCTGTAATAGGGGAAGGTCAGGAACATTCTTTGATACACCAGACGTTCTAATTGGAAATGCCGGGAGAGCTGAGTAATTTTCATTTTTGAATATCACAGTTATGGACACGAGAAAAGCCTTTGATTAGCTTTGATAAAGGTAAAATTGTTTTGGCCAGGAGTCGTATTTAAAATATATCCATTACGAAAACAGATTGTGGGGAGCTGACGTTCAGTTGTAGTGAGTAGCTGTCGGCACTTGTCCGCTATGTGGTAGAAATTACAACCTGCCGACAAGGCATTGAGCGTTCAATAGTTATTAATCCGAAAGTTGAACGAAGGCTATGTACAAGAAAGTACAAGACAAGCGAAACACAGCAGGTGTAAGCATACAACGGGGACGTCTCACAGCTTTTCACTGGCCGGACGCATAAAACTACACGTTGCTTATCCGTTCTCGCTCGTATCGGTGTGCAGCAAGAACTGAGAAAAAGCTGAGTTGAACGCTTACAAGGAAATGACAGAGGTGAAAATAAACGCCTTGTTGAGAAATGAAGAGTCGAACCATTGTCTAATCAGGGGTTCCTATACACGGTCTGGACGGGTTCATAAGTAGAGAGATAACACTTGGGGACAACTTCTGTCACAGCTGACATCTCAGGCCAAGAGATCAGTTTTTCAACAAGCAAGAACTCTAACTCTCCTACCAGCTCTCTGTCTATATCTTCATATCACGACGCGCGGCTTGCAACGCGAATGAGTGGCACCGGAGAATATAAGCTAAGTGGTATAGTACGTCATATCAAATGACGGTTCTGTGTAGGGCACAGGTTCGATTCCTGTCGGAAAACGCATAATTTCTACGAATTTTCTCAAACATTCAGGCCGGTAGATGTAATTAATACTGTCTATTTAAAAAAAAAACAAGAAAAAACAGAGCATTTACTTAAATAAATTGTATCTCTTAGAATAACGTATAAAGAGAAAATATATTAGATAATTATCGATTAGTACATTTCCTTGTATATATGTGTGTGTGTATAAACAAGGAAATGTACTAAATGTATACATATATATATATATATATATATATTGTTGTCATCCACAGACAGGTTGTTTCGCAGTATCACAGCTCATCAGTGTGGCTAGACATCCGATTGCCTCAAGTCGGGAGCAAAACTCGACCGATTTAGCATCAGTCGGAGATTTTACCCCTGAGCTATCAGCGCTCGGTTGAAAGGAAGGCGAATTTTTACGTACTTACTCTTCGAATAAACACGCCAATGCCCGATAGGGCTCGATTCATGGAAAGGCTTTGCGGTATTAGCAGCAGTAGTCATTGTTTACAAATTCACGCTTTCTCTCAAGAGTACTCGACGGGAATTAAATTTTCCGGGTGCGCACAAAACACAACCTCGTAACACAAACGTTCACAAAACACAACCTCGTAACACAAATGTTCACAAAACACAAATTCGTAACGCAAATGTTCAAAAAAATAACAAACAAACAAACCTCGTAACAGAAATTTTCACAAAACAAAATCCAGTCACATAATTGTTCACAAAACGCAAATGTTCACAAAACACATCCCGTAACGCAAATGTTCACGAAACACAACTCCGTAACAGAAATGTTCGCAAAACACATCTCGTAACACAACTGTTCACAAAACACAACTCCGTAACGCAAATCTTCACAAAACATGTCCCGTAACACAAATGTTCACAAAACACAACCCAATAACACAAATGTTTACAAAACACAACCCAATAACACAAATGTTCACAAAACACAACCCAATAATACAAATGTTTACAAAACACAATCGTGTAAAACAAATGTCCACAAAACATAACCTTGTAACGCAAATATTCGCAAAACACAACCCAATAACACAAATTTTACAAAACAATCCTGTGACACGCACGTAGCTGTAAACTAACTGGCAAAATCACTGGGATATAATACATCATAAGGATATTATGCCTGATGTCACATTTGGCGCATGCGTAACTGGTTGGCCATTTCCAGTATAGGTTTACAGTAGAATCAAAAAGGGTTAAACTATACTCGAGTCTGTAAGTATCCATCCAAAATGTCACCTGTTTTAGGAAATATTTTTCCTCTGTAAAGTATGCAGACGGTGTATTCTAAGCCTCACCGACAGGGCAGATCAGATTTGGTGAAGGCAATCAATGGATACATTTAATGTCTTTCAATGAACACACATTTAGCTAAGTGGCCAGTCTGTTGGCCAGGTTTTAAACCGGATCAAAACTTAGGTGACATTTTTAAGAGGTATGTTTACATTGGCGAATGGCAACTTACCAGGAAAGTTTAACTATGGAAGACTAAACTGGACGCCATACAGTCTCTGAAGTAATATACCAGAGCACAAAACCAATGGATAGATGACTTCTAAAATTAATTTCGAAACACAGGTCATGCATTCCATATGAAAGTTGTATTCATGACTTGCCGTCATGAAAACGATACTTTAAAAAATCTTTTGTTAAGAATATCTCCCTTCATAAACTGTGTGCACAGATGTAAGAGGCGATGTGGTTGCAGAAATTGCCTGGCAGCCATTAGTTTAGATGTAATTTATACTTTGTAGAAAAATTAGTTATCTAAAATACTTAAATAACTCTAACTTATTAAACAAGGGAAATGAATTGATGGTCCCATGCAAGCATAAAAATAGCTGTTGAAATACGTTCATCAAGATTCATTTTTACTGGAAATGATAACTATTCCTTTTGTATTTTCTTCTCTTCGCTTGTCTTATGTCAAGCATATATAATTTTTGTACGTTCGTTTAATTTAATGCAAAAATAAAAACAAAACAAAACAAAAAAAAAAATCAAACAAACAAATAATCCCGTTTATTTTAAATATAAAATATAAATCCCGCCTACATTGAATACAAAATATTTTTTGTATTTAAAATAGATTTTTAATATTAAATGATATTTATTTTTATTTGTATATTTTTAGGGTTTCATGTCCGTTTATTTTTATAAAAAAATAATTTTTGTTTTAAAAAAGCCAGTAATTCGAGTTTATGTTTAATATAAAATATAAATCCCGACTTTAAATAAAAATGATATTTTTTATATATAGTTTTAGGTCCGTCTATTTTATTACTAAACTGGACGCCATACAGTCTCTGAAGTAATATACCAGCGCGCAAAACCAATGGATAGATGACTTCTAAAATTAATTTCGAAACACAGGTCATGCATTCCATATGAAAGTTGTATTCATGACTCGTCGTCATGAAAACGATACTTTAAAAAAAATCTTTTGGCAAAAATATCTCCCTTCGTAAACTGTGTGCACATTCCATATTTCTAATATTAACCGTAACATGAAGTATCATGGACGTTCCAGGCTAATGACATAAAACTTGGAAAATCGTGTCAAAATCATAAAAAGAAAACCATGCAAAAAAACACCAAAAAAAAAATAGTGACATATCATCATCATCATAATCATCATCATCATCATCATCATCATCATCATCATCATCATCATCATCATGTCGAGATTGATAAGATTCGCTTGACTTCATGCCGCCATCATTTCCCGTCATCCGTGACAGTGGGTAACTCGTAATTTTCCTTATGTTTAGCCATTGTCTTTTTTGTGTGTAGAAGTATCCCAAATGTCGTCCAAGAAGAAACATTTGGGATACTACTATACAAAAAAAAACAACCCAAAACAATGGTTAAACATCGAAAAGCACAAGGCAAATTAATTCCTTTTTATAATATTTAGAAATATCCACTCTTTGCCTAATGAAATATCGCGAGAATGGAAACACGCGTAGCAAATATATGGAAAATAAAGTATAATATATTTTAAAAAAAATCCACATAATAATAAAAAAAACTTAAAAAAACTTAAAAAATATACCCTTTTCTCTTTTTCCTTATATATATATCAAGTATGTGGTGCAATTCAATTTAGATTACATGAAACATTCATACAAAAAGCAGATAGGGAAGTTAATGATATAAATGGCAAGAATCACTTTCGCAAACAATTTTTAATAAAATACATTTTTAAGGTTGTCCGTTTTTGTAATAATATAGTAATATGAGAATTCTTAGTTCATGCCACATTGACTGAAAAAAAAAACTACCTCTACAAAAGAATTCTCATATTACTATATTAGTACAAAAACGCACAATCTTAAAATTTAAAAAAATTCAACTTCAGCGTTGCAACCGCACGCTCCAAAATTTCTTACAGTTAACAATAACACATTTCTAAAAAAACATATTTCGGATTACATCTTATCTTTCGTTGTCCTGTTATTACCTGGATGTAAAAACATATCTATTTCCATACCTGAGGATGTTTGTATGCACAAACGAAAGCTTGTAGTAAAAAAAAGACCATATACAACTGGAATTTATAAACAGGGCTCATAACATTCATTTGTAGGTTCGAGGTTAGTGTATTTTATTAAAAATTGTTTGCGAGAGTGATTCTTGCCATTTATATCATTAACTTCACTATCTGCTTTTTGTATGAATGATTCATGTAATATATATATATATATATATATATATATATATATATATCATTCGCAGACTACTGTTTCGCAGCTCCTCAGTGCGACTAGACATGCGAATGCCTCAAGCCAGGATTGAAACCCAACCGATTTGGTGTCAGATTTTCTACCACTGAGCTATCTTCATTCGATAGAATGATCTAGCTAAATCTAGTGTATTGTTTTTACGAATGTAAACAAATGCCAATTAGCCATATGGCTCGATTCATTTTACTGAAGAGCTTTGCATTAGCGCAGGTGGCAGTTGTTTATAGAATTAGCTTGTCATTCAACAGTGCTCAATTTAAATATATTTTCAAGTGCTAGAAGAGAGAGAGAGAGAGGGGGGAGAAAAAGAAAGAGAGAGATCAGATCATTCGAGTCAAATTTTATCAAATCTTATGCATTCCTACAAAGGGTAAGAAAACAACCAGACATGGTTAACAAATCAGTCTTTTGATCCTTAAATGGCGGGAAAAGGTTGCACGAACGGAAAAACGAGAAAATTCATTCTAAAGTTTTTTTATGGTTATTTTCGCTTTAATTATACATAAAAATCTAAAAGAATGGTATTTGAATTCTAAAAGATTTCTAATATCATTCTTTTAGATTTTTATCAAAAATGAAACAAAAAGAGAAATTAAATAAATATTCTGAAGCTTAATATATGTTAACGGCATGATATTTCTCTATCTTCTAATATTTCATAGAGTTGTGGCTTCTTTGCATCAAGCAGTCACCATTTTTCGCCTCTTTTGTCTTCCAGATGTATTCATGCAGACGCAGCACAGTCTTTCGTTTGTTATTCCAGCTTTAATTGCAGGCGAATACTCCAAGACATGACGTAAACTCATAAATCCCAGAGTTGTTAATTAACCATTTCGACTTGAAACATGATTGAATGGTTCCTTTGTCGTTATGGCCTTCCTCTATGGCAGTGAATGGCGGACAATCTGCTTACAGATAAAGAAGAGGTCTAAGGCAACAGAGAAGTGGTTAGATGCTGGGAATATCATCCATTGAACACGTGAGCAACGACGGGTTTTAGGGAAAATGGAAACCAAGAGAAAACCCATACTTAAAATAGAATACTTTGTTAACCGCAGGTGGTTACAGAAAGTAAAACCGAGAGAAAAGACTGGGTATAGCTGGAACCGAGGAAACGATAAAAGCTGAGCGGTGTTCAACAAAAAGATGGCGATTGACGTTGCATTTAAATTTTTGATGGTTGTAGTTATCAGGGAAGCAAGGAAGCGGAAGAGAGTTCCACAGGCGGGAAGTGCGTGAAAAGCAACTGTTAGAGTTACTTTTAACTAATTTAACAGTAAAAGGGTGGGACCTAGATGCCAACCACATTCCACAGATTCCAACCACCTGAAGAAGGCCGAAGCGTACAACGGCCGAAACGTTGTAATAAATATAGCGACAAAGATGAGGACAATAGTCCGAATAATGTAAATAATATATATATATATATGTAAATAGTATCTATCTATCTATCTATATATATATGTATACTTTGTAATAAATATGAACTTTGTAATAAATATGGCGACAATGATGAGGACAATAGTCCGAATAATGTAAATAGTATATATATATATATATATATATATATGTAAATAGTATATATATATATATATATATATATATATATATATATATATATATATATATATATATATATATATATATATATATATATATATATATATATACTTTGTAATAAATATAAACGTTGTAATAAATATGGCGAAAAAGTTGAGGACAATAGTCCGAATAATGTAAATAGTATATATATATGTGTGTGTGTGTAAATAGTATATATATATATATATATGTAATTAAGTAATTCATCGAGTCTGAAACCTCAACAGAATGCTGAAAGCACTGTCACAGAATGCAGAAAGCACTGGACGGCCGTTTCGTCCTATATTTGGGACTCATCAGCAGTGCGCATCCACTTTGTCAAGCGAACACCCTACCAACTGTTCTACGGGCCTCGGTGACGAAGAGGTAGCAAATCAGACTCAATATAGCGCCGCTCACTCATTATTCCGTGGTGGAACCCAACTGAGATTCTCTGTAACCATAGGAGTGTGTCCCCGGATCTGGATCAAGCGGTGATATATAAGTAATAATTATATATCACCGCTTGATCCAGCTTCTAATAGCTCCAGTTGGGGCGGCTTGGTGATAGTAGTCGTGGCTCCCGGGGACACACTCCTATGGTTACAGAGAATCTCAGTTGGGTTCCACCACGGAATAATGTGAGTGAGCGGCGCTATATTGAGTCTGATTTGCTACCTCTTCGTCACCGAGGCCCGTAGAACAGTTGGTAGGGTGTTCGCTTGACAACCTAACTGTCAGGGTTTCAATTCTCGGTAGTGGATGCCATATATATATGGACACACAATTTAATGAAGAGAATTAAAATGCAAGTTTGAGTTTTCTAAATTTTAACTTAGTATAAGTTCAAATATCCACTTTGTTGGCAAATCTTCAAGCCAAATCCCCCACTCAGAATTAACACTAAATAATGTACTACGATGTTATGTAGGCATAACAACATACTCGCAAAGACACACATATATATATATATATATTATAATATTTGTTAATTTTTATAATAGATTATATAAAAAAACATTTTACATTGTTAAACAAAAGCTTTCATGTTTCAATACAATGATTGTACTTCCTCAGGCGATTGTAGATAAATTGTGATAAAAATGAAAATTTTTTTATTTTTATCACAAGTTATCTACAAT
>OZ038501.1:30595364-30612864 GCA_964036315.1 Acanthosepion esculentum | reverse complement strand
GGTTTTTGAAAGAAAAATAATTACCAGCACTACATTATTGACAGCAACACTTTTTTGGAAAAAAAAAATATTACCAAAAATACTTTTTGAAAAAATATTACCAGCAATAAAAAAATTGTTGGCATTAAATTACACATTGAGGTTGATATGCCGTAAACCAAACCAAACCAAAAATATTACCAGCAATAAAAATCTTGTTGGCATTAAATTACACATTGAGGTTGATATGCCGGAAAACAAACCAAACCAAAAATATTACCAGCAATAAAAATCTTGTTGGTATTAAATTATACATTGAGGTTGATATGCCGTAAACCAAACCAAACCAAAAATATTACCAGCAATAAAAATCTTGTTGGCATTAAATTACACATTGAGGTTGATATGCCGTAAACCAAACCAAACCAAACCAAAAATATTACCAGCAATAAAAATCTTGTTGGCATTAAATTACACATTGAGGTTGATATGCCGTAAACCAAACCAGACCAAAAATATTACCAGCAATAAAAATCTTGTTGGCATTAAATTATACATTGAGGTTGATATGCCGTAAACCAAACCAAACCAAAAATATTACCAGCAATAAAAATCTTGTTGGCATTAAATTATACATTGAGGTTGATATGCCGTAAACCAAACCAAACCAAAAATATTACCAGCAATAAAAATCTTGTTGGCATTAAATTACACACTGAGGTTGATATGCCGTAAACCAAACCAAACCAAAAATATTACCACCAATAAAAATCTTGTTGGCATTAAATTGCACATTGAGGTTGATATGCCGTAAACCAAAACCAAACAAAAATATTACCAACAATAAAAATCTTGTTGGCATTAAATTACACATTGAGGTTGATATACCGTAAAACAAACCAAACCAAAAATATTACCAGCAATAAAAATCTTGTTGGCATTAAATTACACATTGAGGTTGATATGCCGTAAACCAAACGAAACCAAAAATATTACCAGCAATAAAAATCTTGTTGGCATTAAATTACACATTGAGGTTGATATGCCGTAAACCAAACCAAACCAAAAATATTACCAGCAATAAAAAATCTTGTTGGCATTAAATGACACATTGAGGTTGATATGCGGTAAACCAAACCAAAACAAAAATATTACCAGCAATAAAAATCTTGTTGGCATTAAATTACACATTGAGGTTGATATGCCGTAAACCAAACCAAACCAAAAATATTACCAGCAATAAAAATCTTGTTGGCATTAAATTACACATTGAGGTTGATATGCCGTAAACCAATCCAAACCAAAAATATTACCAGCAATAAAAATCTTGTTGGCATTAAATTACACATTGAGGTTGATATACCGTAAACCAAACCAAACCAAAAATATTACCAGCAATAAAAATCTTGTTGGCATTAAATTACACATTGAGGTTCATATGCCGTAAACCAAACCAAACCAAAAATATTACCAGCAATAAAAATCTTGTTGGCATTAAATTACACATTGAGGTTGATATGCCGTAAACCAACCCAAAAATATTACCAACAATAAAAATCTTGTTGGCATTAAATTACACATTGTGGTTGATATACCGTAAAACAAACCAAACCAAAAATATTACCAGCAATAAAAATCTTGTTGGCATTAAATTACACATTGAGGTTGATATGCCGTAAACAAAACCAAACCAAAAATATTACCAGCAATAAAAATCTTGTTGGCATTAAATTACACATTGAGGTTGATATGCCGTAAACCAAACCAAAAATATTACCAACAATAAAAATCTTGTTGGCATTAAATTACACATTGTGGTTGATATACCGTAAAACAAACCAAACCAAAAATATTACCAGCAATAAAAATCTTGTTGGCATTAAATTACACATTGAGGTTGATATGCCGTAAACCAAACCAAACCAAAAATATTACCAGCAATAAAAATCTTGTTGGCATTAAATTACACATTGAGGTTGATATGCCGTAATCCAAACCAAACCAAAAATATTACCAACAATAAAAATCTTGTTGGCATTAAATTACACATTGTGGTTGATATACCGTAAAACAAACCAAACCAAAAATATTTCCAGCAATAAAAATCTTGTTGGCATTAAATTACACATTGAGGTTGATATACCGTAAAACAAACCAAACCAAAAATATTACCAACAATAAAAATCTTGTTGGCATTAAATTACACATTGTGGTTGATATACCGTAAAACAAACCAAACCAAAAATATTACCAGCAATAAAAATCTTGTTGGCATTAAATTACACATTGAGGTTGATATGCCGTAAACCAAACCAAACCAAAAATATTACCAGCAATAAAAATCTTGTTGGCATTAAATTACACATTGAGGTTGATATGCCGTAAACCAAACCAAACCAAAAATATTACCAACAATAAAAATCTTGTTGGCATTAAATTACACATTGAGGTTGATATGCCGTAAACCAAACCAAACCAAAAATATTACCAACAATAAAAATCTTGTTGGCATTAAATTACACATTGAGGTTGATATACCGTAAAACAAACCAAACCAAAAATATTACCAGCAATAAAAATCTTGTTGGCATTAAATTACACATTGAGGTTGATATACCGTAAAACAAACCAAACCAAAAATATTACCAGCAATAAAAATCTTGTTGGCATTAAATTACACATTGAGGTTGATATGCCGTAAACCAAACCAAACCAAAAATATTACCAACAATAAAAATCTTGTTGGCATTAAATTACACAGTGAGGTTGATATGCCGTAAACCAAACCAAACCAAAAATATTACCAGAAATAAAAATCTTGTTGGCATTAAATTACACATTGAGGTTGATATGCCGTAAACCAAACCAAACCAAAAATATTACCAGCAATAAAAATCTTGTTGGCATTAAATTACACATTGAGGTTGATATGCCGTAAACCAAACCAAACCAAAAATATTACCAGCAATAAAAATCTTGTTGGCATTAAATTACACATTGAGGTTGATATGCCGTAAACCAAACCAAACAAAAATTTTACCAGCAATAAAAATCTTGTTGGCATTAAATTACACATTGAGGTTGATATGCCGTAAACCAAACCAAACCAAAAATATTACCAGCAATAAAAATCTTGTTGGCATTAAATTACACATTGAGGTTGATATGCCGTAAACCAAACCAAACTAAAAATATTACCAACAATAAAAATCTTGTTGGCATTAAATTACACATTGAGGTTGATATGCCGGAAACCAAACCAAACCAAAAATATTACCAGCAATAAAAATCTTGTTGGCATTAAATTACGCATTGAGGTTGATATACCGTAAAACAACCCAAACCAAAAATATTACCAACAATAAAAATCTTGTTGGCATTAAATTACGCATTGAGGTTGATATACCGTAAAACAAACCAAACCAAAAATATTACCAACAATAAAAATCTTGTTGGCATTAACTTACGCATTGAGGTTGTATGCCGTAAACCAAACCAAACCAAAAATATTACCAACAATAAAAATCTTGTTGGCATTAAATTACACATTGTGGTTGATATACCGTAAACCAAACCAAACCAAAAATATTACCAGCAATAAAAATCTTGTTGGCATTAAATTACACATTGAGGTTGATATGCCGTAAACCAAACCAAACCAAAAATATTACCAACAATAAAAATCTTGTTGGCATTAAATTACACATTGTGGTTGATATACCGTAAAACAAACCAAACCAAAAATATTACCAGCAATAAAAATCTTGTTGGCATTAAACTACACATTGAGGTTGATATACCGTAAAACAAACCAAACCAAAAATATTACCAACAATAAAAATCTTGTTGGCATTAAATTACACATTGAGGTTGATATACCGTAAAACAAACCAAACCAAAAATATTACCAGCAATAAAAATCTTGTTGGCATTAAATTACACATTGAGGTTGATATGCCGTAAACCAAACCAAACCAAAAATATTACCAGCAATAAAAATCTTGTTGGCATTAAATTACACATTGAGGTTGATATGCCGTAAACCAAACCAAACCAAAAATATTACCAGCAATAAAAATCTTGTTGGCATTAAATTACACATTGAGGTTGATATGCCGTAAACCAAACCAAACCAAAAATATTACCAGCAATAAAAATCTTGTTGGCATTAAATTACACATTGAGGTTGATATGCTGTAAACCAAACCAAACCAAAAATATTACCAGCAATAAAAATCTTGTTGGCATTAAATTACACATTGAGGTTGATATGCCGTAAACCAAACCAAACCAAAAATATTACCAACAATAAAAATCTTGTTGGCATTAAATTACACATTGAGGTTGATATGCCGTAAACCAAACCAAACCAAAAATATTACCAACAATAAAAATCTTGTTGGCATTAAATTACACATTGAGGTTGATATGCCGTAAACCAAACCAAAACAAAAATATTACCAGCAATAAAAATCTTGTTGGCATTAAATTACACATTGAGGTTGATATGCCGTAAACCAAACCAAACCAAAAATATTACCAGCAATAAAAATCTTGTTGGCATTAAATTACACATTGAGGTTGATATGCCGTAAACCAAACCAAACCAAAAATATTACCAACAATAAAAATCTTGTTGGCATTAAATTACACATTGAGGTTGATATGCCGTAAACCAAACCAAACCAAAAATATTACCAGCAATAAAAATCTTGTTGGCATTAAATTACACATTGAGGTTGATATGCCGTAAACCAAACCAAACCAAAAATATTACCAACAATAAAAATCTTGTTGGCATTAAATTACACATTGAGGTTGATATGCCGTAAACCAAACCAAACCGAAAATATTACCAGCAATAAAAATCTTGTTGGCATTAAATTACACATTGAGGTTGATATGCCGTAAACCAAACCAAACCAAAAATATTACCAACAATAAAAATCTTGTTGGCATTAAATTACGCATTGAGGTTGATATGCCGTAAACCAAACCAAACCAAAAATATTACCAGCAATAAAAATCTTGTTGGCATTAAATTACACATTGAGTTTGATATGCCGTAAACCAAACCAAACCAAAAATATTACCAACAATAAAAATCTTGTTGGCATTAAATTACACATTGAGGTTGATATGCCGTAAACCAAACCAAACCAAAAATATTACCAGCAATAAAAATCTTGTTGGTATTAAATTACGCATTGTGGTTGATATGCCGTAAACCAAACCAAACCAAAAATATTACCAGCAATAAAAATCTTGTTGGCATTAAATTACACATTGAGGTTGATATGCCGTAAACCAAACCAAACCAAAAATATTACCAGCAATAAAAATCTTGTTGGCATTAAATTACACATTGAGGTTGATATGCCGTAAACCAAACCAAACCAAACCAAAAATATTACCAACAATAAAAATCTTGTTGGCATTAAATTACACATTGAGGTTGATATGCCGTAAACCAAACCAAACCAAAAATATTACCAGCAATAAAAATCTTGTTGGCATTAAATTACGTATTGAGGTTGATATACCGTAAAACAAACCAAACCAAAAATATTACCAACAATAAAAATCTTGTTGGCATTAAATTACGCATTGAGGTTGATATGCCGTAAACCAAACCAAACCAAAAATATTACCAGCAATAAAAATCTTGTTGGCATTAAATTACACATTGAGGTTGATATGCCGTAAACCAAACCAAACCAAAAATATTACCAGCAATAAAAATCTTGTTGGCATTAAATTACACATTGAGGTTGATATGCCGTAAACCAAACCAAACCAAAAATATTACCAACAATAAAAATCTTGTTGGCATTAAATTACACATTGAGGTTGATATGCCGTAAACCAAACCAAACCGAAAATATTACCAGCAATAAAAATCTTGTTGGCATTAAATTACACACTGAGGTTGATATGCCATAAACCAAACCAAACCAAAAATATTACCAGCAATAAAAATCTTGTTGGCATAAAATTACACATTGAGGTTGATATGCCGTAAACCAAACCAAACCAAAAATATTACCAACAATAAAAATCTTGTTGGCATTAAATTACGCATTGAGGTTGATATGCCGTAAACCAAACCAAACCAAAAATATTACCAGCAATAAAAATCTTGTTGGCATTAAATTACACATTGAGTTTGATATGCCGTAAACCAAACCAAACCAAAAATATTACCAACAATAAAAATCTTGTTGGCATTAAATTACACATTGAGGTTGATATGCCGTAAACCAAACCAAACCAAAAATATTACCAGCAATAAAAATCTTGTTGGCATTAAATTACACATTGAGGTTGATATGCCGTAAACCAAACCAAACCAAAAATATTACCAACAATAAAAATCTTGTTGGCATTAAATTACGCATTGAGGTTGATATGCCGTAAACCAAACCAAACCAAACCAAACCAAAAACCGAAATTCTTCACGCTGTCTCAAATCATTATTAATGAATTTGCGCATTTAGGTGTGTTTGTTAGGAAATTATTATCGCGACAAAATTGTTGTTTTTTAGTTTCGCTGTGACGTTATTAGAACACTAACCATGGGTATATAGTACCCAGCGCAAATGTTTCTATTTTTAATTACAATTTTCAATACCTGATTTTCTTACCTAAATAATATATTTTTCAGTTCCTATTTATGTTAACTCAAAGTACAAACTTTGAAGTGCTTTCATGTAAAATATTTCAAATAAAGATTTATATTTAATATTTTTTGATATTTTCAAAATCGGGTATACTGTACCCATGGGTAGTAGTGGTGTAACTTTAATTGATGGTTAGTGTTCGAGGGTTAATAGCAGAAATAATATTTCTTTGCCATTAATTATCCGTCACACGGGGTGCTGAAATATTTTCAGCGCACTACTTTCCCCAAATAATTATTTTAACGATCGAACATCACTAGAGTGTCTTTCGGAATTTAAGCCGTAAGATGCCTTTCAAAACCTCGGCAGAGAATGAAGAAACAGGAAAATCTCATTAGAAACAAAAAAAAGAAGAGGTCTCAAATCTTACGCAATATCAATTCTCCTGTACGAAAGTTATACAATTCCTTCACAGAGGAAAGAGAAGAGTGGAGGCAACAGACATATGACTCTACAGGAGGATACTGAGAATACCATTTGGCGGCACATGTGAGCAACGACGAAGTTGTGAGGAAAATGGAAACAAAAAGTTCACTAAAATCAGAAGGAAATAGTTGAAATTTCTACGACACATACTGAGGAAAGAATGTTTGGAAAATTTGATACACATAGGACATATTGAAAAGAAAAACAGAGAGTAACTTAGATAACGTGCTTGTGTGAATGTTTGGAAGAACAGTGGTGTGGATACTAAAAAAAAGACAAACTTTGCTAATATTTACAAAGTTTAGGATGTTGTGGAGAGCCTGATGGCCAACGCCCTGAAACCGCATATCGACAACTTAGCATCACATTATTCCTTCATACGGCTGTATTTTCCCTAATAATACGGCAATCTGAAAGAATTATCTTTGAAAAGTTCAGCGGATTACCGAACTTATTGTATTAAACGCGAACAAATGTCATGTCTTATTATACGAAAGATTTAAAGGTCAACTAATGTCTTATGTTCGTGTCCCTATCATTCTAGATAAATACCAGACCCCAGAAGGAAATTATTTAATGGTAACTCGCTTCCCAGCGCGAATGATAACTCCTCTACCCGATGAAAAATTAGTAAAAGACGGTCTAGCATGCGAAGCGTTTAATCTGGCTGCAGCAATGATTCTTGGGTTAGAGAACAGATAATAGACAAAGTAGATTACTTAAATAGACATAAAAAAACAGGGCTCTAATATTTCGATATATAAATGATAATCTTCAGTTCGAATAAGAGAAAAGGAAAGAATATATCAAGGTGGAAGAGACTAAGATGAGATTATTTGATAAAACAAATATCATCTGATTGCGATAGATTGAATATCTTAAACTACAATAAACCACTACATGTTATCAGGTTATCCTATAAGCAATGCCAAAAATCTATCCCAGAACACTTAATAATTTCGCTCTTTGAAAATGCTTAAAAGACAACAATATATTCAATCAGGTCATTCCATAAAGTTCAAAATCTAATAATTACGAATTGAATGATATTATCACTATCCTAAATGTCTAAAGGATAAAAATAAGCTATCAGGTCATCCCATAAATAAATGTCTGAAATATGATAGCGACGTATTGAATTACGCTAATCTATTAGATCGGTCGAAAAAATAATGTCCGGTTTTTTAAAAATATAAACATTTCGTGATCTAATATATTCGGTTGTTCAGAAAATAATGTGACAACTCTCGTCATAACAGGTGCCTATTTGCTACTGCTCGTAACAAATGCGAGTCCTCGAAGAAGCTAAGTCCTTATTGGCTGAGAGAATGAGGCACTGCATAGCTTCTAAAAAGTTTGGCTCTTCTGACTACTGGCGTCTCTGTAATAGGGCGCTAAATAAATGAAAGATCTCTATTCCTCCCCACATCTTCAAACGATTTGAAGTTATCATTTTCTGCTGATAAAGCTGAATGCTTTGTCCGTAAAGTCTCCTCAAACTCTACTCTTGACTCATGCCTTCTTTCCCACTTAGAACTGATTCTCTGTTGAGTGATATGCATATAACCCCATCCATGGTTTCTGCTATCATCTCTAACCTCTATCCTCGCAAAGCATGTGGATCTGATGGCATCCCTGTAATAAGAACTGTGCTCCCGAACTAGCTTCTGTTCTCTCTAAACTGTCTCCTGCTTGCTGGAAGTCAGCGTCTGTCGTTCCAGTTTTTAAGAACTGTCTGACCGATCCAAGTATCGACCTATTAGCCTTCTGTCTCTGTTTCGGAAAATTCCTAGAGGCTCGAATCAATTGTGGATTAGTTCATCATCTCTCACCAAAGGGCCTTTTCTCAGACAATCCGGTTTTCATTTCTCTATATCAACTGCTGATGTACTAGCGATAATTGTGGAAAGAGTCTATCATGATCTGGACAAAAACGGTGAAGCCCGGACTGTAGCATTAGGCATCTCAAAAGCCTTTGACATAGCCTGCCATACTGAACTTCTCCACAAGCTGAAAAGCTACGGTACCTCCGGACACATTTTTCAGCTGATTCAATCGTTCTTATCAAATCGTGAAATTAATGCATTCCTGAAAGAAAAATTTGGTATTTTTTCCTAATCAATTTACTAAGACTACCAAGAAAATAATCCGCGAACTTGAAAAGATCACAACGAGAACTAATCGACATGATAAGTCTAAATTATTTAACCAAACCTGTTTGAGTATATATATATATATATATATATATATATATATATATATATATATATATATATATATATATATATATATAAACTGTCCGAATGTTCTTTTTATCCGAGCGCTTTCGGCTATACATTTAGCCATTTTCAAGGATTATATTTTAACTGTTAAAATAAGAAATAGTTTGTTGTATGTATGTTTTATAAAATGTTTTCATTTTTCAAAACACGGTCAAGATATTATGTCCATGTTCAAAGTTAATATTATTAAGTGTTGTTTTTTTTGTTTTTATTAATAAGGCTTCCAATATTTTTAGCCTTTTGTTGCATGTACATGATGCTATTATATTTGTGTTGTCAACAAGTATGTTACGAATAGTGTCCGGTAGGTCTCCATGAATATTTAAATGAGATCTAATTGAGCTATTGTCAGAAAGGTGGAGAGTGAGTCTTCGTGCCAAACATGTTGTAGTGTGGCCTATATAATTATTTACGAAGTTTGATTGATCAGGAATACAATTCCTTAATGGGCATTTAAATGGAAATAATAATAATAAATAATGGAAGCCTTATTAATAAAAAAACAAAAAAAACAACACTTAATAATATTAACTTTGAACCTGGACATAATATCTTGACCGTGTTTTGAAAAATGAAAACATTTTATAAAACATACATACAACAAACTATTTCTTATTTTAACAGTTAAAATATAATCCTTGAAAATGGCTAAATGTATAGCCGAAAGCGCTCGGATAAAAAGAACATTCGGACAGGTTTTATATAATTTATCATCTGAAAAAAAAAAATTACATCGCATGAGAAATTGTATAAAAAACTAAATAACAGCACCTTGTCTGTTGTTTTCAATGAAATGTGCATGAAAGAAGGATTGCTGCCCAAATACACAATATATATATATATATATATATATATATATATATATATATATATATATATATATATATATATATATATACATATATTCACACAGGTTTCATTAAATAATAGACATCTTGTCTGAAGTTATTAAGCAAATCATATAAACTTCAATAATTCAAATTTGGTTTGAAAAAAAATTGTCAAATTTTAAACAATCAATTTAGATGCTAAAACAAAGCCTGAGTTAAAATTTTAGGTCGTATCAATATGTTTTATTGAAATTATTGAACTTATTTGATGTATTCTTAAAAATTGCCAGTAATTAGGCAAAACCAAATAATCTCATTTTACTTCAACAAAAAGGTAATTAAATCATCAAAAATTGCTCAACACCTATAATAGTACGAATAACAAACACACGTGATAAGTGTTTGAATCCTTTACATTTTAATAAAGTGATCCTTCTTCTCAATAACAACTAATAATCTATTAATTATTAATTTTATTAATCTCTTTACTTCGGCAGGTTCAATTTCCGACATGGTAGATCTAATAGGCCTGCTATGCTGTTATATTGTTTGCCACCTTAATATAATTTCATCTTCACAATTAACCATATATTTCCCTATCTATCTATCTATCTATCTATCTATCTACCTATCTATCTACCTATCTATCTACCTATCTATCTATCTATCTATCTATCTATCTATCTATCTTAAACTATTCTAAAAGGAACGTCCACAACGTTAATGACTAATCGTTAAAGTGTAGAAACTTTAATCCAAAGACTCACGAATATTTCTGCAGTCGGAACTCTTAATTTGGAATTCTAACTTCTGTATTCTTTGAAAGCCACCGATCCCAAAACGTATTTAAATACATTTGGCAGAATTACGGACTTTAATCGAGCCATGTTACATTGGAGTATGTCATGCGAAAGTTGTCTTTCGCACGGAGCCTCGATTTGGAAAGGCCTGCCTCATTTTCACTTATTTCGTGGCCCGTCAATGATTGCTTTCCAAATCCAGAACTATACACAGGAACCTCAATAAGTCCGCAAAGAGATCGCGAAAAGGAAAAAAAAAACACATTTGTATAGATTATTCAGTACGACCTCTTTCTTTTCCGTACATTCCGTGGCAAATATTAATTACAGGTACTAGACATTTTGCGGTAAACATTGCAGATATAAATTTAACCAATTGTAAGGGGTTTGAGTTTTTGATATACCATTGTAGTGTGACGTTTTCACACTAAATGCTAATATATATACGAGACTAAATCTTTTATACGTAAAATTATTGTTTTTTTTTGTAATGGTCTTCGCCCTGTGCAAGGCGCGAGAGCCACTCAAACTAGAGGCTTACAAAGTAAGAGGTACAGATTATGCGAGCATGTAGGGAAGATAACGGTTAACTCTAGATATGAACATTAAGATTGTAGTGATCGGGAACGCATCAACTTGGTAGTCGGTTCCACAGAGCATCGGTTCGCGGGGGAGAAGCTTCTCGAGTGGAACATAGTTCTCACTAATGGAATACGAAGGGAATGAGGGTGGTTCTTAGCCGTGAATATTAGATGCAGATTTGCTAGCAAAAAAAAGAAAAGAAAGAAAATCACTTGTAAAATTAATCTTGACCCTGATCCCGATGGGGTACTGCTAAGAAAATAAGAAGCAAAAAAAAAAAAAAAAAAAAATAGAATGAAAGAAAAACTTCCATAAAGTAAATAATTAAAACTTCTATAGGGCAATGAGTGCTGGACCATCATATCATAGACGGAGAAGAGACTTGAGGCATCAGAAATGTGGTTCTACAGTAGAATGCTGAGAATGAACCGAACATGTGCGACGACGAACTTTTAGAGAAAATGGAAAAAAGGACACTTATACTTAACATCAGGATGGGACAGTTGAAATCTTTAGGGTGCATAATGAGGAAAGAAGGTTCGGAAAATTTGGTACTCACAAAACAGATTGAAGGCAAGAGGAACAGAGGAAAGCAGAGCATAACCTACCTTACGAGTAAATGTATGGCAGAACAGGGGTTAGGACAGATAGCAAGAAGACAAACTTTACTAAGGGCTAGAAAGGACAGGAAGTTGTGGAGAGCCATGATTGTCCACATCCTATTTGAACGTTCATAATATTTAAGAAATAAATAAGATCAATAAGTTCCGCAAATACAAAATAGCCGTGGAAATTCCATTATAGCATTGTTAAAGATTGGAGTTTAACAATTTTAGGAAAATATTGCAATAGCAAGAAATATGGATGCAGGTCATTATTTAAAGAAGTAAGAGGGTACAAATGTCATTTTTTTTTGCATTTCACTGAGGCTTGCAGCCACGTCACGTCGAAACATCGGTTCCCGTATGATCCCTAAAGTTAAGCAACGTTGAGCTTAGATAGGTGACCGCCATGGAATACCAAGTGCTGTAAGCGTGAATGTGCGGGTGGTGTAATGAATACTGGCTTGGAATTGTTAATCACTGTTGTGGCCTCGTTGGGGCCCTCAAAGGTCTTTAAGGGTCCTCGTCGCCAAGTTGTGGCCTTGTTGGGGCCAGAAATAACGACACAAAGAGAGGATCTGAGTTAAACAAATATATTAAGAGAAACAGTAATACAAACATATACAAACGAGAGTGTTACAGGAAGAATGTTCGGTCCGACTGTCAGAGCTGACTGCTGGAAACTCCCCTCTTCAAAAAGGCAGTAACTGCTCCTATTTATAGCTGGGAGAGTCCATGCGTACGTGAGTAAATTACCATAACAATTACAGAGCCGAGTTCCAATCCCAGGCGCGTTTGTTATATTCACTTACGCGCAAATAAGCTTGGGAAAGGTATGAATCCACCCTTTTCCCCAGGTATGGGTTAATTAGTAAGACTTGTATCACTAAACCATTATTATCTAAATATAAATCTTACAATCTAAATAGTTGGCTTTAAATAACCTGCGATAGATTGATAAACCGTAGGAAACGAATCAATCAATTAAATGATTTCACTGAAGATTACGTTTATCACATGAGAGAGTTATCGCCTTTCCGTATATTCTCTCTTTATTTCTTTTTATCACTGGAACTAAACAGCGTCTCTGATATGTCATTTCCGTCTTTCCATGTGATCAAAATGAAGTAGTATATTATTTACGTGGTTATGGCAGTGTGACACTATTTAGCTATGGTAATTGGCTAATTAATTAATCATAGAAATTAAAAACGGGAAATACTTAAGGCGAGAAAGAGCTAGAGTGAAAGACATACCGAGAGACATTATTTTTTTTAACAAAAGAAAAATGGTTAAGAGATTTTATTTCAATTACGAAGAAAGATATTATCTTTTCGCAGAAGACGAAAAATTCGTAAGAGAAGCAGATTTCGGATTCTGTCAGAATTAATTAATGTCATGACGCGACAAGGGAGACAGAAATACGGGGAAGAATTGTGATTCACCACACATGTGGCAATAATAAAAAATTCGATTCGGCCAGCTGCATGTAAACAAGAGATAAATCGAAATTAGGTTATCTTGAACACCGACGAGGAAGCCAGCCGTATGAAAACAGATCTTGATATGAAAAAAAGGAATTCGGTTAAGATTGCTTATTCAAACTGTTCGCGACAGACCTTCGGACGCAAAGAAAAGGGCATCTGGACAGGTAAACGAGAAAGACAAAAAGGTTCGGTCGTCAGGTGGAAACGACCACCCAGATAAAAGTTGATTGCGATCATTAATGAGTCGGCGGAGAATTCCGCTAATGAATTCCAGGTGCCCCAGAATAAGATAAAAATTTAATGACCCGCAATATGCGATTCATAAGAATTCTGGCCGATAGAAAAGAAAGAAAGAAAAGGGAAGATAATTTTTTTTCTTTGGGCGATAATGAGAAAGAAGGGAAACTTGTTGACGCCCACTGAAGAGATTGGTATGAGATACCAATATGAGAAAGGAAAAGTTTAGGAGGATAATTCTCCTCCGACCTCTCCTCACAGAAGGGGGAGAACCCCTCTAAAACAGAAAGTAATTGACTTCCAAAAATGGGAAGTGATAAATTTTCCTATCCGAAGACAAAGAGAATCCTTATTGGGGATTTGGAATTATCGAAGAACCCAAACCACGTCCGGCCCCACACCGGGTTTTGGTCGACGTCCATATAAACGAAAGTCTCCGGGCGTTCAGTTAGTTGAGTTGAGTTGGAGTTAAGTTCGAGTTAAGCTCTAGTTCAGGAGTTGAGTTGAGTTGCAGACCGTACCTCGCAGAAGCTGACCACAAGATTCCACGTATTTTCGACTTTAGACTTCCCACCAAGATCGACTTAGACTTTTTTTTAACCAGAAGCAAGTTTTACTGAATATCAACCAGAAGCAAGTTTTACCGAATATCAACTTATATACCAAAAGCAGTTTTATTGAAAAACAACTTAAGATATCAGAACTCGCTTAAGAAACGCAAGAAGTGTCACGAATCCATAAAAGCGGGCTGGGAGAGAGACGCACTCCTGTATCCAACAGACAGATATAAAGATAATTGTTGTTTCTTAACACATTTGAACCTCTTGAATTTGTTACATCATTTTTCTTTTACATACACTTGTGCGGTATCACCTTCACCCCGGATTCAGCTTGCACTATGGCCCAACGCCAGACTGATTTCGTCTACCTAAGATCAAATCACAACATGGGTAGGTTAGACTAGAGATCAAAGCAGTCACTTCGGTGACCAGACGTTGGAGGCGAGCTGAGAACGACAAAGTTGATGCCGAATCTAACCAGACACAGGGAGGTCAGTGTCACACATTGGGGCAGTGATCGACGCTCGAGTGGTTGTGGGTGTCACAGAATTGGTGCTGCGACCAAGACATCGACCGCGACCACCCAACCAACCATAGGGGTTAGTGTCACAATTGGTGCTGCGACAAAGACATCGACCGCGACCACCAGAACCATCCAGGGGTTAGTGTCACAACAGGGCGTAACGCATGTTTTACTAATTAACAAAAGTACAGAAGGAGCAGAATTATTATTTTATTATTTTAATATGATGATGAACAGAAATGTAAGGTGAGAAAAATAATTTTTTTAGCTTTATATTTTCATAAATCGATTATCAAAATTCAATAAATATAAAAAAAATGAAGGCAATTAAAATAATTCATTTCCTGCGAAAATAATCTGTTTCCACTTTTATACTTGGTGCTTAGATTCCGTTTGTCAACGCGGGAGAATCAAACACGTCGAATACAGTTCGAATTCCGGTACATTTTTTCAACGATGGTCGTGTCTGGTTTGGTGTATTCAAGCACGCTGTCTGTCGCTTCGGTGTTTAAAGCCCATAAATAGGAGTAGATAAGTTTGCCTATCGTCCGGTTCAAACTCCTCCCCTGTCTTCTGAACGAGAGTAGACGTTTATCCCTTGTTTCCTGTTTAGGATTGGGTTTCCGGTTCCTTCTAATATCTAATTCAACTCTGTGTTAATAACGTCTTCGTCTGAAATTTTATTTATTATTTATTTACATTTTTATTCCTTAATAGGAATAAATAGGTTTGCCTGTCGTCCGTTTCACACTCCTCCCCTGTCTTTTGAACAGGAAATGAGGTTTATCCCTTGTTTCCTGTTTAGGATTGGGTTTCCGGTTCCTTCTAATGTCTAATTCAACTTAATAACGACTCCGTCTGGAATTTTATTTGCTATTTTTTTACATTTTTATTCCTTAATAGGAATAAATAGGTTTGCCTGTCGTCCGGTTCACACTCCTCCCATTTTTTTGAACAGGAGTAGAAGTTTATCCCTTGTTTCCTGTTTAGGATTGCGTTTCCTGTTCCCTGTAAAGTGTAGTTTGACGATACTTATAACGTATCTGCCTAAAACTGAACTTTTTATTTACTATTTATTTATTTATTTTCTCAATAGGAGTAAATAGGTTTGCGCATCACCCGGTTCACACACCTCCCCGGTCTTCTGAACAGGAGCAGAAGTTTATCCCTTGTTTCCTGTTTAGGACTGCATTTTCGTTTCCTGCCAAAGTCTTTTCCTTCTCTTTCTCTTCTGATGGCCCTTGCGTCTTGGTGGCATTATCCCCTTACTTGGATGATACCTCTTACTCTCTAACCTTCTACCTCGAGTGGCTCTTGAGTCTTGTACAGGCTAAACGTCATTGTAAGAACAAATGAGATCTTGGTTTTTCGATCACTTACATTGGTTTGTGCGGTACCATTTTTGTTCGACTTCAAGTTCATATTTTCTCTATAGGCAGCGATTCAATTGGAAAGTCACTAGCATTTATTCATTTATTTAATTATTATTATATAAAAGTGTTATGGGAACTTACCCATAATAATAATGATGGACTATTCCTGACATTATAAATACTGCGCCTCTCAAGAGGGAGGACAGATAATTGTAAGAACATTGGAATAGTGATACTTGTCGAGACAACATAGTTCACTCTAACCAAATCTGATAGTCATTACTAATACTTCTTCTTCTTTGTATTATATGCCTGTTGTAATATATCTTTGTTATTCCATACCTGTGTTCGAGTTATTTCTTCATTGGTTCTAACCTTGGACCATCACCGTGGTACAAGGAACTTGGACCATAACAAAAAGGAAGGAAAGAAAAAATGGGTAGTGGAGGAAAAAGAAAAGCAAGAAACGTTTCTGATTATAATTCTCATGATATATATATTTGTGAAGTATCGTTCCAAAGGAGATAAAAACATTCCTGGCGATAAGTAAAAAATGACTTATATATCAAGCAGTGTTCATTGAAAATGTTGATCTTTCCGCGTGTTGCACCTCAGAGGGAAAAAGATGAGCATTCTGTTTGTTCTCTTTGTGTATCGTCTTGGCTGAGGAGGAAGTGACGTAGGTCATTTCTGATTGGTCGCTTGCGATTTCAAGATCAGCAGTGGCAGTTATTTAATATGTCCGTTGTTGTGTGCTTGGCGGATTTTTGCTTCAGCATCGCCTACCGGAACAGGTATTGTTTCAGTAGAGTCTCTTGGGTAAACAGGTATGATGTTGAAAGACCCGAAACTCCAAGTCATAACATCACTGATGAGGCGATCCTGTCCACTCGTTGGAGTGTATTCATAACAAATTATTATTATTATTTTATTAAATGTGAGTTTTTATTGCCATCTTAAAGACCGACGCATTTTCTATTGACAGCATTGGGACATTTTTTGCGTAACCCCCCACTATAGAACGTTCTTGATAATGAAGATCTAATGTCGGCGCATCGCTTTTCTCAAAGAGCTCGTCATATACAAATAATACCATATTACACCAAATGCATTCTAAGCACTTATCAAGAAGGCTTACG
>OZ038501.1:30455364-30592864 GCA_964036315.1 Acanthosepion esculentum | reverse complement strand
TATAGCAAGCTCTTGATAATAATGGCGAAGCTCGAGCTGTGGCTCTAGATATCTCGAAGGCGTTTGACAGGGTTTGTTATGCCGGCCTTCTACGTAAGCTTCAGGGATACGGTATTACAGGACGATTATTTGATTATATCCAATAATTCCTGTCAAACCGTGAAATGAAGATCGTCCTGAACGGGTTCTCTTCCAGTTTGTTTCACACGAACTCTGGTGTACTCCAAAGCTCTGTCCTGAGACCTACACTGTTTCTGATCTTCATCAACGTTCTTCCTGATGTCATCAGTTTTTAAATAGACATTTACGCAGACGACTCTATCATTTATTCCTGTCTCAATAACAAATCTGGCATTGCTGACAAAGTTAACCTGCCCGTTGGTCTTGGAAAAAAAAACCAATCTGTAGCTGACTGGGGCACGAAATAGCTTGTAAGTCTTAATACCTCCAAAAGGAAACTGCTCTCATTTAACCACCATAGAGAAACCTTCCTGCCTCCTATCAGCATGGCTGATGCTCAACTCCACGAGAGCGTCTCTCTGCGTCTTCTTGGTCTCACGTTTTACACTGGCCTGAGGTGGAACAACTACAATGAATCAATAGCAGCATCTATCGCAAGGAAAGTTAGTTCTCTGTGTCATGCCAGAAGGTTTTTCTCGTCTGAGTCCATCCTTCACATCTACTAATCTACCATTCGTCTATGCATTAAATATTGCTGCTATATATGGTCTGGTTTCCCCACTGTTCATCTCGACGTTCTCTACAAAATCCAAAGACGGATATGCGATGTGATCGGTCCTGACCTGGCATCTCGGCTCCAATCACTTTCTCACAGACGTGATGTGGCTTCTTTCTGCCGTTCTTACAAGTATTTTAATGGCAACTGCTCTGATGAGCTATGGATTTAAGCGTGCTACTAGGCTGTCATCTCGGTCCCACCCTTTTACTGTCAAAACAGTTAAATGTAACCGTCTCTTCTACTCCAACAGCTCCTTCTCTCAATCTTCCCGACAGTGGAACTCCCTTCCTCTTATTTGCTACCCAGATAACTATAATCTTCAAAAATTTAAATGTAATGTAAATCGACACCTTCTGATGCTCTGATCTTGATTCCCGTTCTTCGTTTTATCCTTTCCCTTCTTTTCTTTGACTTTAACTCTCTGTAACCGCGTGCGTGCTAGTGACACTCCCGCTTTCTTGGGGTGAAATGCTTTAAAAAAAGATAATTAATTTAATTATATTGTTCTGATCGACTGGGGTTGTGCATTTCTTTATGATATTTTTAAGAGAAAACATTATACTTAACATGTATTTGGCTTTTATAGAAGACGTTAATGTTATTGTTTTTGTCTGTATGTTCAGTATTGCTATTAATTACTTTAGAAAGAAATAATCTAATCTGGTGGTCGATGAGGTAGTTAAGAAAACCATTATTAACTAGCGTCTGTTTCACATTACCGAGTCCTTTAAAGGAAACGAGGGGTTGAACTCTCGAATGTTCTCGTGGGGAAATCCTTTATAACTACTCTTTTATATCTAAGTAGGCATTCACTCTTAAAATTAAGGCGGCAAGAGTTTCTGCTAGTAGTTTTTTGTATAACGAAGTGGTGAATGTGTTAGTGAATTCGACTAGAACGTCTAAGAATGGGAGTTTATTTTTTTTACTAAGTTTATAGGTAAAGTTGAGGACAGAGTGTTTTTTAATGTACTTTTGAGATTATCAATTTCTTTTTTATTTTTCGCTTTTGGACAGCTTTTACACACTTTGTGTTCAGAAATGAGAACACTTCTATGAATATAAAAAATAAATAAAAACCTTAATCGCAGTATCTTGTCAATCGTCTTTAACGAGACACACACACACACACACACACACACACACACATATATATATATATATATATATATATATGTGTGTGTGTGTGTGTGTGTGTGTGTATTCTCTGTTTATAAGTTATTTTTATAGATATAATTTATTTAATAAATGTTCTGTTTTTTTAAAAAATTAAACAGTATTAATTACATTTACCGGTCTGAATGTTCGAGAAATTTCGTAGAAAATATGTGCTCTCAGACAGGAATCGAACTTGTAACCCTCATGAGAACCGACATTTGATCTGACGTGCTGTTACCATTCAGCCACAGAAAAGCTTCTGGTTAGCAAAGCCAGAATTACTGTTTATAAACACACAATCTTCGACGATTTTTCTCGATCGATCATTTCTACTCAGGAAATAAACTTTCCGAAATTATGAATATGTTTTATGAAAAACATTATATTTAGTCAACTCCTCGGTAGACTTTTTGAGATTACCAAAAGGGACTGGAGGATTATTCAAGTCAAGGGAACGATTTTGCAAACAGATGCTAATTGCTTTACGCAAAATTGGAAAAAGTCCGCTTTCAACAAAACAATGATCCAAAACACTCTTCTAAATTATGTCAAGATTATCTCGACTCAAAAAAAGGATCAACATTTTGGAAATTATCACTTGACCGCCTCAATCTACCATCTAAGAGAATGCCCAAATAGTGAGAGTAAGCTTTTTCAATACTTGAAGAATGATTGGAAAAAGACATCTACATTTTTTAAAAACTGTTGGAAAGAATGCCAAGAATTTGTAAAGCTGTAATTAAGGCAGGTGGTAGTTTTATTGGCGAAAACAAAATATGATGCTGTTAGATGACAATTTTTAACGGTTATTTTGATGGCAGTAACTGTTATGTTTCGAATTATTCTCGGGGCTATTGAGTGGAAATAATTGTGGATGTGGATGCAGTTTTGGGGGCTATTTATAGAGTTGTTTGTTATCGCTTTTATTATCATTGATTATTTTAAAGTTGGTTGTTATTAGTACGTTTATTTGCGTTTATGTGCGCGTTCATGGTTTCTTAATTTGTTTACTGCTTACTTAGTTTATTTACTTATTTATTGATTTCAATTAATTTATTTCACTTATTTTGTGTAGAAAATAGGCAAGTATTTCTCGGCGTCACCAGAAAAATAATTTTATAGAAAAAGTAGTAAAAATCAAGCATTCATATGCTTAAAGTGAATCACGTTTTTTCTCGTTAATTTAAAAATAATTGTCTTAAAAAAATTATTGTGATGATGCTAATTCATATCTATCTGTCTATCGTAGATATTTTAAGAAAATCTATCTATCTATCTATCTATCTATCTATCTATCTATCTATCTATCTATCTATCTATCAAATTCTGCTCAATATCTATCTATCTATCTATCTATCTATCTATCTATCACATTCTGCTCAATATCTATCTATTTATCTATCTATCACATTCTGCTCAATATCTATCTATCTATCTATCTATCTATCACATTCTGCTCAATATCTATCTATCTATCTATTTATCTATCTATCTATCACATTCTGCTCAATATCTATCTATCTATCTATCTATCTATCTATCTATCTATCTATCTATCTATCTATCACATTCTGCTCAATATCTATCTATCTATCTATCTATCACATTCTGCTCAATATCTATCTATCTATCTATCTATCTATCTATCTATCTATCACATTCTGCTCAATATCTATCTATCTATCTATCTATCTATCTATCTATCTATCTATCTATCTATCTATCACATTCTGCTCAATATCTATCTATCTATCTATCTATCTATCTATCTATCTATCTATCTATCACATTCTGCTCAATATCTATCTATCTATCTATCTATCTATCTATCTATCTATCACATTCTGCTCAATATCTATCTATCTATCTATCTATCTATCTATCTATCTATCACATTCTGCTCAATATCTATCTATCTATCTATCTATCTATCTATCTATCTATCTATCTATCTATCTATCTATCATTTCACACTATCAAATCAGATTTTCGTTTTAATGAACCAATAAAGATCCTTTTTCGATTTGCTATTAATGATCATTTTTTTAATGAAATTGCTACACGACTTTATGTCTTTACTGCATAAGCAACATTAGTTTCAGAACAAGACCATTTCGGTGCGTGTAAAATCATTCAGGACCAATCAAATATTAGTCGATATTCAATATATTCTGCCTGCAATTGATGTTGTAAGAATATATTATTAAAAAGAATAGACATTTTAGGCCTATTGATTTTATTGATCATTTTTCTACTATGCGAATGCACAGGTACACGCACAGATCCACACACACACACACACACATACATACACAAACACACACACACACACATATATATATATATATTTTTTTTCTTCTTTTTAATATTTACTCTTTTCTCACGTTGGAATAACTATAACCTCTTCCCTATATATATATATATATATATATATATATATATATATATATATCACTATAATATATATATATATATATATATATATATATATATATATATATATATGCACATTTCATTAAAAACGACTAACAAGGTGCTTTTATTTAGTTTTTTATATAATTTCTCATGCGATCTAATAAAGTTTTTCTTTTCAGAGGATAAATTATATAAAAACTGTCCGAATGTTCTTTTTATCCGAGCGCTTTCGGCTATACATTTAGCCATTTTCAAGGATTATATTTCGAATGTTAGAATTAGAAAAAGAAATAGTTTGTTATATGTATGTTTTATAAAGTGATTCATTTTTTTGTTTCAAAACACGGTCAAGATATTATGTCCATGTTCAAAGTTAATATTATTAAGTGTTGGTTTGTTTGTTTTTATTAGTAAGGCTTCCGTTATTTTTAGCCTTTTTTTGCAAGTAGATGATGCTATTATATTAGTGTTGTCGACAAGTATATTCCGAATAGTGTCCGGTAGGTCTCCATGAATATTTAAATGTTTAAAGCTGTTTCATGCTAGAAGCAATCGTCAGAACTGACGATTGTCTGTAGCATGAAACAGCCTGTCGCCTCTCAGTGTTGACTTCAATGTTCACTTTTATATTTACACACGCTCTATCTCTGATATTGAGCATTTTATCCCATAAATATAGCACACCTTAAGAGTATATTTCTTCATATATATATATATATATATATATATATATATATATATATATAGAGAGAGAGAGAGAGAGAGAGAGAGACCATATATATATATATATATATATATATATATATATATATATGATGAAGATGTGGAAAAGACAAAGCAAAATCCGAATATGTGAGTTTACTGTTTTTATTTTGTTTTTGTTTTTGTTATTCTGTCGACGTCAGACGTTTCGGTCAAATAGACCTTCTTCAGGACATGGTTAATGGAGACATATTTATATTAGATTTAAGTTAGATGAAGAGACGATATATACAGGACATCTTCATCTAACTTAAATCTAATATAAATATGTCTCCATTAACCATGTCCTGAAGAAGGTCTATTTGACCGAAACGTCTGACGTCGACAGAATAACAAAAACAAAAACAAAATAAAAACAGTAAACTCACATATTCGGATTTTGCTTTGTCTTTTCCACATCTTCATCATACCGTCGGATCTACATCCACACATTTGCTTACATATATATATATATATATAGAGAGAGAAATGACGCCAATTGTTAGAACGTTTTAAGTGAGATGCAATGAAACAAAAGTGTGTAATGAAAAAATGTGTTGAGATTCAATAAAGCGGAGATGAAGAATTCCCGCCTAAAATAGAGGCCAATGAACCGTCGTATTAACCCGTTCCCTTTATAGTTTTTACACGTTCAATAGTATCTATCATTCATTGACTACTGTCTCACATGAAAGGCTTGAACAAATAAGACTGCAATCTAAGAACCGTAGGAGTAAAGGAACTAATTATTCAAACGGTACATTTTGCTCGGGAACTAATTTTGTGTAAATATAGATAAATATGCTATTTGTATACATTATTAAAACGATTAAGGGAAGTAATCACTTATAAATTAAGATGATATACGTCCCTCCCCATTACAGTTGGGACAGGAAATATATAAATAAATACAGATTGATAATTATTATATGGTTTCATATATATATATATATATATATTCTATTATATATGTACTCTATGTACTATATTATATGCATGTATATTTTATTATATATGTACGTTGCATGTACACGTGTGTTTAAGTGTACGTGTGTGCATGGGTTTGAAGCTGGACGGTAGGAGAAAAAGTAAAATTGATCTCAAACAATTTAATAGAAATATGGAAGCAAAAACGATTTCTTCACGCCAATTTGGAACACAACTAAATGATCGCACCATTACGCATGGTCAAAAGAACACTGATACAAAATAGCATTACAAAGATTAACACGATTGTTAAATAAACGGCGGACACATTTAACCCCCCAAATTCATCCTTTATGCTTTCACCACGGAAAATATTCAGTTCATCAATCAGTCAGTCATGTGCCATGCGAATTACACGCTTAGGCGATCATGTATCTATCAGATTTTTTTCCTGCTTTTTCTGTTGCCATCCTGCTATTTACCCGTAGCTGGTGGGCGAAGAAGAGGATTCATACCTTTCCCAAGGTTATTAGAACGTAAGTGAATTTCAGTCAGTCATGTGCTATGTGGGATACACGCTTAGGCGATCATGTATCTTTCAGATAGAAGAAGAGGTTTCATACGTTTCCCAAGGTTATTAGCTCGTAAGTGAATGTAATGGATTCGACTGGAATTCGAACTCGGTTCTCCGATCTCCTCAATACGTAGTCTTTTATACTTTCAGGGTATCAGTCGGTCAGTCATGTGCCATGCGTGATACACGCTTAGGCGATCATGTAACTTTCGATACATGACTGACGAGGCAGATTTTTTTCCCATTTCTTTCTGCGATAGACCGGTTGCCATCCAAGGCTATAGAACCCGGCCTGTCCTTCTATTTACTCATAGAAGAAGTGTATTAGCACGCAAGTGAATGTAATGGATTCGACTGGAATTCGAACTCGGCTCTCCGATTCCTCAGTCCGAACCGCTATCCATTACTCCACCGTGCCCCCTCAGACACAATAAACAAAAGGGAGGGAAAAATACCGTTTGTCTGTCAACGTCTAACTCTTTTTGTTAGACTGTTCTTAATGGTCGTGAAGCGAACCCTACTTTCTGCCCAGCGCACGTGCGTAGCTATACGCGATGTTTTGCCCCATTATGTAACGGAGAATGATATCTCGTGACATTGTTCCCCCTTTTCACGCGGCAAGCGTCCACGCAGAGCTGATCGGCCCAAGTGCACGTCAAAGGCAATTTTCATCGGCAAATGTTTGAAGTAGCTGATTGATTATCGAGCAAGCCAGAGAATGTGAATAAGTGGAATAAATTGCTAGATATATGCAGATTACTGCAACGGAATCAGTTTCGATAGAGCTTCAAATATTTGGAAATCTGTGAGGAAATTGTCCTTGTATTCACAGGCCGTGCAGAAGGGTTGATATTACACAAAAGTTATAAATGACACTAAAGAATTTGCACAATGATGCATTTAATATAATAGGAGGACTTCGCTTCTAACGACATTTTTTCTTTTTCCTAATATATAGTTTACTGTTTCTGAAAGCATCTATCTATCTATCTATCTATCTATCTATCTATCTATCTATCTATCTACGGCTGTTCATATCTCTCTCTCCTCTATCTGTTTAAATAAAAAGAAAAATATATTCATATATGGATAAGTGTAAAAAGAAAAAATATGTTTAGTATATATATCTATGTGTGCGTTTATAGATGAATGTTATTATATATATATGCAGAATTGTATGCAGCCACCCCCTCCAAAAAATTCGAGCGGCAAGGCCAATTCTTTTGTTTTTGTTATTCACCAAAGACATTTGGTTTAAAATCAAAAGATGAATTTGAGACAAGAGTTCAGAATTTCAGCTTTTATTTTTTGGTATTTACATTTAGATGTTATAAGTAACTTAGGACATACCCGCCCATTTTCCAAGTAAGCAAAACTATTGGAACACGTGACTGACACGTGTTTCTTGTTGTTCAGGTGTTGCCTTTTAGATTGATCGCTTAAATGTTAAATAGTTTTGAATGACTTGGTTTTAGTATTAGGTTTCACTTGTAAAAGGATAGACCAACACGAAGACGAGAGAGCTGTCTATGCGAGCAAAGCAAACCATTTTGAAGCTGAGAAAAGAAGGAAAATCGATCAGGGTCATTGGACAAATATTGAGTATAGCCAGCACAACAATTTGGAATGTCCTGTAAAAGAAATAAACTATTGGTGTACTGAGCAGCAGACATAGAACAGGTCGGCCAAGGAAAACAACAGCAGTTGATGAGAGAAACATTGTTATAACTGTAAGGACAAAAACCCCACCATAACCAGTAAGTAGCATCACCAACAGCGTCTAGAGTGCAGTGGGGAAGGCTTTCCAATCTACCGTTCGAGGAAGACTTTGAGAGAAGAAATATAGTGCAAATACCACAAGATACAAACCACTCCTCAGCAGTAAGAATGGTAGGGCCATATTGAAATTTGAAAGAAAATACAGAGATGAGCGACAAAAGTTTTGGAAGGATGTTTTTTGAACTGATGAGACCATTAAGATTAATCTCTACCAAAGTGATTGAAAGGTCAAAGTGTGGAGAAAGAAAGGATATTCTTATGATACAAAGTATGCGAGATCATCTGTAAAGCATGATGGAGGAAGTATCATAGCTTGGGCTTCGATGGCTGCTTCCGGAACAGGCTCATTCATATTGATGATGTAAATTAGGATTTTAGCAGCAGAATGAATTCAGAAGTCTACGGAAATATTTTGACTGCCACCTTACAAAGAAATGCATCCAAATTAATCGGGTGGATGTTTATCATGCAGCAGGACAATAACCCCAAACATACAGCCAACACAACTAGGACTTCCTCAGTGGGGAAAAAGTGGACACGTTTAGACGGGTGAAGTCAATCACCATACAATAACCCAATAGAGCATGCATTTCATCTCTTGACTGAAGGAAGAATCCCGCCGAAAGAAATGCATGCTAAGACATCGCTAAAAAAATGCATGCTAAGACATCGCTAAAAAAATGCATGCTAAGACATCGCTAAAAAATGCATGCTAAGACATCGCTAAAAAAATGCATGCTAAGACATCGCTAAAAAAATGCAGAAACTCCAAGGAATCATAATAAACGAAAGTGAGAAGAAAATAATTACCATAAATTGCAAGAAGACGGAACGTTCGGTTGTTAGTAAGTGGGGCAGCCCAGCATGCGACTATACAAATTGGGGATGTCAAAATCAAGCTGGTGCGAAAATTTATATATCTGGGAAGTAAGATATATTGTGAAATGGTCGATGTCCGACTATTATTTTAATATATTTATTGTTTGTACATTATTTTTATAGATACAAATATTTACGTAAAATATAAACATAGCATTTACTTAAATATTTGTATCTATAAAAATAATGTATAAACAATAAATATATTAAAATATCTGGGAAGTGTTGCAACAGATGATGGAAAATGCGACACCGAAATCCGAACACGCATTGGACTAGCGAAAGATTAATTCCATATTAAGCTAAACAAAATGCTGAGACAGAAAAAAAAAAATCGAAAAACAAGGAAAAAAACGATTGGTGGAAATTCGAAAGCTCAATAGATTTAAGAAAGTTGCCTTCCGAAAGCTAAGCAAAGTATTAGGAGACAGGATTATTTCGTTAGAACCAAAAACAACACTGCTCAGCTGCTAGTTAATGTCAGTTTGTTTATATGACAGTGAATCCTGGACATTTCCCTCTCAGATGAAAAGGAAACTTGAGGCAACAGAAATATTTGTTTGTTTACGGCATATCAACTCCTTATGGGTCATTTAATGCCAATATATATATATATATATATATATATATATATATATATATATATATATATATATATATAATGGAGTCTCCTGTCCGTTTCGACGTATGAGGCTCTGACAAATTAACCAATTGATTCAGTTATGAAATTTTGTGCGATAATCTTGTGGCACTTAAGACCCATTAGTGATTTTAAAAGGAGGCCGCATATGGAGTAAGAGTGAGAATTGTGGGATAAGATCACTGTTAGATTGGCTGACCTTTTAGATCTTGCTCTCGCTTCTTGAAAACGATTCAGACAAACAGGATTGAAAAATGCCGAGTCCACTAAAACACGTTGATCCCCATTCTACCCGCTCCAAGGCTAAGCTCTCGAGGGTGTTATGAGGTATATTGACATTTGCTCTTCAGCTTGTCTTTGAATCTTAGCCATGGGCGTCCTACATTCCTGTAGCCCTGATCTAACTGGCTGTACATTAGGATCTTGGGTATCCTGTCATCAGACATTCTCAAGACTTGACCAGTCTACCGTAGTTGAGACTCTATGAGAAAAGACTTGATTCCTCCTATATTACACCTGTTAAACAGGTCTACGTTAGATGTCCTATCTTGAAGTTTAACTCCACAGATGGCACGCAGACAGCTTTTATGGAAAACATCCAGCTGGCGTATATGGTACCTGTATGGAGTCCACGACTCTGAGCTGTACAAAAGGATGGCAAGGACAACAGCTCTGTAAACCCAAATTTTCGTATCCAGACGAATACCCCGCTCATTCCACAAGCGATGGCGAAGTTTTCCGAAAGCACTGGTAGCCTTAGCAATCCGATGCATGATTTCATCATCTAAAGTTCCACTGTAGTTGACTTTGCTACCAGGATAGGTGAAATACTTTACATATTTCAGGGTTTTGTTTTCTACTTTCAATGGTTTCTCTGGAAATTTGTAGACTGGTGGTTTTTGTTTCTCACCAGAGAATTGCTTCGGAGTAGGATAAGGTTGCAGCAGAAAAACGATTTATTAGATGTTGGGCCTCCTCAAAGGATGTCGCTACAAGAGCATCATCATCAACAAACAACAAATCACCAAAATCACGAATAATTTGTGTACGAAGGTGGGTTTTGGCTTTGAAGCGCTAATGATTGAAGAGACCACCAGTTGTTCGAAACTGAAACTTGACGCCACTCTCTGTGTCTGCAAATGCATATTTCATCATCACCGAGAAGAAAAGGGCAAAAATGACAGAGGCTATGACACAACCTTGCTTGGTGCCGTTTGTGACATCAAAGGATTCTGATATCATACCATCAGACTCAATATTAGCTTTCATTCCTTCATGAAAGGAGATGATGACCTTTAGCATCTTTTCTCAAGACTTGCCAAAGAGCCACTTGATTCACAGTGTGAATGGCCTTCGTCAAGTCCACAAACACCATGTACAACTCCTGGCTTTTCTCGCGAACCTTCTCTGCAACTTGACGAAGAGAAACTGTCATGTCAATGGTGCCACGACCCGACCGAAAACCACACTGCGATTCAGGATAGATGTCATCAACAAGATGTATAATGATTCTATTTATAATGAGTCTAGCTAGGATTTTGCCTGCAATTGAAAGTAGTGATACCCCCGATGATTATCACAGACACACCTGGAAGCCTTGTTTTTGTAGAGGCAATACGTTAATGCGCTTGGACACTGCAGATTATATATATATATAATTTCTTCGAAAATGATATCATAAAAATGTTATAAAATCACTACAAAAATAGCCATTTTTTTCAACACTTCTGGTGTCTTATCAAGTGGGGGTGTTGAATGTATATATATATATATATATATATATATATATATATATATATATATATATATATGTGTGTGTGTGTGTGTGTGTTTGTGTGTATGTGTCTCAATCTAAAATACACAAACACACGCGCGCGCGTACACACACACACATATATAGACTTTCTTTACAAGTGTAATTAAGATGCTTTCAGTAAATGAGCATTTTCACCTAAGAATTTTAATTTAAAAATTCGCAGGATTTTTAAAACTGTCTATGGTATCAGTTTGTAGTGTACTGTTGTAGTGTACTATATATATATATATATATATATATATATATATATATATATATATATATATATATATATATATATATATATATATATGTATGTATAGTACAACTCAACCCGTCAGTGTACACAACATTCTTAAACCAACAACAGTAACGGTACTGACACCATAGTGGCGTTTAGTACCTCTCGCTTGATCATGGTGCTGTTCTAAGGTCTCCCATTTTTTTTTCTTTTCGATGTAAAATGATTGTTTCCGTTCATTTCGTGATGTCATTTTTCAATGGCAATTTAATACACTTTGATTAGATCTTTTTATTCCTCCTGTTTTTCGTCTGCTCTCTGTCGTACATATCAAGTGTGGCCACAATTACCCATGGCCCCAGTATCTCGTTTTGGTACGGATGAAATTAGGGAAAGTCTCTAGACAGTCAAAACTAATTACGAGATACAGTTACACGGGGCGAATTCAATTTGAGTTAAGAATCAATTTATTAGACGTAAACCAAAGAGATTTGGTGATCATGTCTTTCTCTTGCCTACTGTGACACGCGAAGATATTGGCTAAAATAGATTTTTTTTAAAGGAAATAAATTTTATTATTATTTTGGATTCATTGTTTCATTCACTAGCCTAGTCCTGGGTATGACGACAAACTGCATCCAGCAGCAAGGTCTCTGATCGGGAGACTGGAGGTTTTGAGGGGCGTGAAGCCACCTCTTAATTGATATGACGATAAACTACAACCGACAGCAAGGCATCTGATCAGGAGATTGGCGGTTTTGACGAGCGTGGAACCACCTCTTAATTGTTAGTCTTGAGTACGACAATAAACTACACCCGATAGCAAGGTCTCTGATCGTGAGACTGGAAGTTTTGAGGAGCGTGGAATCACCTCTTAATTGCTAATCCTGGGTATGACGATAAATTACATCCGGCATCAAGGCCTATGATCGGGAGACTGGAGTTTTTGAGAGGCGTGGAACCACCTCTTAATTAATAGTCCTTGATATGACGATAAACTACATCCGGCAGTAAGGTATCTGATCAGGAGATTGGAGGTTTTGAGGATCGTGGAACCACTTCTTAATTGGTTTTGTTCCTCGGTCCATCTTGATCCGGGGTGGTAGCATTTGTTATGGTACTAGCTATGGACAAATACTGAACTCTCACAAACAAAATAGAACACTATGAAAGTAGAAAAATATATGCTTAATGTAAAATATAACAGCAATAAATTTTTATATATAAAAAAATACCAACAATACATATTTCTAGTAAAATTTTCAACAATCCATATTTAAAGTAACAATATATTTTACCTATAGTTAAAGGTATCCGATTGCGTTGAAAATATTTAGATTTCGATACTAAATAAACTATGGAGGTGTTGAAATGCCGCTAAGCGAAAGAAGCCAACCAAACATCTGTCGTTTCTTCAGATTAGCTTGTGGTCCTGAGCAAAGTTTTTCTCGGCGAAGAAAAACCAAAACAGTGAGTAAATTCACGCCATCGGCTCTTTCTTTTACTCTGATTTTATTTCAGCCGAACTAACTCTTGCATAGTCATCGACGCCATATTGATAAAGGAAGCGATTAGTAAAGAAAAATTAAAGAAATAAATACGAAAAATGGAGGCATTCCAAAAATATAAAGGAAGTAAAATAAAAAATAACATTTTAGGATGGACTTTTATAAAAAAAAGTATTAATTTAGAAATTTCTGCTGACCTGTCAGAGAATACCACACTCCAACACCAATGTGCAAATTGGGGTAAGTGGTTCTGAAAAAATCGTTAAAGATCTGGCGTGCAACTTCCTGGGTAAGACGATAAACTACATCCGCGTCCTGGGTAAGACAATAAACTGCATCCGCGTCCTGGGTAAGACAAACTACATCCGCGTCCTGGGTAAGACAATAAACTACATCGGCGTCCTGGGTAAGACAATGAACTACATCCGCGTCCTGAGTAAGACAATAAACTACATCCTACATCCTACAGCAAGGCCTCTTATCGGGAGGTTTTGAGGAATGTGGAACAAGATCTTAATTGCAGGCTTTCCCAGGTCTATCCTGATTCAGGTTGGTAGCGCCTGTTAGGATGCCAAGCTATAGGCAAGTAACTCCCAAACTGGGGTCAAAACACTATGAAAGTGTAAAAATAGATTTTAATACCAATAATATATTTTTTGAAAAAATTATTACAAGAAATAGATTTTGGAAAAGAAAAATACCAGCAATACACTTTTGAAGGAAAAAATATTACAAGCAATACAAGTTTGATATATATATATATATATATATATATATATATATATATATATATATATATATATATATATATATATATATATATATCAAACTTGTATTGCTTGTAATATTATATATATATATATATATATATATATATATATATATATATATATTATCAGAAATAGATTTAAAAAAATATTACGGGCAATACCAGCAATAAATCTTTGAAAAATAAAATTACCAGCAATAAAAAAATCTTGACATTAAATAACCCAATGAAGTTGATATGCCGTAAAACAAAGCACACCATATCAAATGTGGCGTGCAAGTGCAAATATTTTCACATGTGAGCCCTCAAACGAATTTTGTTAGGTGATAATTGACCATCATGGGTCGTGGAATGGGATATTGAAGGATTTCCAACGAGATTAATATGCCAATGCTAAAGATTAGAGATATCATTCGAAAATGGGAGAATCATCGGCTAACTACAAGTCTGTCTCGAAAAGACATCCTCGTAAAGTATTGATAGATTTAATTGTTTTTTTTTTACGGTTTATCAACTTTTTGTAGGTTATTTAAAACTGAAACATATTTTTGAATTGCGATAACAATTTTTAAAATATTTTTATTAACATAAGTGTAAATGAAAGAGCAGCTAGATCCTTTTGTCGGAAATAAATGCACAAAACATTCGATTGAGCCTTCATCAAAATAGGTAGGAACTAGGGAGGAATCGATACGATAGGCAACAATAGACTACAGAAGAACTCAAAACAGATCACTGCATTTAAGCATTGCATTAATATTTAAGCTTACCTTTTAAAATTTCAACAATAATTCTTCTGCTGCCACATAATTTAGAAAATTTGATGTACGTAGGTCCTTACTTTTCATATAAAAATTATTTTTATTTCATGGGTAACTTTCGCTAGATTTCGTAATTAATTTCGATTATTCCCAAATTTATTTCTAAGTTATAAAAATTGTTATTGTACAAAAAAATTGTTGGAAATAATCATATAAAAAAATCGCTGAAAACAATCACATTAATGGAAATTTTTTCAGAAGGATCTGTAGGCTTCTAAAAGCGAAGCGAGAAAGGATGCATTTCGTCTGACACTCCAAGACTGCATTCACGGACCCCTAAAAAGGTCCCCTGTGCTGAAGGAAGAGCACACAAAGGTTTGTCTGCAGTTTGCCCATCTTCATCGCGGTCAATTATTATGATCAGACGAATCTAGCAATACACTCTTTAGTTGAATACCGTTTGAAACTTGACCGGAGAAAGAAGAACACTTCATAGGATCTCCAAAACAACATTTGGTTTGGCTTGATTTGTTTTACGGCATCTCAATCCATTGGATAATTTAATGCCGAAGCCCAATTGAATACATGGCAGATGATACTCAGCTTTCGCGCATATACACATTACTAGAGACGTCGATATGTTTATGTTATGGTTTTGTCGAGGTTATATTTTGGAATAGAGTTCGATTTAAGAAATTCTAGGATATGGATTAATGTCATACTTAACATAACATAAGGAGGAGGCAGACGAAATCTCTGTTACACGTAATGAGAAAAGAAGGCTTGGAGAATCTGACACCACAGGTGGAATGGAAGGAAAAAGAGACAAGAGAAAGCAACGTATGACATATCTGGCAGGTGGATGGCAGAACGTGGTCTGGGGGAGTTGGCAGAAACACAAAACCTATTGAGAGCCACAAGGGATAGGGGGAAGTGGAGAGCCATGATCGTTTACGTCCTGAAAGGACACGGCGCATAAAAAGAAAGAAGTTCTTTTATGTTGGTTGTTTGGTAGTATTTTAAAAGGATTTGGGTGAAATCGCTATTTGTTAGTACGTGATTATAGTAGATCATTTATATAAAATTATATTGCTGGTATTTTTACTATTTTCCCATAAGTGGGACCCCGAACTGGTGCTGCCACCCTGGATCAGAGAGGACCTTGGGAGCAGCAGCAATTAAAAGTTGGTTCCATGCACCTCAAAACCTCTAAGCTCCAGATCAGAGGCCTTACTACCGGATGATGTCTATCGTCATGCCCAGGACTGCCAAAATACGCTGGATACTGCTACATTTCCTAAAATACTGGAAAAAGTATTTCACTGATTTTATTCCAATTTTAGATCATAGTTTCTGTTTTTGGAAGGGTGTACTTTGAGCCCTATTTCTTCGGAAACTTGGTAGAGGATGTTGACTATTAGTTTCAGATCAATCTTATATTAGCTAGGAATACCTATGTCATCGAAATAGCACTTATGTACATTGGCCTAGGAAGGGGAAAGCAAGAACTCGTTCAGGATGTGATATGGAATGCTTGAATGATCATCTCTTCACATCTGTGCTTATAATATGCGCTGAGCATTGTCTAGCAAGAAGGCTGCAAAAGCCGGGTGCAGAAGAACCAAGCAAGCCCAAGAATGACTGAATTCACTTGAAACGTTAGTTAAAGAACAGCTATTTGAAATCGAATGAAATGTAGTCAAACCTTGGAAAAAGATCGCGAAAGCTTTTCATTATCATAATTCAACATTGCGTTGCAAAGTTTTTGATGGTTTATCGACCCGTTTGGAGGTTATTTAAAGCCATAAATATTTTTGGATCGTAAAAGCTTTTGCAGGTAATAATGATTTACTGTTAGAAGTCCTACTAATTAACCAACAGACAGGGAGGTAGAAGAAGAAGTGCATTCATACCTTTGCCCAAAGGTATTTGCACATAAGTTAATATAACGAACCCGACTGGAATTGCAAGTCAGCTACCGGATTTCCAATCCCGAGCCCATATTCATTACACAGCCCACCCATCCAAGTTTATTCGTATTTCCAAGCGGTCACCCATCTAGATAATGACCGGATCGGACTTAACTTCGGTGATCCTACGAGAACTGGAAGCCAATTGCGCCAAGTAAATAATCTACGCGAATGTGAAAAATTGGAAGAATACTCGCTTTAGTTTAACAATTCTTTAGTTCGCTATTTTCAGTAACGACATTTTTATAGTTTTGTCTTTTTACGGTTTCTCAACCCATTGTTTAAAGCTGAAATATATTTTGTATTGTAAGAATGATTCTTATTTTTTCGCCAGTAAATATCGCATATAACCAAATATTGCAAATGACTGAAAATGAGATATCCGGAAGAGGCATGGCACGTGGAACTGGAACAAATCTACCACGGTGGACGAGATAAAGGGTTCAGTTCGAAATTCCAATCAACTGAAGATTCAGGATTTCAAAAATTCTGGAAGCTTATTTCAAAAGTGCCTGAACATGAAAATCCGTCTGACCACCAAAGAGCTTTCAAGTAATGGAAGATGTTGGAAATGACCCCTAATAAAGGTAAAACCCGTGACAGTAAATTACAATGGCCGAAACGTCGTGAATATGAGAACAAAGATGAGGACAACAGTCCGAAAAATGTAAATAGTGTAAATAGTTACAATACCTCATCTCAGAAATATGGGGAGGAAACAATGATTTTTTTCCCGCTAAAAGTTCTAGTATTTAACTCATAACTGAGGAGTGGAGAGGAATTCATATATTTTGATAGTGCATTTGCGAATGTAACGGAAACGAATGGAATTCGAACTCGGCCCTCCGATTTCTCGTCCATTACAGCATCCGGGCATTTTTATAGCAGAATATCCATTTTGAATTTACACAGAGCAGATGTTAGAATTCTGACTGCTCGAGGCAGGAATGTGACTCTAATCCTTTTATTAGGAATGGACGCTAACAAGTAAAATTGTTTCTAATACTACAGGAAATTCTGATATTTTTGAAGAAAAGCTTAAAGAATTATGTCGATTTTTGAAAGACATTAAACAAAAAAAAAAAAAGAAATAATTTAAGATAACGCCAAAAGACGCAGCCGTCCAAAGTGATATTAGAATTTGATTCATTTTTTATTTTTTGAATCCATATTCTTAAACGTTAAATCCAATAGAAACTTCTTAAAAAAAAAAAAAAAAATAAAATTAGGAGTAAAATGTAAACGGAGAAAACGAAGTGATGAGAATCCTGCAAATATCATTTTAAATTGCTTAAATATAGTCACTGGATCGCATTGTAGAGTATATAATTATGATCTGTCTATATTTCTGAGATGAGGCATTGTAAATATTTACACCAGTTAGACTGTTCGTACTGTTGTTCCATATTCACGACGTTTCGGCCGTTTCACGCTCCGGCCTTCTTCAAGATCTGTCTATATTACTGATATGATGTAGCCATGCTTGGAGGAGAAAATTAAAAAAATATTTTCGTTATATGATGTATGTTTTAACAAATTTTGTTTTGAGGCTTCCTTATGCGCATTAATTCAAGTTAATTTCTCTTTGGTAAAGAAGTTTTGTTGGTCTCTTGTTCAACTGCGCCACTCACATAATAATCAATGAGGTTGCATTCTGGGGAGTTAGATGGCCGGCTGTAAGGAGTGATGTGCTCGCAGAAATTGTCTAAATCATGGCTGGGTTCTCCTGCTTGTGGGGCATTGTTCTGAGTCGGGTTGTCAGATATTGGGTCTCCCAGTAGCCACCTTCTTGACCCAGGGCAGCACTACCTCCTCGCTGGCACGAAGTCTCAAGTCATCGTAGCCGAGCGCTTGAGCATGCTGATCTTGTTCAAATTGTTGATCACGCAAGATAACACGCTCTTTCCCATAAACAGTAACTATGGTCTGCTCAGCATAGTTGCAGTATACACCAAAGGTGGCTCTGTGAGTGTTGAACAAAACACAAATTTGGCTTAGCAAGAGTAGGGATTGCCTAGCCGCCCTACGATTAACCTCGGGCAGCCAGCTATATATATATATATATGCGCAGCATTTGGAAAGCGCTCAATATAAGTGATAGAGATAACATATTTAGTTGGATTGATATGAGTATATGACCCTGGGTTTCACGCTATTTGCAATCGTCAGACAAACTGATTGATTTTTAGATGTTGGATTTATATATTGTTGCATATATCGGTGTTTTTATGGAAGTGGGAGGAAAAATTGTCGTCGGAACGGCCGGTACAACACTGTTCATATATGTTTGTGTAAGCTGCAATGCGTGAACGTGCGTCTATGTATGTCTGCGTACGTATGAGTGGCGTTTCTACGACAATTTTTCGATCGCAAATAGCGTGAAACCCAGGGTCACAAACTCACATCAATCCAACTATATATATATATATATATATATATATATATATATATATATATATATATATGAATTGGCTAAGGCGGCCGAAACATCGGAGAGAACCAGACAGAATCGATCTAAGAAAGTCACCCTACAAGATAACCAAGATATTTCTTTATTTGTTTTGTTTTTTAAAGTGCTTTAGTATTTACAAGCAACCATGCTTATAGAAATTAAGAGAATGTGTCTGATTGATCAACATGAAAATGGACTGACTCCACCTGGGATTTTAAAAGCTGGATAACATCTTGGAATCAACAGAGAGGTTATTGTTATGGTTCAAAGCCCTTGTACCACGGTGATGGTCCAAGGTAGAACCAATGAAGAATAACTCGAACACAGGTATGGAATAACACAGATATATTACAAACAGAAATATATACAAAAGAAGTAGAAGTATTAGTAATGACTATCAGATTTGGTTAGAGTGAACTATGTTGTCTCGACAAGTATCACTATTCCAATGAATTGAGGCGCAGTATTTATAATGTCCGGAATAGTCCATTATTATTATGGGTAAGTTCCCATAACAGTTATTAAAAGGACAATCAATCATTACAACTAGACGCCCCACATCAAAGATAGACCGAGACCAAGATATCTTCGCTCCTCCAGAATGCCAAAACTCATTCAACAGGCGTAATCTAAGGCCGATGAGAAAATTGGCTACAGAGATTGGGACATCGGAGAGAACCATACGCAAACGATCTAAGGATGTCACGCTACAAGATAACCAAGAGACATCTTCTTTCAGCAGCCATAATGAAAAAGAGGCTTCAAAGAAGTAAGCGGTTGCTGAAATGGATTCGTGATGAGACACTGCAAAACATCATCTTCGCTAATGAGAAAATCTTCACCGTTGAATAAACTTTTAATCATCAAAATCATCGTGTTCTTTCAACAAGTCGTCAGTCAGTTCCTACCGCTACAGGAAAATGTCTCATAAACCAGAAACCGGCACCAGTTGTGGTTTGGGCAACCATTTCCGAAAGAAGAAAGTTTTTATGCCCTCACTGGATAAAGATCAACAAGGTAGTGTACATAAAGGACATCTTGGAAGGTGCACCCAAGCCGTGGTGCAATGCCACCTATGGTGCTGAACATTGGGCGCTTCAACAAGTCTCTCTCTCGCTCTCTCTCTCTCTCTCTCTCTCTCTCTCTCTCTCTCTCTATATATATATATATATATATGCACAGATTTGTTTTGGGATTGACATATTTACTCTACATCTTCAAAATTGTGATCAGATTGTTATGATTTGCGATGGACGTTTGTATTCTATATAAACACGTGCAATAAATCTTTGCTTTTGCCTTGATAAAGTCCCTTAGAGATTGAAACGCATCGGCTAAGAATAGTTTTCCTCTTTACGACACCCCAAGACCCGCCGTGCCTCTTACATTGTAGCAAAACACCCACATTCCCCCCGTATTCCATCGGATCCACTGGATAAAGATCAACAGGGTAGTGGACATAAAGGACATCTTGGAATATGCAGCCAAGTCTTGGTGCAATGCCACTTATGGCATTGAGCATTTCAACAAGTCTCTCTCTCTCTCTCTCTCTCTCTCTCTCTCTCTCTCTCTCTATATATATATATATATATATATATATATATATATATTTTCACAGACTTTTTTGTTTTGGGATTGACGTATTTGCTGAACATCTTCAAAATTGTGATCAGATTGTTATTGTTTGAGATGGACGTCTCTGCCGTGCATGTTTCAAATTTTCTATTGTCCATAAACACGAGCAACGAAACCATTCCTTGCTTTTGCCTTTTGATAAAATCCCTCAGAGAATGAAACGCGTCGGCTAAAAATAGTTTTTCCTCTTGTCTATTTATTCATTTTGTTCCATTTCTCTGTCTGAAAAGAATTCACACACACTCACGCAAACACACGCGCATACACACACACGTGTATATATATATATATATATATATATATATATATATATATATATATATATATATATATATATATATATGCGTTATAATTAAAAATTGTGGGGGATGGACAATTACACTGTTACACGATTTGGACAATTTTACTGTTACACCCGACCGCTCTCTCTCTCTCATTCTATATATATATATATATATATATATATATATATATATATATATATATATATCTGTCTCTCTCTCTCTCTCTCGCTGTCTGCCTCTGTCGCTCTCTTTCTCCTTTTTCTCTCTCTCTCTCCATATATATATATATATATATATATATATATATATATTCACAGATTGGGATTGACGTATTTGCTGAACATCTTCAAAATTATGATCAGATTGTTATGATTTGGGATGGTCGTCTGTGCTGTACATGTTTAAAATTTTCTATTCTATATAAACACGTGCAAGAAAATAAATCATTGCTTTTGCCCTGATAAAGTCCATTAGAGATTGAAACGCATCGGCTAAGAATAGCTTTCCTCTTTACGACGCCCCAAGACCCGCCGCGCCTCTTATATTGTAGCAAAACACCCACATTCCCCCCCGTGTTCCATCGGATCCACTGGATAAAGATCAACAGGGTAGTGTACATAAAGGACATCTTGGAAGGTGCACCCAAGCTGTGGTGCAATGTCATTTATGGTGATGAACATTGGGCACTTCAACAAGACGGAGCGAGAAGCCACGTAACTCGTGTAACACAGCAGTAGTGCAGAGACAATTGTTCTGACTTTATCCCAAACGACGAATAGCCTCCCTCATCACCAGATATCAATAATTCTTCTGCTGCCACTTAATTTAAAAACAATTTGATGTACGCAGGTCCTTACTTTCCGAACAAAAAATTATTTTTATTTCATGGGTGGATTTCGCTGGATTTCGTAATTTCGATTATTTTTTAATTTATTTCCACGTTATAAAAAATTGTTATCCTACAAAAAAATTCGTCGCAAAAAATCACGTAAGAAAAAAAAAAATCTCCGAAAACAATCGCAGTAATGAAAACTTGGGAATCCAAAATTTCAGGATTGCGGGTCTGGATCCGGCCCGGAATGTTTTTAATTTACTCACGGAGTCGGTCTGATTCCAAAATGGTATGATATGTTGGGCTACTGCCTTTAGGAGTAAAGTTGAAAAAGTGTGACACAATGGCACACGGACATTCGCATTATATATATATATATATATATATATATATATATATATATATATTCTGTTAAAGACTTTATGATTAAAAAATCAAGCACCTTTATGAAAAATAAAAGAAGCCGTAATTATTCTCTTTTACAAAGTTTACAAAGTTTAGTTTTTCAAAAATTTCGAAATTAAAATTTTACTTTTGATTTTAAAAAATACTTTCGATTTATACCAATTTATTTTCTCTTTACCTGTCAAAATTTATTTTCCTCTGTAAAATAAACAAAAAACAAAAACATTTCCTCTGTAAAAATCTTCTTTTGAGCAAAAATGATATTTCTTCTACTTCTTCTTCTTCTTCTCACCCTCCTCATCCACCTTCGTCTTCTTCTTACCCCCCTCCTCCTCCTTCTTCTTCTTACCCTTCTTCTTCTCCTCATCCTCATTCTTCTCCTCCTCCTTCTTCTTCTCACCCTTCTCCTCCTTCTCCTCCTCCTTCTTCTTACCCTCCTCCTCCTTCTCACCCTCTTCCTCCGTCTTCTTCTCCTCACCTTCCTCCTTCTTCTTCTCACCCTTCTTCTTCTTCTTCTTCTTCTTCTTCTTCTTCTTCTTCTTCTTCTTCTTCTTCTTCTTCTTCTTCTTCTTCCCATGTTCCTTCAGAACGTAGGCAATCTGCGCAACTTCCTGTTCTTTGTAGCCTTTAGCAAAATCTGTCTTTTTGCAATATCACTTAATTCCTGTTTTGCCAACCATTTACACAAGCTTATTAGGAAGGTTATGCGACGTTTTCCTCTGTCCCTCTTGTTTTTCTTACTGAAATTAAAAAGTTATACAAGTACAATGAACTTTTGTGTATTTCTTGAATACAAAACACGAAGAGAATAAATGATTTCTTTAGTTCTGGGGAAGAAAAAACATTTGTAGCGTTTTTCTATGTGGTGTCTGAACACATGACTCAAACTCAGGGCATATACAGATATTCCTAAAGTTGACGTTTCAATGCGCCTCTCTACACGACTCGTGCGTTGATTATAAATTTTAAATGCATTCACCTTAAGAGTGAAAATGAAGCGCATTTTTGTCATTTGATAGTGTTTTATATCTGAAAAAAAGAAAAGAAAACACGGTACAAACAGCAAAGACGATATGTGCCGTTCATGGAGATGGTCCCATAACTAAAAGTCTTGCTCGTAAGTTGTTCGCTCGTTTCAGAAGTGGAAACTTTTTATCTTTAATGGCCGAGAAACGTTACAGCAGACTTGCAATTGTTGATGATGACCAAATTGAAACACCGATAACAGATAATCTAGTTCACACGACACGGGACATCGTAGAGATACTCCATATATCTCATATGTGAGCTGTAAGATGTTCAAAAAAAAAACTTACAGGAATAGCTACGATATTTGGGTATCCCACAATTTACTAGTACAAATTTAATTGATCGCATTTCCATTTACGATTCTCTGGTCAAACCAACAAAAAATTACGCGCTTTTGAAAGGAACGATCACAGGCGATGATAAGTGGATTGTTTGCAACAATGTCGAGTGAGAAAGGGTCATGGGGAAAATGAAATGAGCCAGCGTTATTAACTTCGAAAGCCGGTCTGCATCCGAAGCAGGTGATATTGTAGGATTGGAAGTGTATTGCGAGCTGTCTCCGTAAAATCAGACGTTGAATTCAAACTGTTCCTAAATGGACTGCTTCAAGGTAGAAATCGAAGCAAAGAACCCGGAATTGGTCAAACGTGTATCGACTTTACTCTGCAAAGCGTTACTGTCTCAACAGAAGTAGGAAGAGCTTGGCTGATAAATCGTAGAATACACACCCTATACACCAAACTTTTATTTTCGGATTAACACATATTTCGATTCCTAGAAAAATGTTGTAAAAAGCTTGTAAAATCCACTTAGACCAGTTCCTCATATGGAAACATCAAGCTGCTGTCGAAAGGTAGTGAAACAAAATGTCATATATGTATTTTTTGTATTCGTTTCACTCCATCTGATCACACAAAAAGGCCAGTTGATCACTCAAACAGATTCTAAGATTCTGGGAGTGGGAGTATAGAATTATGAAGTTGTCTGAAAAATATAGAAAGGCAATGGAACAAAATGTCACATATGTAGTTTTTTTTTAATCATTTCACTCCCTCTGATCCCACAGAAACCCAGTTGATCATTCAGACAGATTCTAAGGTTCGGAGGGTGAGAGTATAGAATTATGAAGTTGTCTGAAAAATATAGAAAGGCAATGGAACAAAATGTCACATATGTAGTTTTTTTTTAATCATTTCACTCCCTCTGATCCCACAGAAACCCAGTTGATCATTCAGACAGATTCTAAGGTTCGGAGGGTGAGAGTATAGAATTATGAAGTTGTCTCAAAAGATATAGAAAGGTAATGGAACAAAATGTCATATATGTAGTTTTGCGTAGAACTTACGGTTACATCTAGCCACTTCAATTCTAAAATGATGAGACCTAGCTGCTAGTACTGCGCTTAAATTCATAAAGTCTACGTACCATAGAGGAAAGTTCATCTGAAGAATATAAGTATTTGTAGACAAGCTACGTTATGACGGTAAGAAAGAGACTGAAGCCGAGATGGCAGGTCAGCACTAATAACATTGTAGATTTTTCTTTGAATTTTATCAAGGACGTTAGTGATCATGGCTCTCCACAATTTCCTGTCCTTAGCTTTTACTAAATTTTGTCTTTTTGCTATCTCTCCTAAACCCTGTTCTACAATCCATTTACACAAGCTCTTTAAGTAGGTTATATGCTGTTTTCCTCTGTCTCTCCTGTGTTCAATATATTCTGTGAATCATTAAGTTATTTTTACGGTTTATCAACCCTTTGCATGTTATTTAAAGCCAGAAAATATTTTTAGATTTTAAGAAGTTTTCAGATAATAATGATTTACTGACACAAGTCCTACTAATTAACATATAGCTGGGGAGAGAAGAGGCGGATTCACAACTTTTCCAAGGTTATTTGCGCGTAAATGAATATAACGAATCCAATGGGAATTGGAACTCGGCTTTTCAATTTACTATTCCGAGCCGTTATCTAATATACCGTACGCACATCCAAGCTTACAGCACCTGGAATCTCCAAGCGATCACCCATCTAGGTCCTGAGCTTTACTTCGGTGATCGTATGATAACCGGTGTTTCATCGTGATATGGCCATAAGCCTGTCAAATTTTCTAAGCCATCTTTCCTCTTTATGTGTCTTAGAATTTTCAACTGTCTGATGCTAAGTATAGGAGTCCTTTTTGTTTCCTTTTCCACTCGTATTGCTCACATGTTCAGTCCATGGTATTCTCAGCATCCTTCTGTAGAACGACATTTCTGTTGCTTCAAGTCATTTCTTCATCTGTGATCAGATCGTCCAGCATTCATTGCCATATAGGAAGATCGATATTGCATAATATTTAAGTACTCTTTGCTTCTAACGACATTTTCCTGTTTCTTAATACTTTGTTTAGCTTTTGTAAGGCATATTGCGCTATCAAAACGCACCCTCGAATTTCGGTGCCACCTTCTCCATATTCTTTTAAAACACTCCTTAGATATTTAAATAGCTGTTTTTGCTTGATTTTAGTATATCAGATTTATAATTTGTATGTTACACTGTTTTTTAAAATGTATTCTGTCTACTTACAATTGATGCTTAGTCCTTTCTTCCCGCTTTCCTTTACTACTTTCTGTAGGAGTTCTCAACACTGAATCATTTGCATAACTTATGTTGTTAAGATTGTGGCCTCCAATAATAAATCCTGGTAGGACTTCTAATTCTCTCAGAATTGTTGACATGAAATGAAATTCTGAACGGCCACTCTTCAAGTTACTTTCGAATTAATGCAGGTGTCCACCAGGGCGCCACCCTTGGTCCTATTTGTTTTTAATTTTCATTAATGACCTTCTTGATGGCATCAGCTCTCAACTTGGTATCTACGCTGAAGACATAACCATTTATTGCTGTCCGAATAGTAAGTCTGATATTGTCAAAAATGGCAGCTGATATCCAAAACTACCTTCAGTCTGTTGTTAACTGGGGGAAAGAATAGCTTGTTAATTTTAATGCCTCCAAAGCTATATTAATCATCTGAGAGAATCCTCTATGCCTTCCATCAGTATGGCTGATGCTAAACTCCAGGAGAATGACTCGCTGCGCCTTCTCGGGCTAACGTTCTCGGCTGACAGGAATCCATTGCTAGGTCAGCTACTAAGAAAGTTGGTCTACTATTATCGGGTGAGACAATTTTCTCTCCAGAATCTATCTTACATATCTATCAATCTACCATTCGTCCAAAGCTTAGAATATTGCTGCCACATATAGTCTTGTGTCCCTGCTATTTACCTTGAGCTCCTTGATAAGATCCAAAAAAGCACCAGAAATATTATTGGTCCTTATTTGGCGGATCGGCTCCAGTCACTTTCATCCTCCGTAAGCTTTCCTCTCTGTGTCTTTTCTATAAATACTTTCATGGTAATTGTTCGAATGAGCTCTTCGCTATGGTACCTAGAGTTTTTTTTTAAATTTAAGAAATAGTTAATTTGCAAATAATAAGTGATGAAAATTTCGTTTAAATCGCTGCCCTTCTTCAGCATGACTGAAGCTAAACTCCAGGAGGGTAATTCGTTGCGCCTTCTCGGGATCGCGTTCTCTGCTGATATGAAGTGGAAAGAATATATTGAATCCACTGCTAGGTCAGCTGCTAAGAAAGTTGGTTTACTATGTCGGGTGAGACAATTTTTCTCTCCAGAATCTATCTTACATATCTATCAGTCTACCATTTGTCCATGCTTAGAATATTGCTGCCACATGTGGTCTTGTGCTCCTGTTATTTACCTTGAGCTCCTTGATAAGATCCAAAAAAGCACCAGAAATATTATTGGTCCTGATTTAGCGGATCGGCTCCAGTCACTTTCATCCGCCGTAAGCTTGCCTCTCTGTATCTTTTCTATAAATACTTTCATGGTAATTGTTCGGCTCAGCTCTTCGCTATGGAGATTCTGAAGTATCACGGTGGATGAAATAAGAATGGTAAGTAAGAATGCGTTGTTTTGGTGTAAGGAATACTGTGGTATGTTTGGGTTAGTGATTGTAGCTAGTTAAGTTTAGATTTAAGACAGAAGAAGACCGTCCTTTTCTTCCCATTCTCCATTTTGGGCTTGTCACCTTATTTTGTATTATCATACAAATAAATATTTCTCTTCGCTATGGTACCTAGACTTTTTGAATTTAAGCGCAATACTAGACAGGCGTCGAGATCTCATCAATTTACAGTGGGGCGAGCTAGATGTAGCCGTAAGTTCTATGTTAACAGTTTCTTTTCTCGCACTTCTGGATTGTGGAATTCTTTTCTGGCTATATGCTTTCCAACCAACTTTAATCTGCAAAAAATTAAATGAAGTGTCAATCTGTTCTCTGGTTACTCTTCTTCTGTTCTCGCTCTTCAGTAATGTTCCTGTTTCTAACTCTTCCACACCAAGTAACCCTTTGTGCTTTAGTGGTCTTACTACTTTGCTTGGAGGTGAACTCGATTAAAAATTAAAAAAATTATCCGTTAAGACGACACATCTTTGTCTTACGCCCTTTCTATTTTTGTATATTTACTGAATTTATTTTCTATCTATGTGCAGGTAGTTTGATCCCAGTCGAAGTCCTGGATTATTTTAATATCCTTCCGAAATATGTCAAGGTTACCAAAAGTTCCAACAGTTCGTTTGGACTTACTTTACCAAATGTTTTTTTGCACACGTGTCAAAAAGAAAAAAAAATCAGACAACATTTCCTCGGTTTCAGCTTAAAGAGACTCATATGACTACAATGGTCTTTTGAGGGTTGGGGAAGAAATACGCTCTGGTTCAGGAGACAATTCGATATTAATTAAATAATTTTCAATTCCGATTCTACTGCTACTTTGTGGAAGAGGCTCCTGCGTGAAAGCTTCCGTAAAATTACAATCTTAACTGTATCTTCAGGTGTCCTCATGATCGTCACTACCTACCATCATTTTCATTCATGTCGAACATCACACAAAAGCTCGTTAAGCGCATCAGTTTACTTAAAATTTTAAATCTTTCTTACTGTTACTTTTTCAATAGCAATCCTCTGGCTTTGGCTTGGTTTGTTTGTTTTGTTTTGTTTTACGGCATCAATGGGTCATTTAATGCTGACAACTTTTTTCTGCTGGTAGTATTTTTGTTTCGTCAAAAATCTATTTCTGTTAATATTTTTTCCTCAAAAATGTATGGTTGGTAATATTATTTTTTCAAAAACGTATAGCTGGTAATATTATTTTTTGGTAATAATTTCTTACAAAGTATTTCTGGTATTAAAACCTATTTTTACACTTTTTTAATGATTTTTACCTCAGTTTCAGGGTTAACTATTTGCCCATATCTGGGACCCTAACAGGTGCTACCACCCCGGGTCAGGGTGGACCTGGGAACACCAGCAATTAAGAGGTGGTTCCACGCTCCTCAAAACTTCCTGATCAGAGGCCTTGCTGTTGGACGTAGTTTATCGTCTTACCCAGGACGCGGATGTAGTTCATCGTCATACCCAAGACGGCCCTCTGGCTTTAGTGGCTCTTGTGCCACTAAAGCCAGAGGACCGATAACATTTAGTATTAAAAAACATCTACCTTACCTTTTCTTATTAAGATGATTTACGCCTAAAATCAATTTAATGTAATTTACAAATTAAGGAACGTCCAAAAAATACAAGAGAAGAGATGTTGTGGTCAACGGACTCTCTGACCGAACTAATGAGTAGTTCTTGAATTGAAACTTTCAATTTAGAAATCGAAGAACGTTCCTCTATATTCATTTTATTCTAATCGTGAGGTAATCGATAAAACCAGTCACGGCTGCGGAATCAATGAGTTCATAAAAGTAAATATAATCAACGAAAAAGGCGATAGACATTCGCCGGAAAGAAAATCAAATCACTTTAATCAATTGTTTTCTTTGCCAAAGTAGCGAAAATTAATTGATATAAGTTTGGGGGGAATTATCAAGTCCTACATATTAGTGCAGACTGAAAACAGTTTCAGATGGGCAATGGAAAATAAAGCGTCACTTAAGGTGAAAGATAAAAATCCTTCTCATGTTTACATCAATTTCAAAATTCCCAGGGTTAACTGATAAATAATATTTTGAATCCTATAAAACAAGTTTTAGTTCTCTTCACAATTACGCGGGTTAAATGATGAGTAAGGTCACCAATCATATAGAAGTTTTAGGCCAGATAAAATAATGAAACTGATATAAAAATGAAGTAAATTTATTTCTCTTCAGAATTACGAGAGTTGATCGATAAGTAAGGTCTCCAGTCTTATAAAACAAGTTTGAGACCACATAGAATAATGAAACTGGTAACAAAATGAAGTAAATTTATTTCTCTTTAAAACTATGAAGGTTGATTGATAAGTAAATTCTCCAGTCTTATAAAACAAGTTTGAGACTAGATAGATTAATGAAACTGGTATCAAAATAAAGGAAATTTATTTCTCTTCAGAATTACGAGGGTTGATTGATAAGTAAGGTCTCCAATCTTATAAAACAAGTTTGAGACTAGATAGATTAATGAAACTGGTATCAAAATAAAGGAAATTTATTTCTCTTCAGAATTACGAGGGTTGATTGATAAGTAACGTCTCCAATCTTATAAAACAAGTTTGAGACAAGATAGAATAATGAAACTGGTACCAAAATGTAGTAAATTTATTTCTCTTCAGAATTACGAATGTTGATTGATAAGTAAGGTTTCCAGTCATATAGAACAAGTAAAAATGCACTGTTAGTTATTAGGTGTCATTTAACAATATCTTTCTGCAGATGACCCAGTAAGTATTAGAAAACCACCAATAATAGTTCTCCAATGAAAACAGCATTGTCCATTGGTGGGAAAACTCAATGACATTGAGTGATCTCTACAATGTACTATCTTTACTCATTATGCATCAAACTGTACTATTTGTCTAAAATCTGCTTGGTTTCTGACCGAGAAACATACATAACGTTTGGAAGAAAGAAATCAGGAAAATTAAAGGTTATGAGATGTGGAAGAACAGAATGTATAGGGGGTATGCTAGGATGTATGAACGGTAGTGGTAATATATATATATATATATATATATATATATATATATATATATATATATATATATATATATATATATATATATATATATATATATGATTCGCAATTATTTCTTTTATTTCATTTATTATATGCTAAAAAATCCGGTGGAAATTTTAAGGTTTATATGTTTTAATATTTTGATGAATTTTATTTCTTAAGTTAATGATTAAATAAGTAGTTCCAACCCAGTTACAATCACAGAGATACAGCATTTGGGGACTAATCTGACTCTTGTAAAAAATAAAATATAGCAGAAAGTGTCAAGTACTTTCTGGAGCTCGAGCCCAGATATGGCAGAAATACACCATTGTTGGTTTAATCTGCCTCTTGTAAAGATAAAGAATGACAGAAGGAAGTCAGGTATTTCTGGAGCGACAGAAAAAAAAGCCGACGCCTTTTTCTATATCTCTAGACTAGATTTCAAAATATCACCTTGCGCTTGGTAAATCAAATTGGGCGTGAATAATTTTTTAAATAATTAAAAAAAAACCTTTTATTAAGTAAAACTATATTTACTAATCATAAATCGAAAAACTTATTATAATCTGAGTTAGTTGTCAGCTATCTCCTGTTAATTCCCCTTTCCAAGTTCTCCACTGCCTTAACCGGGTATTGAACTCACACTCTTTCGTTCCTGTCACTGGATCTAGCGCCTTTATCCACTGATATTGTGTTTGGAGTGATCACTAGTGATGGCGACGTTATACCTCCATTGATCTTCCCAGGGAGTCTTAGACTCAACACGGAGGCCTACATCAAATGCCTTGAGGAGGTAGTGCTGCCCTGTGGCAAGACGGTGGTTGCTGGAAGACCCTATGTCTGGCAACGGGACTCTGCACAATGCCACACAAGCAGGAGCCACCTAACCCCCAGACCGCGACCCCCTTGATTATTATGTTTGGGTCGCAGTTGAGCGAGAGACCAACAAAACTCCATGTAACACCAATGATGAACTGAAGGCAATGGATTATGGCAGCATTCACCAACCGTTTAGAAGAGATGCAGAAGATACCGAAGTCATTTGATGGCCGTGGTTGCAGCCAATGGCGATTTTATTGGATAAATATACTCTTCTGTATTTCAAGATATTTTGTGTAATTTTGGTAAATATATCTGCTAAAATGAGAGGTCAGTGTTATTTTCTTTTTTGCGTAATTTAGACGACAGTTTATTCATCGTATTCTGTAAGTGGCGAAAAAAAGAATAAATAAATAAATAAATAAAGAACAGATGAAGAATGAATAAAAACTAGGTTAAGAATGAAAGAAGGAAATAGAATAAAGAACAATAGTTAAATAAATAAAGAAAAATAGTAGAATAAGGAAGTAAAGAAAGAAAGAAAAGAAAAGAAAGTAAGAATAAGTGAATAAAACGGAAAGTAAGACAGGTAAAGAATAAGGGAAAAAGAATAGGGGAATAAAGAAAGAATAAGAGAATAAAAAAGAAAGTATTAGAAGAAAAAATGAATGAGTGAATCGAATCAAAAGAAAGAAGGAATAAGTGAATAAAAATGAAAGAATTATATAAAGAATAAGGGAAAAAGAATAGGTGAATAAAAAAGAAATAAAATAGAAGAAAATATGAATGAACGAATCGAAAAAAAGGAATAAGTGAATAAAAATTAAAGTAAGAATTATATAAAGAATGAGCGAAAAAATAGGTGAATAAAGAAAGAATAGGCGAATTAAAAAGAAAGAAAAAAGAAAGAATGAATGAAAAAATCGGTGAAAAAGAAAGAAAGAATAAGTGATTAAAAAGGAAAGTAAGATAAAGAATAAGCAAAAACGAGTAAGTGAATGAAGAAAGAGTTTTCTTTACAAGAAAAATATAATATAGGAAGAAATAAATAAAGAATGAAAATCGAAAATTAGGTGAAGAAGGAAATAATTTGGTTCTGTTGAATCGGTGAAATTATTGTGTGAACCTGAAGGAAGTTGTAAGTTTGCGTCAATAGGAGAACTTCCTAATGATATTACTACGTCGTTAATGGAAGACATGAGAAAAAGTTAGAGAATTTTTCCACTCAGCGAGGTAAAATCTTCGACTGAAATTTCGGTTTTACAACATCAGTAGAAAAAACGTGTTCCTCTAAAAGGCTTATAAAAAAATAGATAATCGATATTACTTATCAATTGTCAAGCCTAATATGGTTGTTTAACAGACGAGACAATCAAAGCCAAAATCACGGTTTACGTGTTCAGTATTATATAACTGTCTTATATATATATATATATATATATATATATATATATATATATATATATATATGAGGGAGGGATTATAGTTATTCCAACGGGAGAAAAGTGTATATTTTAAAGAGAAAAGAGAAGCCTCAAATATTTTGGGTTATATGGATTTTTTAATAGATTATACTTTATTTTCCATATTTTTTGCTAGTTTGGCTGTCCAAGAAGAATTTGGATTACTACCAACCACAAAAGACAATGGTTAAACATAATAAAATTTAATTCCTTTAAATAATGTGTGGAAATAATAATTCTTCGGCTGATGAAGTTCACAAGACCCGAAACATGTGTAGCGAAAAATATGGAAAATAAAGTAAAATATACAAGACAAAAATCCACGTTATACCCAAAAACGTTGGCTGATTCTCTTTTCTCTTTAATATATATATATATATATATATATATATATATATATATATATATATATATATATATATATATATATATATATATATATATGATGAAAATGTGGAAAAGACAAAGCAAAATCCGAATATGTGAGTTTACTGTTTTTTATTTTGTTTTTTGTTTTTTTGTTTGTAAAAAACAGTAAACTCGCAAATTCGGATTTTGCTTTGTCTTTTCCACATTTTCATCATACCGTCGGATCTACATCCACATATTTGCTTACATATATATATATATATGTGTGTGCGTGTGTGTGTGTGCGTGTGTGTGTGCGTGTGTGTGTGTGTGTGTCTGTATTTAGGCATCATATCTTCATTCAAGCATGTTTGGTTGAATATTCTGGACATATTATGTCGACTTATTTTTATTTTAATCCTTGAATTCTCTGATCGACTTAATGTTAATATTAAATCCATTAAGGAAGGTGCCATAATTTTTTTTTCATTTCTTTTATTTTCCCAAGTACTTTCAGTCTCCTCCGAGATTATCTTCGAGGGTGAATTGATGAGACAAAAAAATTCATGTAATCGATTGTTTTTCAATTTGTTTTTGTAAATGCGCATGAAACGCGCTTTGTTAGAATTAAATTAAAAATTTACTGTCAAAGCTATTTTATTTCTATATCAGTGAGATATTTGTATGATTGTAATGTTTTATAATTACAATTTAAGAACATTGCTATTGTAGACCTTTTAAAACATTGTTGCTATACTCATAACCAACCTTATTTAGTTCTGGTTGTATTTTTCTGATATAGAGGGCCTCAAATTTTTGATTATTATTTTCACACCAATCAAGGACAAAAGTCCATATAAAGATATGTCCACAAATGCCTCATTTTTTAGTTATTAAGTCTAAAGAAACTTTACGGTAGATGGCGCTGTGTTGATATAAAGACTAGATTACATTTGCCATTTGTGTACATTTGTGGCTAGTCTGTCTTCGATGTTTAACGTGTGTAGTAGTCAGTTAACTGAGAAGTGTTCCGTTTAACAATGGCAGGATATTTATATCGTGAACGGGTAGATATGATTTTTTGCATACAACCGCGTGAATGGTAATGGACGCAAGGATGCACGGCTGTATCAGATTGCCTTTCCAGACCGAATGAAGTCGAGATCTCTAACTTTTGCTGCTGTTAATCCTCACGTTGCTGAAACAGGATCCATGGCACCACATTACTATGGATCGGTGAAAACCGAGATCAGTTCCTACGCCTCACCACGAAGAATATATTCTACAGGCTATTAGAGAAGACCCAGGTATCAGCACACGTCAAGTGGCCCTTCATAGTACCACATGGAGGTTACTTTAAGAGCAGCTTCTGTATCCGTATCATTTGCAATGTGTACAGGGTCTTTTGCCCTCTGATCACTCACCACATTTATTGCACAAACTGCCGATCAGTTGTTTGTCACTCCAGTCTTGTTTACGCATGTGATGGAGTATTAAATTTACGCAACCGACATTTCTGGGTGTATCGGAATAGACACGAGCGTCGGTTTACGATTAATGTGTGGGCTGGAATTGTAGGGGTCTGTCTGGTAGGTCCAGATGTTCTACAAGCATGTCTCAAAAGAGCTGTTTACAGGGACTTTATTTAGAACACATTCCAGACATGCTATAATATGTACCCCTGTTAATACGAAGACGAATGTGGTTTATACATGACGGGGTTCCAGCACATTTTAGTGCCATTGTTTGCAAAGAAAGAGAGAGAGATATGGAGAAAAAGAAGAAAGCAATTCTGGCATTTTTATTTTCGTGTAGTTTGATTTTTATTGGTTAATCAGGTTTTACATGCATTCGACTTGTTAAACAAATGTTAGTATAATTTATGGCGTTCTGAATTCAAGGAGAGACGCGTCGTCCCTTCTAAGCTCTAAGCAATTAACCGATTCCAGTCTCCACTGAAAACCATATATATATATATATATATATATATATATATATATATATATATAGTATTTTTTTGTATGTACAGTGTGCGATGGGTAAATTGTCGACAGTTGATATTTTTAATTTCACGCAAGCGTGTTGTTTGTTTTTGTCGACTGCACCGTCTGTGAGAAAAAGAGCACCACGAGGCGCAATTCGCGACGTCAGAAATTTAGAAACGGTATGTTGTACTGCTTGGCATTCGCGCCGGAAGCTCCAATACGAACATTTCAGAGTGTTTGGGTGTCAAGGACAGTGCGGAGGAAAACTCACTCTGATCGTTCTGATAAGAAAAAGAACTCCAGAATTTGTTGATGAGGGCGTCAGGCTCAGCACGGGGCTTACATCAAATGCCTTGAGAAGGTAGTGCTGCCTTGGGTCAAGAGGGTGGCTGCTGGAAGTCCTTATGTCTAGCAACAGGACATTGCATAAAAGCAAGAGAAGCCCAGCAATGGCTGTCAGGCAATTTCTTCGAGCAATTCGCTCCTTACATCTGGCCACCTAACTCCCCAGACTGCAACGCCCTCGATTATTATGTGTGTGTCGTAATTGAGCGAGAGACCAACAAAACTCCTTGTAACACCAAAGATAAACTCAAGGCAAGGATTATGGCATCATTCATCAACTTAAACAAGGTGACTCTCGCGAAGATTTTTAGGAGATTCCGAAATCGTCTGGAGGCCGTGGTTGGCGCCAATGGTGATTTTATTGAATAAATTTACTCTTTAGTAGTTCAAGTGTAATTTTGGTAAATATATCTGTTAAAATGAGATGTCAGTGTTAGTTTCATTTTTGCGCAATTTAAACGATAATGCATCCATTAAACCCTGTATATAAATCTACATATTCAGTTAAATAAAAACGTACTTGCTAGTTGCTAATGAATTCATCGAAAGCACTTAGAGTCACGGAATATTTGGACAGTTTTTACACACTAAGTCCCCAAAATAAAATAATTTTATGAATGCAATAAAAATTAGTAAATCACTTAATCTCAATGCCATGTTAGTCGTCTTTAATGAGACTCGTATAAAAGAGGTATACCGTATATATACTCACGTATCATGCGACTTTTGAAGACCTAATTTTGAACCTATTTTTAAGGGGGTCGCATTATATATGATATATAAAATTAGCGTTTGTGCTGCTGGCTCAGACGCTAATTTTTGTTAATTGGGAATTCGTAGCCCAAACCAAGGCGTTTTCTGGCTGGGGGGGATGCAACCTGTTTCTATCCGAAAAGAGATTCATCTTCAAAAATATTAACAAAGTAAGTCTACTTAATAAGCAGAAAAAACTCATAATTGCCTGTAAGCATACAAAATCTTTTCTCTTAAAATATTGGAAACCAGGCTAATTTCTTCTTTCTTATATTCTCCTTTTATTAAATTTTCCTTTTATTTAGCTTTAGGTCCGTCACCGCTTACCTCCCTTAACCCGTCGACGTTAATATATTAGATCGAGAGCAGCGCCCCCTGGTCATGACTTCAAATTTGAAACTTGAAATTTCTAATTTTTAAACGTACATCCTTATTTTTTTTGAAAATGAACACTACCTGCAATTCATGTTCTACAATTTAAGCACTATTTTATTTTTGAACTACAAAACAGCGTCTGTCCCATGTGTCATCTGTGTATTTTTATTTTGTGCCCGATGAGCTGGAAAACCAGCGAAACTTAAGCCGCACCCCTAAACATAGGTATTTATATATGTACCTTTATTAACATATATTTTGCTCTGATTAACCATATCGAGCACTGTTACGTTTACACCTCTTGGCGAAATTTGATTATTTATTTACTTGCCTGTGTATACACACACCAACACGCGCGTATACGGTTGCTTATATATGGTCATTTGATTTACCTGACCTTATATATATATATATATATATATATATATATATATATATATATATATATATATCATACAATCTGAATTAAAATACCATTATGTAAATGATCATTTTTACCTTGTAAAATTAAATTTACGCGATTTTTCAAACAGTCAATGGATGATAAATTTTTGAAAGAAAAGAATTAATTTTACAGGGATTTTACAAGGTGAAAATGATCATTTACATATCTTAATTCCCATTGTATGAATTATATTGTTTATTATAAAAACATTGAGCTCTACGTGTGAATCAGTTTTAATATTTAATATTGTATTAATAGGATTCGCTTGGATTATCTACCAACGGATTACTACCTATATATATATATATATATATATATATATATATATATATATATATATATATACAGGGGTTGGACAAAATAATTGAAACACTTGTTAAATTCAAATAAAATTTATTTAATATGGAGTTGGTCCTCCTTTAACCTCACATACAGCTTTAATACGTCTAGGAATGGAAATCATACAGCTTCCTGACTTCAGCCAGAGGAATTTTCAGCCATTCTTCCATTAACACCTCCATTATGGAGCTCACGGCAGACAGTTTTAGTAGAAACTCGACTATTCAGATGATTATTCAACTCAGCAGTCACTTTGACCGCAGTAGTCCGATGATTTTTTTGCCACATTGCGTTTCAATATACGTCGGTCCCTGTCAGTAAGTTTGCAAGTCCGACCCGAATTGCTACGGTTGCTAGATGTTTTGCACTGTCTTTTGAATTGCGTCATAGTTCTTGATATGGTAGCTCTTGAAAAACCAAACAGTTCAGCAACCTTAGTGATCGAGGCTCCTTCCATGCGAGCTCCAACAATTTGCCCTTTTTCTAACTCGGAGAGGTCACGCATTTAGCTTAAATTTTACTAAATTCTCAAAATAAATAAGACAAAGACAGTAAATTAGATAAATAAACATATTTACAATAGATATAACCTGCAATTATGAAGTTTTAGTTAAAGTTCTTAATATAATAGGTCTTTGAAATATAGGAATGGAATTTGCACCTGTTCCAATTATTTTGTCCAACCCCTGTATATTATAAAAAAAATTTATTTAGCCAGGATATATATATATATATATATATATATATATATATATATATATATATATATATATATATATCCTGGCTAAATGGATTTTTTCTTATGTCGTGATCCTAAAGATAGTTATTTTCCATCAGTCTCATTGAATAAATGTTCTTAATGTCTGGAAAACTATTCTGCACCAGATTTCGTGCGTTCGAGATTTTGCGTGAGCAAAACTCCATACGCAAAGAAAAAAAAAGATGTCGAATTCATTCAGGTTATTATCTGCCATCTTCAATTTTCGATTTGAAAATCCTCAAAAATTATTTGTTCATTTGTCTTAAGAGATGTATCTCTTTCAAGAAGTCATGAAAGTTGGCAAAATCATTAACGCGAGCAAATCATGTCGGTTCAGATCTTGTACGTTATTCTGGTGGCGCCGCCAGATTTGCGTCTTTCAGTTCGCAGTAAAAGAAATCATTCATTATGAGTAATTATAATCATTAAAGAGACTAAAAGAAGTGCTGTCTTATTCTTGTGGTTGACCTTCTTCTTTTTCTTCTTCTTCTTCTTAATAATAATAATAATAATAATAATAATAATAATAAAAAAAAAACATATAAAGATTTCAGCAAACCGATTTGATAAACAAAAAATATTTGATAAAATCAAAAGAATTCGGCAAAAGTTGGAAAAACATCTCGGCTAAAGAAAATTTTAAAACTTTTAAAATATAAGGACATGGAAATAGAAATCTTAGAACAGTGGCATTTAGGCGTAGCCCCTTTAACAATAATAATAGCTGTACAAGGAAGACTTTCACATATTCATATAACTTTCTTAATGTAATATGTTCACTAACTTTCTAAGGAAAAGCTTCCTTTACTTCGGGTAAGTCTTGGGAAAGCGTTGTGTGAAACAGTAAATAAGGAAAACATTGAAAATAATAATAATAATAATAATAATAATAATAATAATAATAATAATAATAATAATATGAACACCACTCAAACCCGGTGATAGGACCTGTAACAATTTTATGGGAGTTTACAATACACACAGAGAGAACAATCAAAGCTAATGGCCCAGGCATCGGGATCAAAGATCACAATTACAGAATGTGTTTTCTTATTGACTTGGCGGTTCCTGGAGACTGTAATGTATCTTCGAAGATTAAAAAAAAAACTATCAGAATACAAGGAACTTGAATTGGAATTCAAAGAAAAAATATCTGGGACATAAGGACATCAATAATTCCAGTTGAAGTAGGAGCCCTCGGATTGATTGGAAAAAGTTTCCGATAGACTAATTGAAGGGATTCCAAGTCTTACAGAAATACAAAAATTATACTGAAAAGTACAGTTAGCACCTTTAGAGTGAAGTTTGTGGTCTTAGGTTGTCTTTTTTTTTTTTTTTTACAAAAATGCTCAGTGGAAAATATGATATCATTTATAAACTTAGGCCTCTGGTTGAGACCCGGAAGGAAATGATAATAACTTAACAGACCGATGAAAATTTCACAGTTTCCCTATTTGAATTTTCTGATGAATCTTAATTCTTAAGTCAATGGTTGAGTAAGATCATGGCGAGTTCTACGACAATAAAACTATCTATCTATCTATCTATCTATCTATCTATCTATCTATCTATCTATCTATCTATCTATCTATCTATCTATCTTTCTATGAATGTATCTATCTATTTCTATCTTTATCTAGTTCTGTCTTTCTATCTGCCTGTTTCATTCAGTATATCTCTCTCTCTCTCTTGATCGTGTGGAAAGAGGGAAAACACACCCCTTGATTTCACTGAGAAAATGAAATAAATAAATAAATAAATAAAGATAGATAGATAGATAGATAGATAGAGAGAGAGAGAGAGAGAGAGAGTGAGAGGGAGATACTGAATCAGACAGGCAGATAGAAAGACAGAACTAGATAAAGATAGAAATAGATAGATACATTCATAGAAGGATAGAAAGAAAGAAAGAAACAAACAAATAAAGAAAGAAAGAAAGAAAGTAAGAAAGAAGGAAATATAAATAGATAGAACGAAAGAAAGAGACATGGATAGATATAACAAAAGAGATAGATAGATATAACGAAAGATAGAGACAGAAATAGATAGATAGATAGATTGATAGATAGATAGATAGAAGTGTTTAATATCTCCTGCCAATACTTCAGAAATAATGATCTAATGCATTTTGATCGTGTGGAAAGAGGGAAAACACACCCCTTGATTTCACTGAGAAAATGAAGGAAATAAATAAATAAAGATATATAAATCTATAAATATAAACGACCAATATTTTCCTATCCCCGAATCAAGTAAATCCTTAAAGACTTAAATGTAAACGGCCAATTTTTACTTATGCCTGAACCAAGTAAATGCTTATAGACTCAAATATAAACCCCCCACATTTACCTATCCTCAAACCAAGTCATTGCTCACAGACCCAAATATAAAAAAACAATATTTACTTTTTTTTATAGACGTAGGTTTAAATGATCAACATTAACCTAGAGACTCAAGTACAAATGACCAATAAGTCAGAAGTAAGTAAATGCTTACAGAATAAAAAAACAAAACAATACAAGAAAAATATATTGGGAAAATACATCTGAGAGGAACTGGCTTATGACATCGAAAGCTCAGTGGAAATAAGGGTGATTCTATTTCATGGATGTTTCGAGAGATGTATCGTCAGTCATCTTGTCAGCGGGGTTGGTGTTGTACTACCCTAGAACAACATTTTTTACCAATTTTTATGCCCCTTACGGAACTAAGTTTCCGACGAAAAATAAAGCCATATATAATTATGTTGGACCGACTTCAAAGTTTCAAGAAACACTGCTCATCACGGTCAGATGGATGGTCTGATACAATTTTGCAGATATTTCATGTACCATATAACCCAGTACAACCTGTCACTTGTTCAGGTCATCGTCAACTAAACCGGTTTTCTCGCTAGGCTTTTCTGGTGCGGGGATTGGCTGGTAACTCAGCAGGATTTAAAGCACAATCTATTGAAAGGTGGCCGAAATTCCAATGTTCGAGTTCTAGCGCGCGGTAACCTTTTCTTTGTTTATGTGCCATGTCCTTTCAGGACGTAGACGATCATGGCTCTCCACCGCTCTCTATCCCTTGCAGATCTTAACAAGTTCCTTCCTTCTACTACTTCCCTCAGACCGCGTTCTGCCATCCACTTGCTCAAGCTCATCAGGTATGTCACGCGCTGTTTTCCCTTCTCACTCTTTCCTTCTATTTGACCCGTGAGTATCAGATTCTCCGGGCTCTCCTTCCTCATTATGTGTCCCAGAAACTTCAGCTGTCTCTTTCTGATGTTAAGTATAAGCCTCCTCCTTGTTTGTCACCTAAAACCACATCGTTGATCATATGCTCGTTGCATGAAGCTCATTGGGTTTGTTAAGCTGTCCAACGAGGAAGAAGGGAAACTCGATGTAACACCTGAAGATCGACAGTATCCAGTGATGCTGACTGATTCTTCTTTCTGAGTATGTACTGATTGGGATGGAATCAGCTCATTATCAGGCATTGCCTGATGTCGTGAATTGATGGATTATTACTACTTAAACGCTATTTTTTATTGGATACCCCTATTTGAATAGACGCTCCGTTTATTAAACAGTATATTTATTTATTTTCGTCTACCGGCCTGAATATCCGAGAAATCTTATATGCGCTTTCCGGCAGGATTCGAACTCGCGTCCACCCTTGGCAGGGGAAACCGTCGTTAGATCCGATGTGTTTTAGACCGTCTTAGCCACGGATGGCATCAACAATCAAGCAAAGTTGAATCAGTTCTTTTAATATCAAGTATGTGCTGCAGTTCAATTTATAATAATTAGAGGAATGTCACAGTTATTATCCGAAAGTTGCACGTCGGATCAGTTCTTTTAATATCAAGTATTAAAAATTCCTCTAATTATTATAAATTGAACTGCACCACATACTTGATATTAAAAGAACTGATACGACGTGCAACTTTCGGATAATAACTGTGACATTCCTCTAATTATATATATATATATATATATATATATATATATATATATATATATATATATATATATATATATATATATATATATATATATATATATATGATATCGAACATAAAGCGTTGATGATAATAAAATAGTGCTCGATGTAATATAACAGAGCTATTAAGTATATATTAATAAATATACATTTTTTCCCGCTCGGAATTTCATGCACAACGCAATATTGAGATGCTGAATAGAGCCTGACCGTTACATAAATATTAATAAATAAATCTGGTTAACGCAATGTTGCCGTAGCCCATATATTATATTTAAGAAATTGTATCATATATATGCGTGTGTGTATGGTGGACTCTCCCGTCGTATTCGACGTATGAGGGTCAAGCAGCTCAGTTCCTGGGAACCGACAGCCCAGACACCAGCACATGAGATTTGATTATAGTGGTGAAGGTTTTGTGCAGAACCATCCACACTTCTATCTATCTATCTATCTCAGTCTGTTCATATCGATGTATCTATCTCAGTCTGTTCATATCGATGTATCTATCTCAGTCTGTCCTGCTATTTATTAGGGTATTAAAAAAAGGTGAATGTAACGGATTCGACTGGAATTCGAACTCGGCTCTCCGATTGCTCAGTCCGCGCCGTTATCCACTACTCCGCCGCGCTTCTCTTTATACATACAATGTGTAAAAGCACGTGCGATACCCTACTCTCATCAGCCGTTTGGCTGATAGGATTGTGTTTCAAATTATGTGTGAATGCTCCATACAGCCAGAGAAGTCAGGTATTGAAGCCTTCGAGACAACCCTGTTTATGTGTTGATTACCTAGCAGGAAGTTCGTAATACAGCGGGTAAAAACCGTCAAATAATACTTTCCACGTTCAAGATGGAGATGGGGCGGAAATTTGCAATGTCTTTGCATTCTTTTCCTTAGATATGCAAATGCCGTCCGCCAGGGACCATTCTTGTGGTACTATACTTTGTTTCCATGCTCGTTGGTGGAGGACGGTTAGTTGCTAGAGGACTTTCGGACAATTCTTATATAGATTGTAGGATATTCTATTTAATCCAGGTGGACTACCAGCACGGGATTTGAGGACGAATTCCTGAACTTCGTTCAGCTTTAGTCCTGACATTAAACTTTACCACTGGATCTTGGGGCCGAGGAAGGTTATTCATAAGAAGGATTGGAACATCTTTCCAAGTATCAGAATACACCATCTTCAGGTGGATCGCGTGTTCCTCCTGTGTTATGTCGAGTTTACTTCCCTTAATCTCAGTGAACGGCCTTTTTTTTGTTGCAAAAGCATAAGGGTTACTGATCTCCGAGTCTCGCTTTTCCTCCCGTCGTTTACTCAGCTCTAGAGATCACTAAGATCATTTCTTTAATATCATTTAGCAGATCCTTAAGGCCTTCCCTCTCATGATGTTGAGCTTCTTTGAGTCGGCGCTTCACAACCCTCTGTTCTTCTCTTACTTTACCCTTTTTTAATTCTGCCATCTATTTGGTCGCTTCTTTTCTCTTATACCTCTTCTTACAGTTGTCACTTCAAACTACTCAAGATGAACCCTGTTCACAACTGCAGAATGATCTAATCTACTGGTTAATGGGGACCTTAACATGGCTGGTAAATATTAATGAGAATTTCTGATCGAGACTGGATTCTTAGAAATTTTCCAGGGTGCTGGCGCTTAGCAATGGGATCCTGAACACTGTAGGTGTAAGCCGGATTCATAACCTCATCAATCAACTTACATTCTCCAGCGGGGGAATTGCGTTGCCGGCCCCAGCGTGCACTATGGATTCTTAAACCTCGAAGGCTGTCCAATTTCTTGCCGCAATCACCCGTTGAAGCCGGTTTCAAGTCCGTGTCGTTATTTATTTGAATCCGTCAGATGGGTAATGTATTCTCCCTCCCTGCTACAACCACCCAGAAGACATTCTTTGTTTGTTGTGCTAGTCATATTTGCATTAGTATTCTTGTCTTACCAGGATGCCACCTCATCTATCTATCTATCTATCTATCTATCTATCTATCTATCTATCTATCTATCTATCTATCTATGCTTGTTTATTCACATCTATCTATCTATCTATCTATCTATCTATCCTTGTTTATTCATATCTATCTATCTATCTATCTATCTATCTATCTATCTATCTATCTATCTATCTATCCTTGTTTATTCATATCTATCTATCTATCTATCTATCTATCTATCTATCTATCTATATATCTATTCCAGTCTGTTCATATCTATCTCAGCCTGTTCATATGTATGTATGTATCTATCTATCTATCTATCTATCTATCTATCTATCTATCTATCTATCTATCTATCTATCTAATTATCTATCTCTCTATCTAATTATCTATCTATCTATCTATCTATCTAAGTTTGTTCATATCTATCTATATTTCTATCCATCTAACTCTATTCATATCTATCTATCTATCTATCTATCTATCTATCTATCTATCTATCTATCTATCTATCTATCTATCCTTGTTTATTCATATCTATCTATCTATCTATCTATCTATCTATCTATCTATCTATCTATCTATCTATCTATCTATCTATTCCAGTCTGTTCATATCTATCTCAGTCTGTTCATATCTATCTATCTATCTCAGTTTGTTCATATCTACCTATATTTCTATCCATCTAACTAACTCTATTCATATCTATCTACCTATCTATCTATCCCTCTATCTCAGTCTATCTATCTATCTATCTATCTATCTATCTATCTATCTATCTATCTATCTATCTATCTATCTATCTATCTATCCGTCCGTGTTTTTGCTGGCCATTTTTCCTCTTTTCCAACTCATACTCACGCCATTGATTCTGAATTCATGTAATTAACAGTGCTTTTAATAGTAAGTATTTGAAACGGGATTTGCAGTTATTTACGTAGCTTAATTTGCTTCTTTTTCCGTTTTTCCTTAGGTAGCGAACAGGCGCAGAGACGAAAATTGGTGGTAAACGTGCTGCAGAAATAGAAAGGAAAAGACATTAGTTACCGGTTCGTGCATCTTTTCCTCCTGAACACCTGAAATCTTGAAGCGACGAATTCAATTGCGTCAATAATTTGGGCTTCGCACGGTCAGACCCATTTTACCTCAATATCTGTACCTCTTGCCCTGTTTCATAAAATATTATTCTCTGCAATAGACACAATAATCGAACTAATAGATGAACCATTCAGCGTAGATTAAAATGGTATAAATCAGATACATCCTATCTTGTGATAATGTTTAGATTTCGTCGTCATTTTGAATATTAATAAACATGCATTTAATTTCATTTAATATTTAATTTAATCCGTTATTCTTCTTTGTAAGTCAACAAACATTAATACTTTTTAATTTTAACCATTAACCTTGCATTTAATTTCATTTAATATTTAATTTAATCCGTTATTCTTCTTTGTAAGTCAACAAACATTAATACATTTTAATTTTAACCATTAACCTTGCATTTAATTTCATTTAATATATAATTTAATCCGTTATTCTTCTTTGTAAGTCAACAAACATTAATACATTTTAATTTTAACCATTAACCTTGCATTTAATTTCAGTTAATATATAATTTAATCCGTTATTCTTCTTTGTAAGTGAACAAACATTAATATTTTTTAATTTTAACCATTAATCTTGCATTTAATTTCATTTAATATATAATTTAATCCGTTATTCTTCTTTGTAAGTCAACAAACATTAATATTTTTAAATTTTAACCATTAATCTTGCATTTAATTTCATTTAATATTTAATTTAATCCGTTATTCTTCTTTGTAAGTCAACAAACATTAATATTTCTTAATTTTAACCATTTATTTTCATTTAAAGAGTAAATAAATTTTTGGTTTACAACCTGTAAATCAATATGTAGGGAAAATACAACAATAAATATATGTAAGGTACACACACATACAAACATACACATAAATATACGTATAAGTGTTCACATACATATATATATATATATATATATATATATATATATATATATATATATATATATATATATATATATATATATACATATTTGCATGTGAACACTTACACATACAATATATACATAAATATATATATTTTAAGACATTTTTATGTTTATACATTCTTTTTATAGATACAAATATTTAAGTAAATGCTCTGTTTATAATAAACAGTATTAACAAAATTTGCCGGCCTGAATGTCCGAGAAATTTTCATAGAAAATATTCGTCCTCCGGCAGGAATCGAACCTGTATCCTATACGGAACCGTCATATAGCTTCACGTACCTTTAACTGATTTGTTCACAGAGCAGCGTTCGGTTCGCAGGGTCGAATTTACTGCCTTTAAACTTAAATCTTCCATGAATCTCTCACGTACATTCATATCTGCTCAAAGCGTATCCAAATGTAAACAAATGACGTCACATATTATGAAATAGACAAAGTCCGACAATTATTTTAAGACATTTTTATGTTTATACATTCTTTAAAGTAATTGTGACCGAATCAGTTAAAAAAAAAACAAAAAAACATGGCGAATTTGAAAAGCATCTATTTACTGGACATTAAACACTTTGGCTTCGAAATATGCTAAGCTTTCAAAGGGAGGTAAGAATACTATGTGGTACTAATTTCCTATGTGCCGAAGCTTCTAATTGCTATTAAAATCAGCATTCGAAATCCTGATCTTGACTGAATTCGAACACCGAGCAGTGGAATCAGTCAGAATCACTCAAGCATCTCATCCACAATAACGGATCCGTTGGATGTTATAGCTCCTTCAACCTGAATTCATGAGCCTGTCAGTTGTAATTTTTAAAAACAAAAAATAGCTAGAAAGTCTAAAAACTGATGCCAAGCTACAATTATCAAATCTATATTATAAAAAATGAACTGATTCTCTGTCCGCCACACAATATCTGCGGATTACATTACATGTGACTATGTAATGTAGATATGTATGTGTCGGTTGTGTGTGACTGACTTCTATGCGTTTGTAATATAAACAGAGTCACGGTGGAGTAATGGTTAGTGGCTCGGATTGAGGAATAAGAGAGCAGAGTTCGAATTCCAATTGAGTTCATTACATTCACTTACGATTCTATCCACCTGGGTCATATAGCCTTGGGTGGCAACCAGGCTAGGAGAAATTCTGAATTTAAACCACCTGTTGTCTTGTAGTAGGTTCTGGCTCTTCAGCCAAAGTCTAGAAGGAAGTCGCTTCAAAAACAAATCCACCACGCATGTCGACTCGAAGAAAAGAATTGGCACTCCCTTACTTCGAGCCGCGCCAGAAAATAATGAACCCTTAGAACAAACACAAAACTCGGTGATTTTACGGCACTGTGGACCTCTCGGATGTCGGACCATTTATCCATGCTTGTATCACCCACGGACTTTAGCCAACGAATAATTATGATAAACGGGGATGCTTCAGGAAACTAGACTGTTTGGAGAAAAAAAATAATCCCAGAATGGTTGTGGCGATGCAGAGAGGTGAAGAGAAGAAAAGAGCGGTGTCCGTTTGTCATACGCCGTTTCTGATCGTTAAATTACGGCATGAGATCTGTTTGAGATAAACGCGGATAATAAAATCGTTTCGGATAACGGTTGAAATTCTTCAGATAAGCGTATTATCGAAATCGGCTCCAATATGGAAACTCGAGGCAGAAAGAAACCAGTTAGTTGATTACCAGAAAAAGCCATGAAATCCTAACGCAACGATTCATATGGATTTTGATAACGGGCATTAATAACCGGCTTTACGCGCGCCATATTCTTTAACTCCGCTGCGTGATATTGTCGTTTCTAATTTTGAGGAATTTATGCATGCCGGAAAATACTATTAGCGAAATTGTCTTAATTAAAACATTTCCATAGCTTAAAATATTTTTTATTATGATTTAGTTAGTATTGGCATTTTTTAATCAGTAGCGAAAGCGCTGAGGCACTAGGGGTTACAGGGTGTGGAAGAATCAGGAACAGAAACATTATTAACAAGCGGGAAGAGGAAAGAGTAATCAGGAGGACAGTAGATAGCGATTGACATTTCATCAGTGGCGGAGAGAGGGGGGATAGCAGCACAAATATACCGGGCTTCGAAACCTGAGGTTTGCCCTAAGAAAATACCTTTAGGGGTTTTTTTTGGGGGGGGGGTCTTCTTTACAAGAAGTAGAGAGCAAAATTACAAATCTGTATTTTATTGAAAGAAATACGAACACTAGAACCAGTTCCAAAGCAGTGCATTCTTCGAACTTTCATTGAAGCAAAATGCGCGATGAGTTCCCCAAAGTTTAATTCCTGTACCAAATCACACTCGATCGCAAGGGTTGCCAAGTTGGGAAGGCGGTCTTGAAGCGTTGATAGATCTTTATTCGTTCTAAGTGATTAAAAGACCGCTCTGCAGATGCCACTGTGGCAGGAATGGCGCAGAAGATTCGGAGAGAAACCAAAATATCAGGTAAAACTCCCGACAAACCCGACGCATTGATCCTATTCAACAATTCAATTGATTTCGGATCCATTCCAATACAGTCCGAAATTGTGTGATGAAATATCTTCTTTAAATGCACAACTTCAGTATTTGTCTATATTTCTGAGATGAGGTATTATATACACTATTTACATTATTCGGACTGTTAATACCAATTTTATTACAACGTTTCGATCGTTGTACGCTCCGGCCTTCTTCAGGTGGAGTAGACTGTTCTAGTTCCACGTTCAGTTATCAGTTATCTCCTGTTAATTCCCCTATCCAAGTTCTCCACTGCCGTAACCGAACGCACACTGTTTGGGTCCTGTCACTGGATCTAACTAACGCCTTTATCCACTGTGCCATTTGTCCTTGAGGACATCTGTGTATGAATTTATGTGTATTATAAGCATAATGTCTTCAGCAAACTTTTTTTAACAGTGCTCATATTGCAAGGATAACAGCAAAAATTGCAAATAAAGGGTTCAGTTCGACATTCCAACCACCTGAAGAAGGACGGAGCGTACAACAACCGAAACGTTGTAATAAATATGGCGACAAAGATGAGGGCAATAGCCCGAATAATATTAATAGTATGCACAACTTCGTCTCGCAGTTGCATGCAAACGTCCTTCGGATATTTAGGGGTACGGAGGGGAGGGTTACGTGGTATAATTGAATATTGAATTAATATAGTAAGACAGGATAGTTGAATGTTTATGGATAGGTATTAAGAATTGTTGGCGGATGTGGAGGGGTCCATGGATGTGAAAATCTTTTTTTCTTTTGCTTGTCGCCTTGTTATGTTTTGCACATCTCCCTGCGTAGCAGTAGTCGTAGTACAGTTCTCCGTGTCCTGAATAGCAACCGGGTTAGCTAGGCATAGCCATCCCTATGTCCGCCAGTTGTTCTCTATCTAATTTGCCCATGATACTACACCTCCCTGAATCGAAGAGGTCGTATACCCTTGTTTTTTCTTTTAATGTTCTGGATTATTTTCATATTGTGTTGTCTTTTCTCCTGTCTTTCTTGATTTCTCTTTAATAGTGATCTCGGTCTCTCTTCATTTTCTTAATTTTCTTCTTCATACTCGTCTGTCTTTTCATTTCCTGCTCTGTTCAACTTTTGTGACTTTCTGTCTCTTTTTGTTCTATGATCTTCCATTTCTACGTCATCCAATTCGTTTCTGTTTCTGAACTGATCTGCGTGTGCCAGTATATTGTGTCCCTTTTTCTCTAGTATAGTGTTGTGTTGTGTCCTTTTTGTATCAGGAAATTTGTTTCTTCTGGATCTGCCTCTTTATTCTTTCTATACCATACATTTTCTTTCGTTGCAAAGGACATAGTTATGGGGGCTCTGATTTGTCTGCCCATTCATGCTAAAGGGCTCAGTTTTCTTCCCGCGTGTGGAATGGATCTGTAACTGGGGAGTATTTTTGGTAGATACGTTTCTATGTGTTCTGGGTCGTCCAGCGAATTTAATGATCCTATCAGCGACGCCATTGCTATGTTTTTCATATCTCTCTGCGTAGTAGTAGTAGTAGTTCTCTGTGTCCTGAATAGCAACCGGATTTGCTAGGCATAGCCACCCTATGTTCACCAGTTGTTCTTTATTTATACTTGTCTATCTAATTTGCATACGGTACTACACGTCTATTTATTGCCATTTGGTTCCGTTTATTTGCAATTCTTATTTCCATATCCATGCTTACTTGCTTACGTCTTTTGAATGTAATTTCAGAAACTTAAATTATTATATATTAAGCGGTATCGAAGTAATCATATTTTTGAAAATGTCGCGTATCGATACTAGTATTAATTGGTTAGTTTTTGTTCCAATAATACTTAACAGATACTAAATATGAGTTAGTTAATTGAGTAGTAGCCTTGTATTTTTAGGTTAAACCACTGAATTATTTTAGTCGGTAAGTCACGAAACGGGGAAGTAATTTCAAATAAATAGTTAATTTTACAATGGCTGGTTTCGTAAAAGTAAGTTAATGTAAATTATTGATAGATAAATTTATGCATGTGTGCCCAAGCATGTGCGTGTAAATACATTAATATGTAGATGTGTGGGTGTGCATGCATGTATAGGAATTTTTTCGTGGAATTTAGTATGCTTAAGAGTATAAGATCAATGCAAACTTAAAGTTTTATTGGATTTACTATCCGATAAAACTTTAAGTTTTAATAGCGTATATTTTTTCTTAGAAACGCTTTTATAAGTGCCACGTTAGACTAATTTTGGGGATAGTATAGGTAGATGATAGATTTGGGGTGGGTACGCGTGTAGGTTTTAGTTAAAGTATTAGTAATGCTATGGGATTAGCAATTTAAAACGTATGAAACATTCGGGTTAAAGCATGTAAGGAAGAGAACAGCTTATGGAATCAGAAATCCAGGGGAAGTAACTCGAATCGAAACCAGATGAAATAAAAAGACGCCAGTATATAGGAGGGCAGTGTAGAAAGCCTTTTTTCATTGATTGATGCTGACGGACGTATTTCAATAAGAACGGTCGGACATCTAGCTATGTCTATCATTTTTTTTCTTTCTTTTTTTTCCTGCACTATCGAGGTGCTTGGCACGACACTTTCAAGGAGGCGGTCTTACTCGTCCGGAGTCAGGTCGCAGTTGCTGTTTGAGCTGATATGATGACCCGAAATCGGCGATGAGTACAGTGCATCACTGAAGACCACCCTTGATGCATCAAAAATGTATTATGCAACATCAGTTCATCAATTGCAAGAAGCTAATGACGATGTCTGAGCTTCCCACTCAACAATTTACAACGCTATCCGCGAGTTCAACTCTGGACGACAGTCGGTGCTAGATGCCGAAAGAGAGGGCGGACCATACGAAATTTTGGGAATGTCAAGTGTCGTATTATTAGGATGACATGCATAAATATTTGTCACAAAAATTACAAATAAAGACCTTAATAGAAAAATGATGTTTTAACATATCACAATCCTGTTAGACAGACAGATACAGTCTTGTAAGACACGCTAGATGGAATTTGTCCCAGCATCTCTTTTTCCTGGGTGGGGGTGTTGTGCTAAAAATAATCTGAGTGCCGGACCTCGGAAATTATCTCCCCGGTACTGCATTGAATTTAATTTTTTGCAGATCAAATTTGGCTGAAATGTATGGAGCCGAAAGAGAGTTCCACAAGAATGAAGTACGAGAAAAGAAACTGTTAGCATACAATTTACGATTACATCTAGCCAGCTCAACTGTAAATTGATGAGATCTTGACGCCAGACTAGCACTGCGCTTAAATTCGTAAAGTTTAGACACCATAGCGAAGAGCTCAGCTGAACAATAACCAGTTACCAAGCATTTATAGAAATGATACAACCTTGCGGCGGTGGTAAGTGACTGAAGCCGAGCCACCAGATCAGGACTGTTAATATTGCAGATTTTTCTTTGGATTTGATCAAGGAGCTCAAGGTAAATAGCAGGGGCGCCGAACTATATGTGGCAGCAATATTCTAAGCATGGGCGAATGGTAGACTTATATTTATATTCACATTAGTATTGTTTTAGTTACATTAGTACTAGTATTATCAGTAATTATATTAGTATTGGCATATTACAATATTATAATATAATACAGGTATACCTCACCCTACGTCGTTAATTGGTTCCAGGGGTCACGACTTAAGTCGAAAAACGACTTAAGTTGAAATAACCACACTATAAACCGCAAATAAACACTCCCCATTGTATAATACAGTATTTATATGTACGTACAGTATTCTGAATAAAATAATTTATCAGCGATATAGCCTTACGCTTAGCATTAGCAATGAAATAATTGTCTGGTAATTTTTTCCAAACCCGTTTTCTTCGATGATCTTAGCCTGTGCTTTAGGAAAATCGTCTGCTGCTTGTTCGTCAGCTGATGCACTTTCATCTTTCTTCTTAATAGAGTGATAACTTATTCGTTCTTTTAATCTCATAAACCAGCTTTGACTCGCTTTAAACTCTACATCTTTCTCATCTGGGTATTTTTTGTTCAGGTCCTCAAAGACAGCACTTTCGCTTGAATAATTTCTTGACTAATAGCAGCACGCTGATGATTCGGCCTATCAATCCACCTACCGTGGAAAACGCCAATATTGAGCTCTTAAAGACCATTAAATAAGACAACACAGTAACAGATGTTTAAATATTTCGTTCTCTAGGATTTATGATGTTATTCTATTAACATTTACTGTAAATCTACGTATTTTAATATGATTTTATATACTTTTATTCTTATTTATTGTACAGGAACATGATTTTATGTGCTTTTAATGCTTTTCTAGCGATATTACGGCTTCAATATTTGTGGCGGACAGGTGTAAAGTCGAATGAAACTTGACAAACGACGTATAATCGAGAACGACTTAACTCGAAACGGCGTAACCCAAGGTATACTTGTATTCAATTTATCCTTGAACCGTACAAGGTAGCTAGATGGATCTGCCTCAAACAATGTCAGATTTTCACATGATATGGTCAGCCAGGTGTGCATTTGATCAACTGTCAGAAGACGTGGCACCCACAGACCAGAAACCATCGTCAAGTTCATTGTGAAAAATATTATCAACTCTCTCGCGAGATATGCTAATAGCATTGACTATTTGATCTATAGTCAATCGCCTGTCATCCATTATCATGTGGTGAACACGGTCGGTGTTTTCATCGGTGGTGGCAGTTGAAGGATGTCCAGACTTTGAGTCATCTTCAGGATTCCCCCTTCAGTTCCTAAATTCAGCTACCCATTTTTGCACTGTTGATAAAGCTGAAGCGCCATCTTCTAATATAGCAATCATGTCAGCATGAAGGTCCATGGAGGCTAAAACCTTTTTTCTTCAGGTACTTGATAACACCACGATGGCAATTTTTATTCTATTTTCAAGAGAAGTCGCTACTAGTTACATTTGAAAACTTCTGTAAAGTCAGAGGTCAGTTTAATGGAATGAAACAATGCAGTTATTAATAAGAAGAGTAGAAATTAATGTATGCAAGATTCCACAGCTCTCGCATCACTCCTTCATAATCAGCCTATAAACTTTCAGCCCACCCACGTATCCGGAAAGAAACAATGCAGTTATTAATAAGAAGAGTTGAAATGAATGCATGCATATTCCACAGCTCATTTATTAGTCCCTCATAGTCAGCCTGTTAACCTTTCAGCCCACCCAAATATCTGGAAAGCAACAATGATGTTATCAATAAGAAGAGTTGAAATTAATGCATGCAATATTTCAAAGCTCCAATCATTTATAGTCAGCCTATGAGCTTCTAGGCTCGCCCTCGTACCTGGGAAAAGACAATGCAGTTATGAATAAGAAAAGTTGAAATTAATAATGCAAGATTCCACAGCTCTCGCATCTCTCCTTCATGAACTATGAACTTTTCAGCCCATCCTCGAGCTTGGAGAGAAATAACGCATTAATTAATAAGCGTTGAAATTGATGCTCTAGCATTACTCCTTCATAATCAGCCTATAGATATTTCAGCCCACCCTCATAACTGTACAGAAATAATGCATTAATTAATAACAGTTGAAATTAAAGCGTGCAAGCTCTAACATTATTCCTTCATAATCAGCCTATGGACGTTTCAGCCCCCCCTTCTACCTGGACATAAATATTGCATTTATTAATAAGAGTTGAAATTAAAGCGTGCAAGATTTCACAGCTCTAGTATTACTCCTTCATAATCTGACCTTGTACCTGAAAAGACATAATTAATAAGTTGAAATTAATTCATGCAAAATTCTTTACGATCCTATCAGCGCACCTGAGTGCAGAGGCATTAGAGCAGTGTTTTTTGCACTTCAACTCTTTTATATAGAAGACCAGATAACAATAATTACATAAAATGTTTAAAGTTTACAGCAGCCGAAGTAACAAGATGAATTTGCACGCTGTCTTTAAGGTCACACTTGTATAAAAATACTGCCGACTTTTTGAGGGTTTCCGCTGGTACTGAAAATATGGTGAGACGTTCAAAGCTTTTGAGAAGACAAATTATCGATATTATATAATTTGTTATTCGGGCCTGCATGCTCATCATGGTTGTTTTCACTTGAAATTCTTTGCCCGGTTTGATAATACCTCCTGGTCTTATCCCGGAGTGTTGCGTTGCGTGTTGGTTCAAGATTCACCTGAGCTATCGGCAATTCTTCAGGTTTACAACGCTGCATCATAAACTGAATGAACAACGAACATTTTTCTTAGGTTTCTTTCCCTTGCATTATTTCAGGCGGTTGGGAAACAATTTATTAATAGCATCGTTTCTTGGCGGAAACCAGAAGGAGAGGGTGAGAAAAATGGACGGATATCAGCATTATTTACATTATTCGGATTCTTGTCCTCATCTTTGTCGTCATATTTATTACAACGTTTCGGCTGTTGTACGCTCCGGTCTTCTTCAGGTGGTTGGAATGTCGAACTGAACCTTTTATTTTGCTCACTGGGGTAGACTGTTCTAGTTCCACATGCCATGTTTAATGGATGTCAGTTATTTCCTGTTAATTCCCTCTCCAAGTTCTCCAATGCCGTAACCACAAAAATCTCCTGAGCCGACCAAGCATAGAAATGAATACAATATGGGAACCAGTAATAAGGAGTGCCAGAGTAAAGCGATAATAACAACAAAAAATGCAATATGAGATCTGGTAAAAACATGAAATGATAACTGCAACTGGTAAAAAAATGGTTGCTGAAGACATTAGGTTTATAATACCCAGAAATTCATACATAGATGTCCTCAAGGACACATGGCACAGTGGATAAATGCGTTTTATTAGATCCAGTGACATGACCCAAAGACTGTGAGTTCAATACCTGGTTAAGGCAGGTATTGGAGATAACTGACAACTGACATCCATTAAACATTCTACAGTCTACCCCAGTAAGCAAAATAAAGTGTTCAGTTCGACATTCCAACCACCTGAAGAAGATGAGTACAGCAGGGTTTGACATTTGTGTCAGTTCTCACTCAAATTTGTATCGCTTGTTCTTTTCCTCCATTGAATTAGAGTACGTGGCTTTTCAAACCCAGATCCCAGGGAATTAAAACGTTGCCCGGTTCCAGTAGTGGCTAGAAATTGTGGAACCTTAAAACTAAAGCTCGGATAATGACACGGTAACTGATTGCATTCAACAGATTGCAAAAAAAGATAATAATAATAATAATAATGATGAATATGACAAAATAAGTAAATATTGAAACAGAAAAATGCCACCTTAAAACTACTGTTATACCTATAATAACTGGATCCCTGGTTACGAACAAAAATGATGCAGACAAGAATATTAACAAATTTCCCAGCAGACCCTGTTTACAAGAGATTCAAAAGATCGCACTGTTTGCAAGTGGTTCTCTTCCCAGGAGAGCATTATCCATGTAAAGAAAATATAAACACAGTACAGGTTAAGTAGCATTTAACATCAGAATTTGCCTTATCCCAGGCCTTGAATAATGAATAATAATAATAATAATAATTATCCCAGGCCTTGAATATGAATAATAATAATAATAATAATAATAATAATAATAATGAATATAATTATAATAATACCCTTGCTGCACAGGACCAATGCTTGTTAACTAGAAATTATCAAGCACATATACTAAAATATTGTGTTAGTCCAAAATGCAGATTCTGTGATAAATATCCAGAAACCATTGATCATCAGGTTGCACGATATTGGCACCGACTGAATATAAAAACCGGCATGACAGAGTTGGTCAATATCTGCACTGGAAAATTTGCAACTTCTACAGGAAGGAAACTGAAAGAAACTGGTATGAACACCACCCAGACCCGGTTACGGAGATAGGACCTGTTACAATTCTATGGGACTACACAATACACACTGACAAAACAATCAAAGCCAACCGCCCAGACATTGTTATTAGAGACCATAAACAAAAAAAGTGCCTCCTTATTGATATGGCAGTCCCTGCAGACTGCAATGTATCTTTGAAGATATTCAAAATGCTATCAAAATAAAAGGACCTTGAGATAGAAATCTCAAAAATGTGGCACATGAGAACATCAACACTCCCTGATGTAGTTGGAGCCCTCGGATTGGTTGTAAAAATACGAGTAGACTAATTGAAGGGATCCCTGGAAGTCCATGCCTCAAAGAAATACAAAAAAATGTTCTCACAAATACAGCCCACACTTTACGAAGGTCTTTACATATGTAAAATACGTTTTTTTTGTCAGTGGAAAGTGTTATGATGCCATTTCTGACCTTAGGTGCCTGGGCGGGACCCGAAAAGAAATGTGTACACACCAAGAAATCAAAGGAAATAATAAAAAAAAATAATTGTAGCTCAGGACGAAAGCCCCGCAACCATATCCTATCCCTGCCACAAGGATGGAACTAACCCGAAATGAAGGATCTGAGGAAAATATGATGAAACTGTCAACCATATTATCTCAGGATATCTGAAACTAGGAATAAATGAATATACTCACAGACATAATAGGGTAGCGACATGTGTGCACTGGAAGATATGCAAGAAGCACAAAATCGAAAACACTGACCACCAACTTGACACAGTTACCCAAAATAACGATGTAACTATCCTCTTGGACTTACCAGTTGAAACTGACAAGGAAATAAAAGCCAACAGACCTGATATCATAATAAAAGACAATAAATTCAGGAAGTGTATGCTTATTGACATAGCAGTACAATCTGAGAGAAACACTTCCATGAAAATTATCGAGAAATTGTCTAAATAGAAGGACCTGGAGATTGAAATTAACAGGATGTGGGAAATGAAGACTGAGACTGTACCAATATTAATCGGACCTCTGAGCCTCGTGAGAAAAGGAATGGACAATTTTACTAACAGTGTCCCAGGTAACATTGACATACAAGTTGCTCATAAAATCGTCCTACTCGGAATATCCCATATACTATGAAAATTGCTATCAATTAAATGACAATAGGGTCTAAGGACCATAGTTTGAACCCGGTTCTACAGGATACAAAGCAGATATCATAACACACAAACAATGATAATAATAATGATGATGACAATATGTGCACAGATCCGAAGGAGGTAGAGGATTAGTTCAACTAGAACAATGTTACAAAACCACAACAATCGGTCTTCAAAGATACCTGGAAACTACAGAAGACTGGATGATGATCTGTGTAAAAAAACATGAAAGAAATACGAAACTTTATTCAGTAATAAAGGAATCCAACAAATTCAAAAGGGAATTTCAAGTGGGCGAAGAAGTGCAAATAAACCATAATACACCTAATGTAACAGTAAAGAATATAAAAAGGAAAGCAAAAGTAAATGCAATGTACCAAATGCAGAAACAATGGCAAGATAGGCCTCTTCATAGTCAATACTCTGTCCGTACCAAACTAGTAGATGTAGACAAACTCCAGTACCTATCAGTGGTTACGTAGTGCAGGGTTAGAAGATGAAATCGAAGGTTTTATTCTTCCGACACAGGACCAATACTTGATAACTAGAAATTACCAAGCACACATACTGAAAAATTGTGACGACCAGAAATGTAGATTCTGTGATAAATATCCTGAAACAATTGACCATCTTGTATCAGATTGCACAGTATTCGTACGCACCGAATATAAAACTCGGCAATAGAGTGGGCCAATATATGGAAATTATGCAACATTTACGGGAAGGAAACTGCAATAAACTGGTATGAACACCACCCAGACCCGGTGACGGAGATAGGACCTATAACAGTTTATGGGGCTTTTCAATACACACAAACAGAACAACCAAAGCTAATTGCCTAGACATCGTGATCAAAGACCATAGAAAGAGAATATGCTTTCTTATTGACATGGCAGACCCTGCAGATTGTAATGTATCGTTGATGATCTTAAAAAAAAAACTATCAAAATACATGGATTTTGAAGTGGAAATCAAAAAAGTGTGGTACATGAGGCGTTCAATAATTCCAGTTGTAGTTGGATCCCTCGGATTGATTGGAAAAGGTTTCGCTAGAATCATTGAAGGGATAATTACTACCACATTACAAAGAGCTTTATCTATGTAAAATGCGTGTGATCTTAAGTTTTTTTTTTTACAAAAATGATCAGTGGAAAATGTCATAAAGCCATTTCTAACCTTAGGTCTCTGGTTGGGACCTGGAAGGAAATGCGTATACAACAGAAATCCAAGGAAATAATAATAATAATACTAATAATAATAATAATAATAATAATAATAATAATAAAAAAATCGAAATCTCAAAAATGTGGCACATGGGAACATCAACAATCCCTGTTGTAGTTGGAGCCCTCGAATTGGTTGGAAAAGATTCCAGTAGACTAATTGAAGGGATACCTGGAAGCCCATGCCTCAAAGAAATATAAAAGATTGTTTTCATAAGTACAGCTCACACTTTACGAAGGGCTTTATCTATGTAAAATATGAGTTTTTTTTGTTTTTTTTTGTCAGTGGAAAGTGTCGTGATGCCATTTCTAACCTTAGGTCTCTTGTCGGGACCCGGAAAGAAATGTGTACACACCAGAAATCAAAGGAAATAATAATAATAATAATAATAATAATAATAATAATAATAATAATAATAATAATGATAATAATAATAATAATGATAATAATAATAATGATAATAATAATAATAATAAATATGGGAAAATAAGTAGACATCAGGATTTTGAAGTTGAAATTGAAGAAATGTGACATGATTATACTACTTATATATCTATAATAATTGGTGTCGAGCAAAAGGATACAGGCAAAAACAATAGACAAGAACCCCTGGCAACGCCTGTTTACAATAGATAAAGAATAGTGTTGTGTGTGGAACTAATACTTTACTCAGAAGAGTATATTATCAAGGTAATAAAATACAAACATCCGAATTCGTCCAAAGAGAATGCATAGATTCACTACTTTGCCTTACCCACCAGATTTCGGGTAATGACTCAAGGGAATGCACTAAAAAAAATAAAAATATAACAATAACTAGATTTAACCCGTGAATATTTCACGGTTTTCTTATTTTAATATTCTGAGGAATCTTAATTCTTAAGTTAATGGTTGGATAAGCTCATGGCGAGTTCTTTGACTATAAAATATCCGTAGAAATCCCCCTGTCGCATCGTTAAATATTTGAGCTTAACAAGTTTAACAAAATATTGCGATAATAATCATAAATATGAATGCTGGTCGTTATTTTAAGAAGTGGGTACAAATGAAAAGATTTTTTCCATTTCACTAAAACAGCTTTTAAACAATTCTATCTTCCCTTTTTTATTTCTTTCATTCATTCATTCATTTTCTCACTGAAAACATGTCGTGGCTTTCCCCCTCTTCCCAGGAAATCAAAACGGAATATCCCATTATTTATGAGGTATTAGCAGGAGAAGTTAAACACTTCTTTCTTTCTTTCTTTATTTCTCACTGAAACCAAGAAGTATCTTTTCCCTTATGTCCAAGCGATCAAAAAGGAAATATTTATTATTTATGGGGTTTTGGTTTGGTTTGTTTTACGGCATATCAACCGCAATGGGTTATTTAATGCCTACAGGATTTTTATTGCTGATAATTTTTTTTTCAAAAAAACGTATTGCTGGTAATTTTTTCAAAAAATGTATTGCTGATAATTTTGTATTCAGAAATTCATTGTTGATAATAATTTTTTAACAAAAATGTATTGCTGGTAATATAACCTATTTTACACATTTTGACTCGATTTTGGGGGTTCACTATTTGCCCATAGCTGAGATCCAAACAGGTGAAACCACCCCGGGTCAGGGTGGAACAACAGCAATTAAGATGTGCTAAAAAACTCCAATCTCCCGATCAGAGGACTTGCCGCCGGATGTATTTTATCGTCATACACAGAACGAGCAATGGTGTTTCCACGCTCTTGAAAAAAACCTCCATTCTCTCGATCAGAAGCTTTGCTGTCAGATGTAGTTTATCGTCATACGCTGGACTAGCAAATAAGAGAAGGTTCCACGCTCCTGAAAATCACCAATTTCCCGATTAGAGGCCTTGCTGCCAGTTGTAGTTTATCGTCATGCTGAGGACGACGTACGGCTTTAATGGAGATCATCTATCATGCAAGATCTCCGGTTGAAAAAAAATACCGGACGGGAGTAGAGAAGATTATAATTCCCATACACCGACTACCGTTATTATCATTATTAAATGATAGTAGTATTAGTTGTAATAATAATAATAATAATAATAATAATAATAATAATAATAATAATAATAATAATAATAATAACAACAACAACAACAGTAAGTGTATAGGAATTCCAGTTTCTCATCAGAAATGCCTCACTCTTATGATTTTAATATCCAGATTTCTATTTGAAAACTTAATCCCTTTTCATACGAATGATATTGCTTTTTCCAACTTCGGCGTTTTCTTAATCTGAATAAAAACAAACATTAAACGGATAAAATATTCAACTCACTTCTCCGCCTTTCTTTTAATTACATTTCCCATGGATTTATTGTTTCTTCTAAGACGCCAAGACATTCTGTGTCCAAATCTCTTAAATCCTATTGTGTTTTACCGCCTTTTTATTTCTCGAGGCTTGAGAATTTCTTTTTCAGCTTTTAATCGTTAATATCATTATTAATGTCCCTAAATAACCTCTTCAGGTCCAGGCTCACATGCGGAAGTGACGCATGGCTTCCATCTTGTTTAGAAACGTCTAAACAATCTGATATACACAACCGTCTTGTTAGATCAATGGTCAAAATTGGTTTCAAGCAAGTAAATCCTGTAGGTCTGAGACAGGACCCTTCTTCGTCAGATCCCGCGCGAGTCACGCTAGAGAATCACAAAATAAAAGAAACCGCATTACTTGAGGACATTCAACAGTAGCAACAATTAAAATGAATAGCACGCGCAATACGAAGAGAAAATAATGAAATACCGTATACACTCGTGTATAAGTCAACGTTATGTATACTAGTATGTTTTGCAACAAGCTAACGTGTGTCGAAGTCCTGACGGCATTTAGTATTATTGAAATTATCACTCACATTTTTTTTTTGTCGAGATTTCATCCAGTGTCGCAAATCAATCGATGAAATATAAAAACTTAAAAGATATGCAAAAAATAGTGGGAGTATTTTGCATGTTAAATAATGAAACATGATTTTCACAAAAAATTAATGAAAATTTATTGTACAAAGCTACGTAGCCGAGTAGTTTGTACCCCTTTACCTGTTTGCATTTCTCCCTCAGAGTTGATTTTTCGATCGGTCTATGTACAGTTGTTTTAGAGAGTGTGACAGACGGTCGGATGAACTAACGGAAGTGATAGAATTTTATAAATTGCAACAGAATTTTGACCCTGATAATTGTCGGACTTTATCCATTTCATAATAATTTTGTAATTGTTTACATTAAGATACGTTTTGTTAGCAGATATGATCGATCGAGAAAAATCGGCGAAGATTGTGCGTTTAAAAACAGTAATTCGGACTTTGCTAACTAGATGTTTCTTTGTGGTTGAATGGTTAACAGCACGTCACATTAAATGACGGTTTTCCATTAGGGTTACAAATTCGATTATTGTCAGAAAAGGAGATATTTTCTAAGAATTTTCTCGAACATGCGGACCGGTAAATATAATTAATGCTGTTTTATTGAAAAGACAGAGTATTTACTTAAATAATTTATTTATAAAAATAACGTATAAACAGAAAATATATTAAATAATTGTCGGATTTAATCCATTCCATAATATGTTGTCATTTTTTACGTTAAGATACGTTTCATGAGCAGAAATGATCGATCGAGAAAAACCGTCGAAGATTGGGTGGTTAAAAACAGTAATTCGGAGTTTGCTAACCATACGCTTCTCTGTGGCTGATTGGTTAACAGCACATCACATCAAATGACGGTTCCCATAAAGGGTTACAGGTTCGATTACTGTCGGTGAGCGCGTATTTTCTACGAAATTTCTCGGGCCGGTAAATATAATTTATGCTGTTTAATTAAAAAGACAGCAATTACTTAAATAAATTATTTATAAAAATAACGTATAAACAATATATATATATATATATATATATATATATATATATATATATATATATGTATATATATATATATGTATATATATATATATATATATATATATATGTGTGTGTGTGTATGCGTGCGCGCGTGTGTATGTGCATACAGAGTGTTCAATAATTAGCATTACATAGATTTTGTCCATCTTTACTAGGTATTTCCTCTGTCTCTCCTCTAAGACGAGTTGTGACACAAGGTGTTTTTTAAGGTGGGATCCCGAACGCGTACACCCGGGCTGGGACCAAAAATTGCCCGCAGCAGCCCCCGCAACCGTCAGTTGCACTGGCCTCGGTGCGAGCACTGATCCCTTTCTCAGTTGCGACTCTGTCCTTTGACGGAGACGCCCCTGAGTGCACACTGCCCAAGGACAGAGACGCAAAATCGCCCGAGTTCATCCTTTAAATCTATGAATTAACAATTCGCCGCTGCATGGAATACTGCTGCCATATTATGGTCTGGTGCTCCCGCTGTTCGCCTTAAGGTCCTCGACAAGATCCAGAGACGGATAAGCAATGTGGTTGGTCCTGATCTACAGTCGCTCTCTCACAGACGTGCCGTCGCCTCCTTCTGTCTTTTCTACAAAAACTTTCACGGTAACTGCTCCGACGAGCTACTTTCGCTAGTTCCCAGACTACATGAATTTAAGCGGGCTACCATGCTCCCATCACGGTCCCACCTTTTCACTGTAAAAAAGGTTAAATGTGGCCGTCTCTTCTACTCCAATACCTTCATGTCTCGCACTTCCCGTCAGCCACTAGGAACATGACAAACTAATTATGGTGAAGCAACTGACAACCAACTCGAGATTTATTGCGTACATAATACAGCAATTGTAGAAAGAGAGTCCGAGATTTACCTTGACATACCACTCAGCCAGGTTGTGACACAAGGTCGGTTTTTAACGTGGGGACCCGAGTGTTTCCACTCGGGACGTTGGTCTAAGCTTGTCTAAGCTGGTCAGAGCTTGTCTTAACTAGTCATAGCCGGTCATAAAACCGCTACGTAAAATATGTTACGCAACTGTGGAGGGAACGCAAGGAAGGATTCATACCTTGGAAATCCTCTTCTTCTCCCTCCCAGCTATGGGTATATAGCAGGACAGACCGGGTTCTATAGCCTTGGATGACAACTGGTCTACCGTAGAAAGAAATGGCAACCTCCTGCAGGAAAAAAATCTGCCTTGTCAGTCATGTATCGAAAGATACATGATGGCCTATGCGTGTATCAGGCATGGCACAGAACTGACTGAAATTCACTTACGGGCTAATATACTTGGGAAAGGTATGAATCCTCTTCGTCTCTCCCAGCTATGGATAAATATCAGGACAGATCGGTTCTATAGCCCTGGATGACAATTGGTCAACCGCATAACAAAAATGGCAACCTCCTGCGGGAAAAATTGCCTTGTCAGTCATGTATCGAAAGATACATGATCGCCTAAGCATGTATCACGCATGGCTCATAACTGACTGACCTTATGAAAAATGAGATGTAGTAGAGTGGGGCCCCGTATCATAGATTTTTTTTTCTCATCCCACTCACCATCCAATATGGGAATCATTGAGCAACACCTTATAGAGTAAATGTCTCTATTTTCGACAATTCCGTTTATATTGAGATGCATACTATATTATTACATATACTGATATACCATGACATGAAGCCATTGAAACGCGAATTTTCAGGAACTAATTCTGTAATATGAGAAGTCGGATAAAGAACAATATTATGTGCATCAAAACATTGCTATCTTCGTCGATATGTTGGTTTGACAGCATTTGGAATATTTCCTGATTCTGACGAACTATTTGAAATAACGAGGAAAAAAAACTAAAAAAAAAAACGAGATTCTTCCTGTGATGAACAAGAATAATAACACTATTTTAAGCGAGACGTAGCATTGTTATTCCGCCATGTAATTATGGTCTCTCTTTCTCTCTCTCTCTCTCTCTCTCTCTCTCTCTATCTATCTATTTCAGTCTCTATTACTATCTATGTCAGTCTCTATTCCTATCTATCTATCTATCTATCTATCTATCTCAGTTTGTTCGTATCTATCTATGTATCTATCTATCTATCTGTTCGTATCTATCTATGTATCTATTTTTTCAGTCTCTGTTCATATCTATCTATCTATCTATCTATCTATCTATCTATCTATCTATCTATCTATCTATCTATCTAAACCTGTTCAAATTCATCTTTCTGTATAAGTAAGTTCAAATCTAAAGTGGAAATTCCTACTTAGATTTGGAACACAAAAGAAATGAGTGGAAGTAGCATGGCGTGTTGTAGCTGCAAAGGTTTGTACTGGACGGACTAATAGATGATATGTTAAAGATTGTGTGTGCGCGTAAAATAGAGGAGAATTGGTTGATATTAAGGATTAAGAAAAAATCAAACAAAAATAAAACGGCCAAGTATCTTGTTGGAAATATATCGTTTTTAGGAAATGTATATTTGACTGAGACAGTTGACGGTACAAGTGCCGCAAATAAGGTTAAAAGGTGCATTTTCATTGAACCGTCAATTGGCGAATACGAAATTTAGGAAGAATGCGAGCTTTTCCTGATAAAAAGAACTCTGTTCCTATAAAATTCTAACTACACTCTCTCTGTCACTGACAAGTAGACGGTAAAGTTTCCCTACTGCTGGGCATAACGAAGGTAGCCAATAATGAGCATATGCGTTTTGCTTATTTTTACTACATAAAAAAAAACAAAATTTTTCCTGGTGAAAAGATGGCTGATTTGGGTTTCAGTACGAAACGGAGACAGGGCAATTTGTGGTTCGACAGCAGTAGAGTGGAGAACAGTAACACAACCGATACAGACCAGTAACGACTATGGTCGTCAGACAATAGTTCCAGCGACATACTTAACTACATATCATGTTCTGACTATATTACAATTATTTTAATATTCCAGTATTAATGTAAAATGCCGTTTCTATTTAGCCTGAATTAGCGTTTATGTTTTACGACATACTGAGAACAAGTTTAAAAGCTGCCATATCGGGCGGCATTTAAGCTAGCTCCCGCAGAGGGCTCTTGATTGGGCCTTCAGCTTGAAGGTTTAAGAGTCCCTAGGTTTTTGTACATTCTCAGCATTGGAAGATCTGGCTACCGTTTGATTTGGGTTTTCATTTCCACTGGATTTTTTTTTGCTCACGGCAGCCTTGGCTCTTTTGATTGCAATCTGGTCCTCTGCTTGTGGAGATTTCTTTTCGCGTGGCATACTGCTTCCGTATGTGACAGGCAACAATAAACTACAGAAGAACTCGACATTGATCCCTGAATCTAAGTATTACATTACTATTCAAGCTTACCTTTTCAAAGTTCAACGATAATTCTTCTGTCACCACTTAATTTAAAGACAATTTGATGTACGTAGGTCCTTACTTGTCCTTACTTAGAATTATTTTTATTTCATGGATGAATTTCGCAATTAATTTCAATTATTCCCAAATTTATCTCCACGTTATGAAAATTGTTATTGTACAAAAAATTAATCGCAAAAAATCACGTTAAAAATCGACGAAAACAGTTGCAGTAATAAAAACTTGGGGATCCAAAATTTCAGGATTGCGGGTCCGGATCCGACCCGGAATACTTTTAATTTGCTCACGGAGTTGGCCTGATTCTAAAATGGTATGATATGTTGGGCTACGTACACTGGAAGAAAAGTTGAAAACAGGGACAATTTTATTTTGAAACACTGTAATTTGAAAACTGTATATTTTTCATTTGAACATGGGCTATTGAAAGTTAGAGAGTTGTGTCCCTTTAATTGTTTTTACCAGGAGAAGACAAGATGGCGGAGTACGAAAACGATCGCAGTAATGAAAACTCGAGAATCCAAAATTTCAGGATTGCAGGTCTGGATCTATCACGGAATGTTTTTAATTTACTCACGGAGTCGGCCTGATTCCAAAATGGCATGATGTGTTGGGCTACGGCCTCTAGGAGTTAAGTTGAAAAAGAGTGACAAGGACATTTGCATAATTTCCTAGAGCTTGTAGAATGTTAATTCGAGGGAATCATGATGGTTGTCATTAAAACATTTTAAGACCTCTACTTTTTGGGAACGCCTCAGGAACTGAGCAAAAATATGAGGCCCCTTCCGAAGATGTACTGCTCGAGAAGAAGTTACCCTGAGGCTTGAGCAATATTCTGGATAGAGGAGTGAACCTCTCTGTCGGCCGTTGACAAGGCTCACACGCCCGACAACAGCACCAGAACCAGAACCAGTACCAATAAAAGCCAAGTACCACTGACAAAACCTTACGCTGCGACTCTATATGTAATATTTACGCCTACACATATGCTAATTAGTAGGAGAACGAACTACATCCGGCAGCAAGACCTCTGATCGGGAGACTGGAGATTTTGATGAGCCTGGATCCACCACTTAATTGCTGCTTTTCCAAGACCCACCCTGACCCATTTTGTAGCATCTGATAGGGTCCCAGTTATGGGCAAATAGTGAACCCCACCCCAATCAAAACACTATAAAATTATAAAAATACACATTTATAGAAAAAATATCAGCAAACCTTTTTATACAAAAAAGTACCAGTAATACCTATTTATAGTAAAATCACAAACTATATATTTATAGCAAAATTACTAACAACACGTTTTTGAATAAAATGACAAGCAATACATTTTATAATAGAATTACCAAAATACATTTTATAGCAAAATGGCCAACAATATATTTGTTATGAATAATCAAGAGTGGTCTCCCCTTGTTTTGTTACTCTCAGCTTTGAGAGAGCTATTTCTATTTACTGGGACTATAAAAGGACACTATACGCGAACCTTGTATTCTCAGTTGAATAAAGCTTTCTTAAAGCCTACACCTGCGTACTTTTTTCATTTTATTTATAATCGTAGGAATATAATTGCGTTAAAATATATTCAGTTGAAGGCACACAATTGAGTTCAGAATATATTTAGTTGAAGGCACATATGTGTTCAAAATATATTTACTTGAAGGAATACAATAGCTTTCAAAATATATTTAGTTGAGGCTATACAAAAGCGTTCAGAATATATTTAGCTGAAGGCATACAATAGCGTTCAAAATTAAGTTGGAGCTATAAAATTGTGTTCAAAATATTTAGATTTCGGAATTAAATAACCTATGGAGGTTTATAGGACTCCAAACAAAATCAACAAACCAACTAATTCTTGGTAGCGATAAACAACCACTGATACAATTTTTATCAGTGTGCGTGCTGATAGAGGTACCTACATTTGTCTATGTAAACTTTTAATACGCAAGATTATATCAGCAACAGAAGTAGCAGCAACCGTTATAGAACAATAGATACATTCGACTGAAAATAATGCTGTATTGCTGTTTCCAACAATGCAGTTAATAAAATAAAAATTGAATAAAATATAAGATTTAGGTAGATGCCACTGAGAGTCGAACAATGTCGAACATGATTAATCCAGTTTTGAAAGAAAAAATATTACCAGAAACAGATTTTTGACAAAATAAAATATTACTAACAATAAAAAATATTGTCGGCATTAAATAACCCATTGAGGTCGATATGCCGTAAAACAAAATAAACCAAACAAAACCAAACAAACAGTGGTGGGAAACAAATATTCGTACACATACAAATTTTTAATTTATTGTATTTTCAACTAGTGAATAAACATACTTTTAATAGAAATAAATACTATTTATCCATTTTAATGGGTGGAAAAAGTATTCGTACAATGCAAATGTCAGATTTTAAAACTTTTAAATTGCTTTATTACTCTAGATTCAAGTAGAATATTCTAGGATGTTACAGTTTCTGGGAGATAGCACATTATCTGGCTTGAGCAAAAGTCTGATAAGCTCAAGCCCTCGCTCACGATGACTTGGGAATTCGTGCTAGTCCAAACATTGATTTCTCTCATATAGTTCCGTCTTCCTAAATTCACTCACAAAGGGTAACACGTGGTATGGTTTTCAGGCAAAATCTAAAGGTGCTGCACGCTGGGATCGCCACTCGCAGATAGCATCAAGAAGTCACCTTCCTGAAAAAATCGATCATTCGAACCTGGGCCTCATGGCTTGAAAGCGAACGTTTTAGCCACTGAACGCGGCCATATCAATTTTTTAGATAAACAATAAGCTCAAAACTGAACCTAAAACAGTTAAGAATTACTTGTTTAAAAAATATTTTGTTAAATTTTTACTGAAAGATTAAAGAGGGAAAAGAAACAGTAATATATATATATATATATATATATATATATATATATATATATATATATATATATATATATATATATATATAATTATTTATTTAAATATTATAACATAAATATGTTATAAAATCACTACAAAAATAGCCATTTTGTTTCAACACTTCTGGTGTCTTATCAAGTGATGATGTTGAATGTAGAATATATATATATATATATATATATATATATATGTGTGTGTGTGTGTGTGTGTGTGTGTATATATATACACACACAGTGGTGGACGTCCTGGGTAAGACGATAAACTACATCCAGCAGCAAGGCCTCTGGTCAGGAAGTTTTGAGAAGCGTAGAACCACCTCTTAATTGCTAGTCTTCCCAGGTCCACCCTGACCCAGATATGGGCAAATAGTTAACTATTACCAGCAATACGTTTTGAAAAAAATTATTACCAGCAATTCAGTTTTGAAGGAAAAATATTACCAGAAACAGATTTTTGACAAAACAAAATAATACTAGCAAAAAAAAAAAAAATGTCGGCATTAAATAACCCATTGAGGTCGATATACCGTAAAACAAAATAAACCAAACCAAACCAAACAAACAGTGGTGGGAAACAAATATTCGTACACATACAAATTTTTAATTTATTGTATTTTCAACTAGTGAATAAACATACTTTTAATAGAAATAAATACTATTTATCCATTTTAATGGGTGGAAAAAGTATTCGTACAATGCAAATGTCAGATTTTAAAACTTTTAAATTGCTTTATTACTCTAGATTCAAGTAGAATATTCTAGGATGTTCCAGTAATGTTATCAGTAGTTATTTTTAGCCTAAAGATAAAAACAGAACATTCTGTAATTGATATTTGTGCAAGAAGTTTATCATCATGGCAAGAGGTAAAGAATTGAAAAATTTCGCAAAAAGATCTGATTGTTAAGCTCTAGAAAAGTATAAAAAAACTCAAAACTGTTGAAAACCAAAGAAGAACAGTTGCTCAATAGAAGATTTCTCCAAGATCTTCGGGGAAATTAATGCATCAGATTAATGGTTACTCGTCAATAGTTGCAGGATGATTTGCCTTTATCAGGAATCCGTGTCACTAAACGGACAATAAGCAATGAAATTCATAGGAACAATCTAAAGTCACTCTCTCCTCTGAGAACTCCACTGCTATTGAAAATACGCAGAGATGCCAGGTTGAAATTTGTTTGTGAACATAAAGATCAGGAAAAATCGTATTGGGAAAGAGTATTATGGACAGACGAAACCAAAATTGCGTTGTTTGAACGAAATTCTAGAAATCATTCATGGAGAAAAGATGGTGATGCCTACAAAAAAAACAAAACAAAAAAAACAGTTCCAACAGTGAAAGTTGGTGGTGGCTGACAGCATCGTGGCTTGGGGATGTTTTTTTTTCTGCAAAAGGTCCTGGCAACATATCAGTAATAGATGGTAGAATGAATGCCGCAGCATATCAAAACATTTTGGAAGCAAATTTAAGGATTTCAACTGAAAATCTAGAACTTCCTCCTGATTGGATCTTCCAACAAGATGATGACCTAAGCACACTGCAACATCTACGAATAAATGGCTTGCTGAAAATAATATAAATATCATGAAATGGCCAAGTCAGTCCCCAGATTTAAACCCAATCGAGAATCTGTAGCCTATTTGAAAATTCAAATCTGATCGAGAGCTCCAACAAACATCCAGGATCTGAAGACCATAGTTTAAGAATAACAGAACAAAATACCAATTACAATTTTCAAATCATTAATTGAGAACTGCAAGAAGAGGTTGGTTGCTGTAGAAGTGAATAATGGCTATTCTACAAAGTATTAAATTAAGATTACGTATTCATTTTTGTATTCTACGAATACCTTTTTCACCTATTAAAATGGATAAATTGGATTTATTTATATTAAACCTTTTTTCTGTTTTGTATGTATATTTAGTAATTATTTATCTGTGCACAGGTAATTATATGAAAAGTATTCTTTTGTGTATTCTACGAATACTTTTTCTTTTTGTGTGTTATTGGGCCAGATACAAAATTAAAAAGCTGTTGAGGTCACTGAAAGGAATAAAGGATCTATCATTTTTTATTTTTAAGATTTTTTTTATTTGATAAGAAAAAAAAATATTCCCATAATTTTTAATTACTGGGAAACTTGTGTTCCTTCCTGTAAATCATTATTTTGCTTTAAAAAGTTATACAAATATTCTTCAGGAACCAATTTTCTTTATTTTTCTTTTACTGGACAACTTGATATGTTCATTTTACATTGTGTTGTGAATATATAACAGGTTCTATTATCTGGATTTTGTTACTATATTTTAAAATATTGTGAACTTCAAAAATGATATAAAAGAAAAGAAAAAAGGCTACCATTCAAAAGAAAATGTTTGTTTGCTTTTTCTTTTTGTGTGTTATTGGGTCAGATACAAAATGAAAAAGAAGGGAAATTAGAAAGCTGTAAATCAAACCAGATGAATTGTTTAACAACACAAAAAGAAACTGACCTTTGCCCTTTCATTAATAAGTTAGATATTTAACAGCTAACCCCAATTATAAGCACTTGACTAAAATCAGGGAGCCCCAAAGAAAATCAGACAATAGTAGAGTTCAAAATGAATATTCTCCCTTCGTTTGCAATGACTGATAAGATATATATATATATATATATATATATATATATATATATATATATATATATATATATATAGTGCGCGGGGGGAACAAATATTCATACACATACAAATTTTTAATTTATCATATTTACAACTTTTCATATAATTAACTGTACACAGATGAATTATAACTATAATAAGTAATTTCTGTTAAATCATTTTTTCTGTTTTCTATAATATTTAATTATTATGCATCTGTGTACAGTTAATTATATGTTTATTCACTTATTCATTAGTTGGAAATACAATAAATTAAAAATTTGTATGTGTACGAATATTTGTTTCCCTCCACTGTATATATATATATATATATATATATATATATATATTAGGGTGCAGAGGATAAATTGTCGTCTAAAAGACACAAAAATGAAAGTAACACTGACATCTAATTTTAACATTTACCAAAATTACACAAAAATATCTTGAAATACTAAAGAGTAAATGTATTCCATAAAATCACCGCTGGCTTCAAACACAGCATCTATACGATTTCAGAATCTCCTGCAACTCTTATGGATAGTCGTATTGTTTAAGTTGATAAATGCTGTCATAATCCTTGCCTTCAGTTCATCTTTGGTGTTACAAGGAGTTGTTGGTCTCTCGCTCAACTGTGCCCCACAGATTATAAACAATGGAGTTGCTGTCTAGGGAGTTAGGGGGTCAAATGTAAGGGGTGGTGTGGTCGCAGAAATTGTTTGACAGCCATAACTGACTACTCCTGCTTATGTGGCATAGTGCAGAGTCCTGTTGCCAGAGTTTTCCATTTGCCATCCGCTTGACCCAGAGCAGCACTGCCTCTTCAAGGCACTTGACGTAGGCCTCGGTGTTAGTGGAAAGATCAATCGCCATCACTAGTGATCACTCCAAACACCATCAGGATCACCATTAGACTCATCCAACTCTTTCCGAATCCTCTTCGCTGTCCTCAGATTGACACCCAAACACTCCGAAATTTTCGTATTGGCGCTAACGCTAAACAGCACAGTATGCCGTTTCCAAATTTCTGGCGGAGTGAATTAAGTTATGGTGCTTCTTTTCTTAAAGACGGTGCCCAACTGATCCTACTATGCTGTATAGACGAGAAAATCAAAATACAACACGCGCGAAAAAAAATGGTGGCAATTTACGCATCACGCCTTCTATATAAGGAGCTGGGAGTCCTAAAATCAGATGAAATAGATAAAAAAGAAAAAGGACAGAAAGAAAGAAAGAAAGAAAGAAAGAAAGAAAGAAAGTAAACAGTCATAAAGAGAGTTAGATAGGCAAATATGTTCAATCTGTCATTTTTCTTGGATGCCAGGAGTCATTCCTTATCCACGTGATCAATGCCTACAAGGACCGGAGTAATCATCTGCGCTAATATATGATTCCAGCAGGGAATGCATTTCAGTGCGGAAGCTACATATGCCAGTATAAAATGATTATTGGCAATTATAGGGCGCAGTATTTAATGATAGCCGTGACGTTGAACAGCTCGATACGTTCAAATGAGGATGTTTCGACTCTTGATGGCAAATATAGGAAGATATGAAAAGAGACAGGGAAAATACATCTGTAAATCATCGGGAAATATTTATTTTCAAATAACAAATTGATATTTGAGAATTTTTTCTGTTTGTGACCGATTTCTCGCGTGCAGATATGAACTCTAGAAATTATCTATCTATCTATCTATCTATCTCATTCTTTTAATACTTATCTATGTTTTTCTGTCAATATCATTCTATAGTATCTTTTAATATCTATCTATCTATCTCATTCTTTTAATACTTATCTATGTTTTTCTGTCAATATCATTCTATAGTATCTTTTAATATCTATCTATCTATCTATCTATCTATCTATCTATCTATCTATCTATCTATCTATCTATCTATCTATCTATCTATCTCATTCTTTTAATACTTATCTGTTTTTCCGTCAATATCATTCTATAGTATTCTTTTAATATCTATCTATCTATCTATCTATCTATCTATCTATCTATCTATCTATCTATCTCATTGTGTTAATATCTATCTGCCTAGCATTGTCTATTTATATCTGTCTGCATATATATATATATATATATATATATATATATATATATATATATATATATATATATATATATCAGATTTTTAATCAATTCATCCCAAGTAAGGCAACAATGTTACTAAGACGCAAGGTTACCGAGTGTGAAATAGAATGGAAAGATTTTAGTCTGAACCGGAAACCCATTACTAAGTACGGAACAAGGGATAAATCTATTCTTCTTCAAAAGACCAAGGATGAGGAATGTGAACCGGCAAAAAGTAAACCTATCTACTACAACTGAGGAGAAAAAAATCAATTAGTAAATAAAAGTTCAGGGTTCAGGCAGAGACGTTGGAACTGTAGAGTTGAAATATTCATTAGAAGGAACCGGAAACCTAAAGCTAAGCAGGAAACAAGGATTGTTGCTGAGGATTGTAAAAGGTAAGATAGGGGAATATATCTCCTCCTATTGAGAAGTGGGTAAGCAATTAGGAACGAAAATTTCATAGTAGAGGCGAAGATGTAAGAATTATCGAGTTGAAGTCGACTTTAGAAGCAGCTGGAAACGAAGTCTTAAACAAGAAACAAGGCATATATCTCTACTAGTGTTCAAAAGACCAGGATTATATATATATATATATATATATATATATATATATATATATATATATATATATATATATATATATTTAAAGACATTTTTATGTTTAACATTCTTTTTATTGATACAAGTATTTAAGTAAATGCTCTGTTTATAATAATTTGTCCATTTCATAATATATATATATATATATATATATATATGTAGATAGATAGATAGATAGATGTATATATATATTGGAAATATAATTTGTAAATTCTTACAAAAATCAATTAATTGTCGGATATATATATATACGCCAGCTGGATGTTTTCCATAAAAGCTATCTGCGTGCCATCTGTGGAGTTAAACTTCAATATAGGACATCTAACGTAGACATGTTTAACAGGTGTAATATTGGAGAAATCGATACTTTTCGCATACAGTCTCGTTTACAGTGGACTTGTCATGTTTTGAGAATACCTGATGACAGGATACCCAAGATCCTAATGTACAGCCACTTATATCAGGTCTACAGGAATGTAGGACGCCCATTGGCTACGATACAAAGACAAGCTGAAGAGCAACTTGTCAGCTGTCAATATACCTCATAACACCCTCGAGCACTTAGCCTTGGAGCGGGTTGAATGAAGATCAACGTGTTTTAGTGGACTCAGCAGTTTCAATTTGACTGTCTGAATCGTCTGCAAGAGGCGAGAGTAAGATTTAAAAGGTCAGCCAATCTAACAGTGATCTCATCCCACAATCCACACTCTTGCTCCATATGCGGCCTCCTTTGTAAATCACTAGCGGGTCTTAAGTGTCACTTAAGATTAACACACAAAATAACTGAATCAATTGGTTAAGTTGTCAGATACTCAACGTCGAAACCGACGTGATAGTCCATTAAATATATATATATATATATATATATATATATATATATATATATATATATATAGATAGATAGATAGATAGATAGATAGATGTATATATATATTGGAAATATAAGTTGTAAAATCTTGCAAAAATAAAATATTTGTCGGATTTTAATGAAACTTTCAGGACTTAATTCACAAATGAATAAAACTATTTTTGAATTTTTTGTTTTAGAAAAATATTCTTTTTTTACATATGTTACACACCCCTTAATTAATTTCATGAAATTTCGAGAAATAAAATTTTCTTTCCAAAATTTTTTTATTAGTTAAAAGTAGGACCCCTTGGAGAATGTAAATCATCCAAATGTCTTTTCAAGCTACTGCTGTTTTTACGAATATCTGCTCCGAATGGAAAACTAAAAAATGTAAAAAACATTGACATTATTTAATTAGAAAAGCGTTTAATTCCTTTCATAAATAAGATATACTAAGGACAGTATTGTCTGAAGAATGATTAATGAATTTTTACAACAAAATGTTTTCATTTAATTATAATAATTTATAACAATTAAAAAATCGTTTAAAATTCTGCATTACTTCATTTCAGTTAGGTGACATTGTAATTAAGTGGATCAAAAATTGAAAAGCTTAATATGTCATTTTTCACAAAGATTTTTAACATAATTTCTAAAATTTTTAGTTTAAACGTTCCCATTTTTGCATGTATGGTAGTCAGTATATGTTATTATTATTAAAGGTCACGTGCTGTAAGAGTTGTCCTCCCTTTACAGAAAAATTCGCTGGTCTGCAATTCGTTATTCATTGCATGGTTACGTCTCAACAGACTTTGCACATCATCCCTTCAAAGTTTTAAAACTTCAAAATTTAAATTAATTTTTATTTTTTAATTTCTATTTCACAAAATATTTTTTATTTTATGCATTTATTTTAGTGCAGGTCATACTTCAATTGAGTAATTTTTTAGTTTAACTTTTTTAAGAATAAACAAAATAAACATTTTTTGTTCGTAGTGTTTTACTTTTTTTCAGTTTACTCTTTTTTTGTGATAGTTAGTTTGATAAAAAACCGCTTGAAACACGTTTTATTTAATTTTAAACTTAATGCTTAATAAATTTACTTTTTTATGCTTGAAATTAGTTTCCTTATTTTTTAATTAATTTTGAATAGTTTTCAACATTGTATGTTCACAATTTTTGTATTGAAGAAAATCGTAAAATATTTTTTAACTATTTGTTATGGTCCAATACCCTCGCACCACGGTTATGGTCCAAGGTAGAACCAAAGAAGAACAACACGAACACAAGAGTAGTAAATAACAAAGATATATTACAAACAGAAATATAATACAAAAAGTTGAGGGTGTTAGTATTAACTGTCAGTCTGGTTTAGAGTGAACTAATATGTCTTGACTCGTTAGGTCTCAACTCATTCCGATATTTAACAGCCCCCCCCATGAGGAAAGTATGTGGCACAAGGCCGAGTTTAACAAGGGTTTTTCCGAGCCCGTAAGCTCGGCCAAAAATACTCCCTTAAGAAACCGTATAAACGGGTTCAGGGCTTGTCTACCACACCGGACGAAACTTTGCCCTTCGGCAAAGACTCATCCGGGTTCCTCTCTGCCAAAACAGAGAGTTCGACAGGAGTCGCGCACAGTCAGAGACTCAACTCATTCCTCGATATTTAACAACCCTCCGACGTGGGTCGAATGTGGCACAAGGCCGGTTTAATGTGGGCTCCCCGAGCCCGTAGGCTCGGCCAAAAATATGCCCATTTAGAACCCGTATGAACGGGTTCAGGGACTGACTACCTCCCCGGACGACACTTTGCCCTGCGGCAAAGCCTCGTCCGGGTTCCTCTCTGCCAAAGCAGAGAGTTCGACAAGAGTCACGCACAGTCAGAGACTGCGTCTCGACTCGTTCCTCGATATTTAACAACCCTCCCACGTGGGTCGAATGTGGCACAAGGCCGGTTTAATGTGGGCTCCCCGAGCCCGTAGGCTCGGCCAAAAATATGCCCATTTAGAACCCGTATGAACGGGTTCAGGGACTGTCTACCTCCCCGGACGACACTTTGCCCTGCGGCAAAGCCTCGTCCGGGTTCCTCTCTGCCAAAGCAGAGAGTTCGACAAGAGTCGCGCACAGTCGGAGACTGCGTCTCGACTCGTTCCTCTCCTCTCTCTCAGAGAGGCGCAGTATTTATAGAGTCAGGACGAGTCCATTATCATTATAGGTAAGTTACCATAACACCCCACTTCCAAAGCTTTTGCGTCGCAGGGGTCTTTAGTATTTTTTTCTCTTTGGATTTATTATCAAAAGCTCTGTGACTTTTCTTTTCCTGGTCGATTTTCGTGGTTTAGACATTGTTTGCGGCCTTTGCGTATCGAATGTATCGAATATGGTATCCATCACTTCTTCTTCCTGAGGTGCACCGTTAGAATCATCTAACAGCCTCTTTCTTATTTGATTTATATGTCTTTTATGTGAGAATTTCGGCCCCTGTATTGTCTAAACCATGTTCCCGATTTTTTTGTACCTTGCTCCCAGTTGGTTGTATTGTTTCTATACGTTTTGAAAAAAACTTTCTCTCCTGGGTAGAATTTTCTTTTAGGTACGTACGACATTGGCATTTGTTTTGTTTGTTTTGGTAGCAATTTGTCAAATACTGATCTGCTTTTACGGGCGAACATCACTTCCGCGGGTGATAATGCCGATGGCGTAGCACTGTTTGGAGTAATTCGATATAGTTGTAAAAATTGTTGCAACGCCTTTTCTGTAGGCACGTCATATGCTTTCCTTAACGCTCTTTTAAGTGTGTCTACAAATCTCTCTGCTTGCCCATTTGATCTTGGGTGATATGGCGGGGATTTGATATATTTAACTTGAAAAGTTTCGCAAAATTCTTGAAAGTCGGCAGCTGTGAATTGTGTCCCATTATCAGTGACTAGACAATCAACCACTCCGAAACGAGCAAACAGCTCGTGGAGGCAATTTATGGTAGTTTCAGAAGTAGGTTTTCTGCAACGAAACACTTCTGGCCATTTGCTATAACTGTCTACTATGATCAAATAGTAGAAACCATCTATTGGACCTGCGTAGTCGACATGTATTCTTGACCATGGTCTATCTTGTCTGTGGCTAAGGCTTATGGATGATCGGCGGTGCTTTTGCTGCTAAGGAACAACCCTTGCATTTTTCCACCATATGTGTAATGTCTTGATCCATGTTTTGCCAATATACGTAACTACGCATTAACGATTTCATTCTGTTCTTTCCTGGATGGCCCATGTGGAAGTCCTTTAGGATTCGCCTTCGTAGTGTTTTTGGAACTACTACCCTTTCGTTATATAGTAGAAGAACAACACGAACACAAGAGTAGTAAATAACAAAGATATATTACAAACAGAAATATAATACAAGAAGTTGAAGGTGTTAGTATTAACTGTCAGTCTGGTTTAGAGTGAACTAATATTGTCTTGACTCGTTAGGTCTCGACTCATTCCTCGATATTTAACAACCCTCCCACGTGGGTCGAATGTGGCACAAGGCCGGTTTAATGTGGGCTTCCCGAGCCCGTAGGCTCGGCCAAAAATAAGCCCATTTAGAACCCGTATAAACGGGTTCAGGGACTGTCTACCTCCCCGGACGACACTTTGCCCTGCGGCAAAGCCTCGTCCGAGTTCTTCTCCGCCAAAGCAGAGAGTTCGACAAGAGTCGCGCACAGTCAGAGACTGCGTCTTGACTCATTCCTCGATATTTAACAACCCCCCCCCCCAGATGGGTTGTATGTGGCACAAGGCCGGTTTAATGTGGGTTCTCCGAGCCCGTAGGCTCGGCCAAAAATATGCCCATTAGAACCGGTATAAACGGGTTCAGGGACTGTCTACCTCTCCGGACGACACTTTGCCCTGCGGAGTGCCTATCATAGTGAATTATTGTGAGCATGAATTCCCTCAGATATAGTGATCAATTAGGGATTATCAACCCAATGAAAACCTTTATCCAACAACAAGGGCCTCCATTGACCCTAATCACTAGATTTGGAGGGAATTGGTTGCATGTAATTTTCCATCTAAGTACAAATTCTTTTCCCATTTTTGGACAATGCCCACAATTTGTCGCAGGACATTCGTCCACAAAGAAAATCACCCCAAGGTTGCATGAGGTATTTACAGAAGAAATCGCTATTAAGATGCAAATGCTGGGAATCAGAGGAGTAAATTGTGGTGTCGTCCGCATAGATGCCGACTTGGGAATCTATGGCGTCAGGAAGGTCGTTTTATAGGATTTCTTATCTCAGCGATATAGTTGACCACTATCAATTGAACAAATACGAAGTTGGCGCTATGTTATGAGTGACTTGTACTTGGAAAATCAGCCCGGCAATGATGACGATTGAAGAGTCAATAAAAGATAAAAACGGCCCTTTTCACGGCTAAAAATATTCCCGAAATTCTTTTCAGTTACACATACACCCTTGTGCAAATTAACTGAAACAAAACGAATACTTCCGTTATTATTTACTTTTTTCGTATTCTTTCTAAAGAAACAAGAAACAAGACCCAGTGCACATGTTAGTACTTTGTATGTCCATTCCACGAAGTCGTTCGTTACAGATTGACCACAGATTCTCGATTGGATTTAAATCAGGAGAGTTTCCGATCCAGTCGATAGTACTTTGATTTGCCCACTAGAAGGCTTGTCACTGTGTTCGTGCAGCGTTACAATTTTCGTACGCTTCCTTGGAGTAACGTCCATTGCAGACAAAGGCCGTAGGATAACTAATCGACAGTCGAGACAATAGTGTCTTGGTGGTATGAAAATCAGATGCAATCACAGATGGCGCAATATTTTTCGAGGCCAAACAAATTTCATCATACACCCCGAAAATAGATTCATATTACTGTACACTACTGACCTAATCCGAGGAAAAAAATCGAAATCGATCACACCCTGTCACTCCAGTGGGTCTAAAATTGACCGTATGGTGAAAGGAAGGACACTAAAGCGGTTGTTTCAATTAATTTGCACAAGGGTGTAGTAGTAATTTCTGTCAGTTATTGTTTAGAGTACTGGATTAAGACAAAGTGTAAACAATTACGTAATTATAATAAAATTTAAAGTACTATAAAAATTTAATAAAATAACTTTAACGTTTCATAATCATCATCATAACAATTAATTAATAATAAAGAATAAAAAAGTAATAATAAATAAAATACCATAATATTTAATAAATTGTTGAGTTACCGCTATCATGTTATTTCATTAATATCTCAGTGATTAAATAAAGCCAATCAGGATGTTAGCAAAACAAGACGCATGGTTAAGAAATGCATGTATTTCACGTTTATTATGCTATAAGTAAGTAATATTTGTTTCAAATCAGATTAACTTAACTTTAACTTTTCTAATCTTAATCTAATCTAATCTACCACAAATATATATTTTATTTTTGGAAGATTTTAAAAACCGATAATTAAATTTTATTTGTAAAGGTGTTGAAATGTGCGAAAATGAACGACCGCAATCGATTTTGTGAAAGCGAAGAAAAAATTGAAATTTCAATCTATTTGAAATACACCAGAAAATTTTGCTCCGTAAAAATAGTAAATTTAATCATTTAGCTTTCAATTAAAACTACAATTAAATCTTCAAGAATGCATTTTCACTTTTAAAAATTCATTTTAAATCTGAGGAATATAAAATTAGTGGAGGTACCTAATTTATATATATATATTTATATGCATATTTGTGTGTGTATATATATATATATATATATATATATATATATATATATATATATATATATATATATATATATATATATATATATATATATATACATGCATATATATATGTTCGTGCATGCGTCACTTCATAAAAAATAGAAAATCTAACATATATCCATATTTATATATATATATATATATATATATATATATATATATATATATATATGTATTAAAGAAAAACAGACCACTTTAAGGCTCCATGTAATAATTTATTTCACCATAGCCCTTTTAAAGGACGTAGGATCATCAGTCTACACTTACAAAAGGTGAAACGAAAAATGAAAAATGAAATGAGGAAAACAAGACTCCTTGAGGCAGTAGTTGTATAATTTAGAGAGGGCGGGCGCCAATTCAGGCGCTCATTTCTTCAGGACAATGGCTGGTATCCCATCTCCACCACTAGCCTTGTGGGGGTCTAAATTAGAGATAATGCCTAATGTCAATGACGGGGATATGTGTAACCCGCCCAAAAGGGCCTCAGTTCTGAGAGGGAAATCGGATATGGGTACACCGGAAGAGTCAAACGTTGAATTGGAAGAAAATTTTCGAGCAAAGCATTCAGCCTTATTGGCAGAGATAGTCAGGACCCCAAACTGGTTGAACAGGGGGTATAGAGGGTTTGCTATTGTTCAGAACACTCTTGCTTTGACGCCAATAATCCTTGTATCCGAATTTGCGTGATGCAATACGTTCCTTCATCCGTGCAGCAAATAGTGACTTAGCTTCGTTGAGGACACGCTTACACTCGTTACGGGCGGAGGCAAAGAGATGTCTATTGCAGTCAGACATATCGCTACGAAATAGGTGTAAGAAGTGGTTCCTATGGGCAATAGCGGCTGAGCAAGCAGCGGGGAACCAGAGTTTGACCTTAAATTTCCGTGAGGGGATGAAAGCGTCAATTCCAGCTTTAACACAGGATGAGAGCTCTGAAGCACATTCTTGAACGGGGAGCTTAAATACAGCATCCCAGGGGACGTCGCGGAGGAAATCACGGAACGAGTCCCAGTCAGCTCGTTGATAGCCGAACGAGGTTCTGGTGGTAGGAGGCTCTTTGCAGGGGGTGGGGTTGAAGGAGATGCTAACAGACACTACAGCATGATCGGAGCTACCAAGAGGGCAGAGCTGCGTGGCACTATAAGACTCGGGGATGGAGGTAAAACACAGGTCAAGAAGAGAGGCCTTACTGTCCCGGTTGTAAGCAAAGCGCGTGGGGAAATCAACTATCTGCGTGAGGGATTGAAAAACTGAAAAGTTAAGAGTATGAATGCCTGCGAGGTCAGTAGTAGCATTCTTAAGCCACTTGTGATGGGCGTTAAAATCGCCAAACACAAATATGTGAGCGAATGGATAGTAAGAGAGAGAGAGCCTTGTCTATGTTGTCAGAAATGATATCAAGTATTCCACAGTCCTGAGAGGATGGAGAGCGATAGAGGAAGATGATATAGCTTACAGCATTGAGAAGAGAGATAGACGGAGACACATGTACGAATGGTCCGGCGATTCGAGAGAGCACTCTCTAGCCAGAGGGAGATGGTCTTTGACGTAGACACCAAGGCCATGCATGTGGGTTAGAGAGTCTAAACTGAGGAGAGGAAGGTAGACGGGGCTCGAGAGATCAGAGGAGGGGATAGATGAGTCAAGTTTGGTCTCACACAGAGCCAGTATATCCGGGCAGTTTGCAGTGAGAAAAGATTCCACACTGCAGAAATTGGTTCTAATGCCACGGATGTTGGAGTACGAAATGTTGAGGGGTTTAGGTGATTTTTGGAGGGCTGGTTTAGGTTTACTTTTTTGATCTTTGTAAGTCATTATGTGGAATTATGGTTGGAAGATGAGAAGTCCTGAGGTAAAAGAAGCCGACGGTTATCGCCTGCATCATAATGTGGCCTCAGGGTTGCCCACCGGAGGTAACTGCAGGGACACCTATTCATGCGCGACATGGCACTACAGACACCTCGATATTATACAACTGTTGATCAGAGCGGCCGCTCAAGACGCTACGCAAGAGTTAGGGCTCCTAACTACCAGTCGGAAACAGCAACCAGGGAACTGTCAACCGTGTACCCTCAGAATGAAGAGGTAATGTCACAGACTGCACACATCACGGGAGAAACACAGCAGCACTAGTACAGAGGCCAGAGAGAGAGAGAGAGAGAGAGAGAGAGAGAGAGAGAGAGAGAGAGAGAGAGTGTGTGTGTGTGTTCCGTTAACCCCTTCCTAAACAAGAAACAAGGTGTGAGTCTCTACTCATGTCCAAGAGAAGGGGGAGGTGCGTTGACCGGGCGGTAGGAAAGCCTACATACTCCTATTACATATAACACATACACTAACGACAAGAAGAACAAAAACGTTAGAGGGGGAGGTAGTTGGCATAGTCTCTGGGCTGACACTAGATGTGTGTACTGGGGGATACGAATGGCATATTGTTTGTAATTTTCCCATTTACAACACTCAACACTAAGTTTTAACTTAGTATAAGTCCCATTGTCCAATATTTAAAAAAAAAGGCTCTTGCCAGCAAGTGTTTGTAGTCGTCTACTTTGTTTCGCATGGTCACTAATGATAGTTTTCGGCTTACCATTATCGCCAAGCATCAAGTTTCAATGAACGCAGAGCTGGGGGGGAGGGGTCAAACGTGCATTCCACTCCCACCCACCACCACCACCAACGGTGGGCTTGGGGTACTTGCATTCAATAAAAAATTAAAATCAACAGAGAAAGAAACAGTCAGACAATTCCACGTCGAAACAATATTTTTATCTAGCAAGCTGAAGAAACGGCCAACTAGAAGAACATGGAAAGTAGTGACGACACACAAACGTAATTGTCAAAGACTTTGTCCGTTTTATAGCTCCAAAGACGGATTTCTAACTAACTAAACGAAAATGCAGGCTCACAAGTTAGGTTAGAATAGTTAGCACTAAAATAAATATGTTAGGAAAGCCAAACAGAACGAGGGCTAAAAATAAAAATTAACAAAGAGAGAGAGAGCGCTCAATGGATGATTTTTGGGGAAAGTGAATTGGTACTCATACAAGCCAGCAAGTGTTTGTAGTCGTCTACTGTATTTCGCATGTTCACTAGTGATAGTTTTCGGCTTACCATTATCACCAAGCTTCAAGTTTCAATGAACACAGATCTGGGGGGAAGAGGGGAGAGTCAAATATATATATATATATATATATATATATATATTATATATATACATTTGTACATATATATATGTGTTCGTGCATGCGTTACTTCATAAAAACACAGTCTAATATATATATATAATTCGATAGATATATATTATATAAATATATATTTATATATATTATATATATATATATATATATATATATATATATATATATATATATATATATATATTTATGACCTGATGATTGCATCTAGCATGAAAGAGACTGTCGCTTCTAAGTGTTGACTTCTATGTTCACTTTTATATATATATATATATTTATATATATATATATATATATATATATATATATATATATATATATATTTATATATATATTTTATATAGAGATATTTATATATATCTACATATGTTCGTACATGCGTCACTTTATAAAAACACAATACCTTCTATATACATATTTATATATGTATATATTATATATATATATATATATATATATTTATATTTATATATATATTTATATGTATTTATATGTGTGTGTGTGTGTTCGTGCATGCGTAATTTCATAAAAAACACAAAATCTAATAAGCTAAGATAAATGTGGATCATGTCAAAATACTGAATAACACATACTGAAGAGAAAGACCCACACGTTCAGCCTTCAGAAAGAAAACAAAAAACCTCCTTGAATCAAATATTTTTTTCCCGACGGAAGATGTCTTTTTTAAAATGCCTCCCAGATATCTAATAATATCTCCGTCCGCTGCTGCTGTCATTTGTCCGAGGCTGGTATATTTAAATTTTAATGTAGCATTCTCCATATTAGCAGGAGTAAATTTAATAAAGTATTTCCTTTATGACACCAACGACATTAGCTTTTCTGATAAGGACCACACTTGTTGGAAATAACTCGTAACAAAAACATGATCATGCGACAGTTTCTCCACAAATTTGCTCGGAATGTGCGACAACTTATAAGTAAATTGGAAGAATATAATAAAATGTTAAATAGACAGACCATGTTGGTTGAATTTAATAAAACTTGTGTTATTGAATTCTTACTGACAAAATATATATTTTAACACCAGGAGTAGAATGGGGTATAATAGAAAAACAAAAGATGAAGAAAACCAGATAATGGAGATATTGCAATATATAGATGGAGTAGAATCTGAAAATTATAGAATACGGATCGATTAATAAACAATCGAAATTAAATTAGTTTGAACTGTCGGTTTACTGACAAACATTAATAAACAAAAAAATGATAATCCTTAGAACCAGACTGTATAGGGCCAGAGTGGCCAAGAGAAACAAATGCTAATTGGGAAAATATCACAGCTGAAAACTGACGGTTAATGGGTAAATAAGTCAAAAATATTATTTTTATGCGTATTAAAGTTGTCTTTTAAGTGTGTTTAAATTATAGGCGATCGTCTCTTAATACGTTTTCTATTAGCACGCTGAAATTTTTATCTATCAATAATCGATTAAGACGTTCATACTACTCGATTAGGGCGGTAAAACATTCTTCAGTTTAACCATAGTAATTGAAAACTGATATTTCTATAGCTACCGTTGTACACATTGGCCGTACTAATCTAGGGATTCCTGTAGTGCACTCTTATATATCAGGTCATCCCATAATTTCTGTCCGAATTTTGAATAAAGAAAACAAGTGACCAAATGTTACATTTAATTACAGATTCATTCAACAATGTATTTCCCCTGATTATCTCTGATTCCTTCCATCTATTAACAAGCTTCCTAATTCCATTACTGTAAAATTCTTTTGGCTTTGATTCGAAGAACTCACAAATGTCAGTTTTAACCTCTTCCTGTGTTACAAAAGCTGTTTCTTCCAAATGATTCTGTAAGCTACGAAACAAATGGTAGTCTGAAGGAGCAAGGTCGGGAGAATAAGGTGGATGAGGAATTTTCTCCCAACCAAGTTCTTGCTGTGTGTGGTCGCGCATTGTCCTGATGAAACATCACCCGTTTTCAATTCACTAGAGCAGGTCATTTTTGCCTCAAAGCTTGGTTCAAACGCTCTAATTGCTGACAGTATATTTGAGAATTAATTGTTGCATTAAGTGGTAAGAATTCAAAGTGGATTACTCCTTGGCAATCCCACAAGATTGAAAGAAGAACCTTTTGCCCATGAAGTTCCCTTCTCGGCTGTGGCTGGGTTCCTTCCCCTTTACCAAGCCACTGTCTACGACGCTTAACATTTCGATAAAAGATCCATTTTTCGTCGCCAGTCACAAGTCTATCCAAAAATGGTGAAACAACTTGGCGAGAATGGAGAGAAGAGCAGATGTCAACTCGGGATTTGAGGTTGTTTTCAGACAATTCATGAGGCACGCATTTTCCAAGTTTAGGAACTTTTCCAAGTTGTTGAAGATGACGATGAACAGTTGTATGGTTTAAACTGAGAACCACTACGAATTCCTCAACTGATAAAGCAGGATTTTCTTCAAGGGCTGCTTCAAGAAGCTTTTCATCAAACTCAACTGGACGTCCGGTTCGATCTTCATCTTCAAGGGTGAAATCTCCACCTCTGAATTTTGCAAACCATCTTCTGTAAGTTCTTTCATTCACACATTCCTCTCCATAAACTGAGTGAATGTTTCTGGCCGCTTCGGCTGCTGAGTTTCTTTTCTTGAACTCATAAAGCATTATGTGCCTCAAATGATTCTTGGGTACTTCCATGTTAGCAGGGTTTTAATCAAACAAAATTTAATTTTATTGTTCTCTGAAATAAAATTTGATCAGTTTAAATGCATCTAAACATAAAAATAATGTTCAGCTCCATTAGACATTATAAAATACTCTTTAAATTTCGTATTAATATCGTATTATAAAATATAAACATAGCGAATATGCATCTTCTTTTTCATTGTTTACATTTATAAGATGTTTAGCTGTTTCACGTTTGGTTGTTAATTGTTGTACGCGTTTACGCAACGAGTATAGCGTTACTAACGATACTTTTATCATTCTCTTTTACTTTTTTAACTTATTTAACTTGAAGATGGGATAAAGTGATAGTGGAAAAAAGATTAGTCTATTGTAATTTTGTCTCTCAAACAAGGAACTCGCATGACACACAAGATACATGATAATAATAAGTGAAAATCGGGAGTCGCACGATACGTGAGTATAGTGATTTTCCAATCATAGCTTAGATGTGGCACAAGGCCGAAAGTATGGGGCACCCAGTGAGGATCGAACTCACTATTCAGTCGTAATTCTTCTAGCGAGACAAGCTTGCTACCCATTACACCGCCTCGAGGTGCCCACGTTACAAAGTATATACGGTACTAATAATTACCAGGGCGAAGGCTGAGTACTGTTTTGGTTTATCCGCCATGATTTTAGGTTTTGTCATTTGGCACAGTCATTCAGTTATTCATGAAAACTTAGAAAACCGCGGACAGAGAGAAAGAAAGAACGAAAGAAAGAAAGAATGAAAGAAAGTCAGAAAGAAAGAAAGAAAAACGAAAGAAAGACAGAAAGAAAGAAAGAACGAAAGAAAGAAAGAATGAAAAAAAGAACGAAAGAAAGAAAGAACGAAGAAAGAAAGAAAGACAGAAAGAACAAAAGAAAGACAGAAAGAAAGAAAGAAAGAACAAAAGAAAGAAAGACAGAAAGAAAGAAAGAACTAGAGAATGACATTGTACACATTTTATGAGTGAGTGACGTCCGTCAGACTCAATAAACCATGGATTTGCTTTCTGGAGAGTTTTAAGTCCGCTAGTGTTTTCCCGCCTCGGTACGACCACCCTGTAGTGTCTTCACCAGGGCACATGGAAGATTGAGATTTGCCTATGCAGCATGTCCTCCTCCTCAAGACCACCGACTTTGACTAAAATAAGGGCTGGGTCTGATACTACTAGACACTACTGTCATTCTAGGGGTTGCCAGAATGTGGTTGGATGTAGTTGTCTTTGGGAGACAAAGTTCTAGATTTTATCCCCAGGGTTTACTTCTAAAGAGTTTATCATGATTGAATATCACGGTAGTCGCTTGCCTTCCTTAACCTATCATTTTCGAATATATCTGTTAAAAGATCCTGCTTCATTCAAGAATAATAAACAACGTTCGAATATTCTGTTATTTTTAAGTCATTTTTAATATATACCTTAAAATATAACAAAAGAAAAAGAGTAAATAAAAGATTACACGAAAAAGAAAGACACAAAGAAAGAACGACAGAGAGAAAGAAAAACAGAAAGAGAATAGAAGGAGCGAATAAAGGACAATATATATAAAATTTTTGTGACGTAGGGCGGCCGTTAGTAATTAAGTATAACTCAAGACTTCAATGTTAAGATCAAACAATATTTAATTACAACCGCAAATAAATAAAGAAGAAAAAAAGAAGTAAAAATCAAGCAAAGATAATTAACAATTTCAGTGAATACTTTGTTAGTACCACGACTCGGCTTAACGTCCGGTAAATCTTAAATCAAAACCCAAATAATCGACGCACAATAATTCACACTAATTCGACTGGATAGTTCCACTCAATAGTCATTCACTAATCACTCCAGTCAGTAGCCTGACACCACTATTTATACTCCTGGCGGAAAACATATATTCATAAGTCCAGAGTGTCACGTTCAAACGTCGGTGTAGGTAGTTACTCATTTTCTTCCGATATGAAAAAAGGAAAGAAAGAAAGTATAAAAGAAAGGAAGAAAGAGAATAGAAAGAACGAATAAAAATAGTACTGAGAAAGAAAGAAAGGCAGAAAGAAACAAAGAAAAAAGAAAGACGAAAAGAAAGTTGGAATAAAAGACAATATAGAGAAAGAAAGATAGAAATAAATAAAGAGATAAATAAATAAAAAAAAGAAAGGGAATAAAAGTGTGAATAAATGATAATACAAAGAAAGAAAGAAAGAAAGAAAGTGGGAAAGAAAGAAACAAAGATGTCACGAAGAAAGAAAGAAAGAAAGAAAGAAAGAAAGAACAAACGAACAAGGCAAGACTGGGAGAATAAGAATAGAAAAGTGAATAAGCAGAGAAAGAAGGAAAATAAAAATGAATAAAAGATAATATGAAGAAAGTAACAAAGACTGAAATAAAGAAAGAGAGAGAATGGAAAAGAGAGATAATACAGTGAAAAAAGATGTTACGAAGAAGGGAAAAAAATTAAAAAAGAAAGAGAATAGAAAGAATGAATAAAGGATATAATTAAATAAATAAAATAATGAATGAATAGAAGAAAATACAGAGAAAGAGAAAAATATATTATAAAGAAAGAAAGAAAGAAAGTATGAACGAACGAACGAACGGAAGAACGAGAGAAAGGAGGGAGGGAGAGAGAGAAATAGAGAGGGAAGGGTATTATATATATTTTATGAATGACTGGCATCTGTCAGTTTCGTGAGAGACAATGTATCTACGTTAGCGCTTTTTGATTCAGCCGGTGGTTGTAGCACAACGTCTCTTGTGGCTTTTACAGACATACACGAGAATGATAGTCACAGCTGAGACTGTACCCGAAGACGCTCTCCTCCAGCGTTGGCGCATTGCTTTTTTGCCGTCAAGTGCGCTTCTCCTCAGCAGCAATCTCCCAACCTGTCTTTTCGCTCCAGCACTTTACGTGGTTCCCGCCTCCAGCGACGGCGAGCGTTCGCGATGTCCACTCATCTCTCGGCATCCAGTTCCAGTTCCAGCGACTTCGTGTCTCTTTTGTAGCGAATACGGAATCATCCCCCGATCTCTTGTCGACGGCTAGTTCCCCAGGGCATCAGCTATTTCGGAATCCTCCCATTTGATCAACACGACCCACTCATCGGACACGTCACTGTCGGGGCATGGCGAAGAGGATCGGTGAGGTTGCATGGGTGAGTATTTTCTTAGTCATTCGGCATTTCATACTTTGAGAGTAAAATAAGTTCAAAGTAACAATGGTGAAAGCGTAAACCATCCTATCTTATGTCTGCATTAGAAAGATATCTACAAGTGTAGATATATCAACTGTAAAGAATAAAGGTAATCCCGAGCATCATAACTTGAGGGTTCCAATTGCTAACCAAAATAAAACGTGCTATTTGAAATACATTCATTCGTAACATATCAAAACCCGTTGGGCATCAAACCATTTAATAATTATCAATTAGTATTTATTTATATATTTCCTGTCCCATCTGTAATGGAAAGTGAAGTAAATCAACTTAAGTTAGTAAATTTATGAGTGATCACTTCCCTTAACCGTTGTAATAATCTATACAAATATTTATCTCCATCTTTTTAATCATTTCACCCCATGCAAGGCAGTAAAGCCAGTAAGACGCAAGGGGTTGCTGAGTGTGAAAGTATAAGAAAAAAGAGTGACATTATTAGTCATGGCTGTCAGACAATTTATGCGACCACATTACCCCTTATATCTAGCCACATAACTACCCAGACTGTACCCCCTCCACTTGATTATTATGCATGGGGCGCAGTTAAGGGAGAGACCAACAAAACTCCTTATAACACCAAAGATGAATTGAAGGCAAGTATTATGGCAGTATTCACCAATTTAAACCGGGAGACTGCTCAGAAGATAGGCAGGAGATTCTAAAGTCATCTGGAGGCCGTGGTTGAAGCCAATGGCGATTTTATTGAATAAATTTACTTTTTAGTATTTCTAGATATTTTTGTGTAATTTTGGTAAATATATCTGTTAACCATTTGAGCCCTGCGTTCCTGAAAGATTTTAGCCCTTTTGCTTGATCTCATGAGTCAAAATTCTCAGATAATTAGCATGTAATCATGGTAGATATAAAAATAGTTACAGGGGTTTACCCACTGTTTAACGGTTGCTGGCATTAAGTCATTTTTCTCTACCACTGTTCAACCGGTGGCTGGGCATGACGTTATTTTTCTCTACCAACGGTAGTCAATGTTATTTTCATTTTTGCGTAATTTAGACAGCAATTTGTCCTTCGTACCTTCTAGATATGTATAGTTTACATGAATTTCAGCGTACTACTCGATTGGCAGCTAGGTCTCATCATTTTAGTGTTGAAATAGCTAAATGCACCCATAAATACTACTCGAATAATTCTTTTTCGCGCGCTTTTCTGTTGTGGAACTCTCTTGCCCTCCTGTCAACTACGATCTTCAAAAATTCAAATGCAAAGTCAGTCGCCATTTTTTATTTTCTTGAATCCTATTCTTTTATGTTCATCGCTAATTTCTAAAGTTTTCTCATTCTCTCTCAATTCCCTGGTGTTTTAGTGGCATTATCGTCTGATAAGGGGCGAAATAATTAAAAAAAAACACTACCCGGCCTTAGTTATGAGAAAATAAAAGCGACTTCTTTTTTCAATAGATGAATGACATGATTAACACAAAGAAAAAAGCAGGAGAATCTGTCGTGTAAAAAAAAAAAAATAAATAAACGGATACAAATGCTGAAAATTACAAACACTTCGTCGAAATATTGTTTGGATGTTTTCATCTTTTGGGACGCAACATGAGGATAAATATTCATTTCATCAATAGTCATCTTGCTTTATTTCCTCTCAGCTAGGGGACGCCAGCAAAGATAATTACGAACGATTTCATCAAGATACTGAGGTTATGAAGGCGATATAACATGGCTGATGTGACATTCATCTTATTAGAAATTACGGGTAAAGTAATCAGGCACACTGTCCAGACATAAAGCATTCCAGGTGTTCTCGAAAACGAAAATTCCTTACATGAATATACAATTTCCCGACATAGACAATGTTAATAGTGAAGTCTTTTCTCCAAGAAGAAATACAGGAACCTATACAAAAATTCGATACCTAAAGTGTAAAACAAATTTTTAAAAATGAAAAATCTTTGTTGAAGAATTTTGATGATGCGAACATTGTTCGAAAACAATTATTTGAAATAATTATTCGAAATAATTATTCGAAAAACATTTATTCTAATTGTAAATTGTTTGAATGAAAATTAATCGAAAGGACAATTATACTAATTGATTATTCGAAACGCAAAATTCTTTATTGCAATAAAAATGTAAAAATTAACAGAGGAAATACACATGATAATTATTCGAAATACAGATATCGTTAATAAAACAATTTAATAAGAAAAAAATTCTTCTAACCTCAAGTTATATGATACTGTACACAAATAGTCATCTACTGGAGAGTACTCGGTAAAGGATGCCACTAATTGTTTTTTTTCCGTTTTCCATTTACGTCGTGGTATTTTTTGGCGCTCTTGATATTTTGGCAACATGCCCTTACTTTTGAAACATGCATTTCTTGTATGCTCTGTTCTGTTTTAAAACCGTCTAAGAATTTTCATTTTGTGGGATGATAGAATGACACTTGCTGCAAAAAGCCCTATGTCATTTTCAAGGGCGTCATTAGTTCTAGGCAAATCAGTATTGACTCTGTCACAGAAAGACCATATACGTATTTCAAACATAGGTATTTCGAATAATTATCATTTAGTATAATTCTCCTTTCGATTAATTTTTACTCAAACAATTTATAATTCGTATAAATGTTTTTCGGATAATTGTTTTTGAACAATTATTTTAGAACAATTTTATCGATACGACATAAAGAGAACCAGTTAATTAAAAGGTTCATTGGTTTCTATTTCAGTTGTGAATTCTTTATCTCCGCTTTATTGAATCTTGATACATTGTTTCAAAACTTTTGTTTCATTGCATCTCACTATTAAAACTTTCTAACAATTTCTGTTGTTTCTGACTTTACACCTATTATCAAAATAAAAGCCAGAAAAATTTTCACGACAGAGTCTATCTTGCTTATTTAAAATCATCCGTGCATTGAATACTGCTGCCATATCTGGTCTGGTGCTCTTGCTATTCATCTCGAGGTTCTTGACAAAATCCAAAGAAGGATCTGTAATGCAATCGATCCTGACTTGGAATCTCGACTTCAGTCATTTTCTCACCGACGTGAGGCGGTTCTTCCCTCTGTCTTTTTAACAAATATTTTCATGGCAACTGCTCCGGCAAGCTTTTTCCCCTCCTGCCTCGATTATGTGAATTTAACCATGCTACTAGATTGGCGTCTAGGTCTCACTATTTTACTGTTGAAATAGCTAAATGCAACTGCCACTTCTACGCCAACAGTTTCATTTCTCGAATTTCCCGCCCGTGAAACTCCCTTCCGTTTTCTTGCTTCCCTGATAACTACAATCTTCAAAAATTTAAATGCAACGTCAATCACCATCTTTTGTCTTTTTGAATCCCGATCATCTTTTGTCCTTTCCTCAATCCTCTTTATACTCAGTCTTTTCTTTCACTTTCACTCTCTGTAGCCACCTGTGTAATAGTGGCATGAAATGATTAAAAAAGAAGGAAAATAAAGTAAATTCACCTGCTGCAAAGTCTGTAATACTTGGCTAACAGGAAAATAAGCAAGGGAAACCTTTATTGATTCTAACAATTCTTTACGGTAATCATTCAAGAGCAGATGGAATCCACGACAAAGAGACACGTATTTCTTACTTCGTAAAATGTCATGGAGTTCTTCCTCAGAAAATGTGCATCTTCTGAATGATTGTGAAAGGCTACGGAAAAGAATTTAACACGAAAATAAGAGTAAAAAAAAAAAGAAGGTTTCTTCTATACAAATTTAACTTAGTCATTTGTCTATTTTAGCTGTGAATTTTGGATCTCTATTTTACTGAATCTCAGCACATAGTTTTAAAAAAACTTTGTTTCATTGCATCTCGCTATCAAAACTTTTCAACAGTTGCTGTCATTTTTGACGGCACGGGTACACCAGAATATCATATTCTTCCGAAGCAAAACGTGTAAAATTTGTTAAGCATCTTGTTAGCATAGAAGCCATTTTGGGGTTGTTGGTTCAGTGTTGGCCTCTTTTCTCTATCTATTGTAGCAAAAAGCGATTTATATAATACCCGTAGTAACCAATGAATCATAGATGCCAGTGTCAAAAATATGAAGGGAACGGATTAATTAAACGGTTCATTGGCGTCTATTTAAGTCATGAATTCTTTCTGTGTTTTATTAAATCTTTGATTGAAGTCTAATTTGTTCAAGCCTTTCATGTGAGGCACTCAGGTAGTTTTTCTATTAAGTGATTGTTTTGTTTCAACTTGGTCTTGAAATAGGTTTTGTCGTCGCCGTCTTTGTCGGTCTGTTGCTAATTTGTTCTTCCGAGAGATATTTCCATTTTACTGTTATATTAAACACATGACTTTTTAAATATGAATAGATATTAATCAAAAGTGATTTATATAATACCAAGAGCAATCAATGAATGATAGACACCATTGGACGTCTAAAATATATAAAGGAAACGGGTTAATTAAACAGTTCATTGACTTCTATTTTAGGTGTGAATTCTTTTTCTTCGCTTTATCGAACCTTAATACACTGTTTCAAGATTTTTGTTTCATTGCACCTCACTATTAAAACTTTCTAACAATTGCCACTATTTTTGATGGTACGGGTACACCAATATTACATATATACGCAATTGCATCAATAAGTCTGTATTCTAAGGACAAAAACCTTTATTTTACACAATATTTATTCTTTACATAATCTCCTTTCTTGTCAATGCACTTAATTAAGTGGTAAATATTATACCTCAATCATGCTTAGTTTATTTACTAGATCAGTTCATTTTTTCGCGGGGATATATTCATAGAGCATAATCAATATTTATTTAGGTAAAATATTTTGGAAAGGATCAGATTCAAGAAATTCTAAGAACAAAGATGCTAACACGCAACTAAGAGGTGATCCCATCGGCACTCCAAATGTTTGCATATAAAAACCACTTAAAAATGAAATAACGTTGTTTTGTGATAGGTTAGTACCTTTTTTTTAATTTAATCAAGAGAGAGGATTATTTTTTTTATTGTACTGGATGTTTCTTTTTTTAAACACTTCAAGCATTTGTTGAGACAAACGTTGGTATAAAACATTACAGATTTTAACAAAAAGTCTCCGTTCAAGGATTAGGAACAGCATAAAAAGTAAATAGCAAAAGATGTCTTTCAAAAGCTAAACAACGTACACAGAAACAGGGGAAAACACTTCATTATAAACAACGAACGGGGGGGGGGCTCACTGTATTATAATATCAATCCTCCCCTTTTCTTCCCAGAAATGTGGTTCTACAGAAGGATGCTGTGAATACCATAGATGGAATACTGAATCAACGAAGAAAATGGAAATAAAAAGGGACACTTAGAATCAGAAAGAGACAGCTGAAATGTCTTGGGTACATTCTGAGAAAAGAGAGCGTGGAGAATTTGACACTTACATGACATATCGAGGTAAAAAGAGACACGGGAAAACAGCGGGCCACCTAAGTAACGAATTTGTGTTAGTGGATGGCGTAACGCGTAAGACAAAAGTTACTAAGGGCTACACGGGATAGGAAGCTGTAGAGGGCCTCACCGCATACGTTCTGAAGGGACACGACACACAGAAGAAGTGTAACTGATAATGGGGGCATAAAATGAAATTGGCGAGCCGCATTCAAATTTCAGGCTAGTCTCTTGCGTTCACTTTCGCATGTCTTTGGGAACGCTACGAAAGCCGTCCCCTCTCCATTTTTCGGGTATGTGATAAATAACAGGGTAGACTACGATCTCTAGCATTGATTGGCTACAAATCCAAGAGTCATGATGATCGCCTACGTCCACATGACACTAAAATTTGTAGATTTCCTGTATTTAACATGTTCATTACATTCATTTACTAAAAAATAACCATGTGAAAGGCATGAATCCATATTTACCTTCATCTATGCGTCGAATAGTATGATTTATATATAAAAAAATAATTGTCATTCGCAATTAAAAACGAATTATTCTAATATTTTAAAATATGTTTCGGCTTTAAATAACTTAGAAAGGGTTGATAAGTCATAAAAAAAATATAAACCAATCAAATTCTGCAAAACTGTAAGTTCAGGTTTGGTTTGGTTTGTTTTGTTTTACGGCATATCAACCTTAATGAGTTATTTAATGCCGACAAGATTTTTATTGCTGGTAATATTTTTCAAAAATGTATTGCTGGTAATAATGTGTTGCTGATAATAAATTTTTTTTCAAAATTCATTGCTGGTAATAATTTTTTACAAAAATGTATTACTGGTATCAAAACCTATTTTTGAACTTTCATCGCGTTTTGCCGCCAGTTTGGGGTTAACTATTTGCCCATAGCTTGGACCCTAACAGGCGCTACCAACCCGGGTCAAAGTGGACCTGGGAACACCAGCAATTAAGAGGTGGTTCCACGCTCCTCAAAATCTCCTTATCAGAGGCCTTGTTGTCGGGTGTAGTTTATCGTCTTACCCAGGACGCGGATGTAGTTTATCATCTTATCCAGGACGCCACATGTTTTTTGTGGGGTCTTACCCCTCTGCAGAGGTGCAGTCGGCGTATTCTGAAGCCCCAGCCGACAGGACGACCCGCACGTTCAGTATGACCGAACTTGAAAGTTATAGGAAGTAGTTTAGTCGATTCTTCTCCCATTAGCTTCAAATCAAAGTAACATATCATCGTCATCCTTCGAATATATTTCAAGAGTCAGCCACATTAGATAACACCGGTGTTTACGAATAATAAATCAGTGTGGACTTCGTTTTAGAAATGTCAATATCCCATCTGTTTTTTAATTTTAAAAAACAACAAAAAAAAAATCTGATGCATTATTATTTCAATTTAATTGAAAGATATTGCTGTTAAATGATCGCAAAAGAAAATTCGAATTCATATTTCCATTAATTTATGACCACAAATATTTCTTTAATTCGCAAAATAACCGAAACAGATTCAATCAATTTCAATTACTGAAAAGAACGAAAGAATGAAAGAAGAAAGAATTCACTTCAAAGTTCATTCACTGGTTTTCAGAATAAAAAAAATAGTCTTCAGCTTACATTTAAAACAGAGAATAATTCATTTTGAATATCTGGTCTTTTTAATAGCAGATATACAAAATGAATTATTCTCTATTTGTCAAATGTAATACGGACACATTACTATACACTTATATATATATATATATATATATATATATATAAATATATAGGCATCCACAGACAAACTGTTTATCTCTATCACAGCTCATCAGTGTGGCTAGACGTCCGCATGCCTCTAGCTAGGATCGAAACCCCCTTGAATTGGCGCCAGTCGGAGATTCTACGCCTAAGCTGTTGGTGCACGGCAGGAAATGGACAAAGTTCGACAATTATTTTAAGACATTTTTTATGTTTATACGTTCTTTTTATAGATACAAATATTTAAGTAAATGCTCTGTTTATAATAAACAGTATTAAAAAACATTTACCGGCCTGAATGTCCGAGAAATTGTCATAGAAAATATGCGTCCTCCGACAGGAATCGAACCTGTATCCTATACGGACATTCAGCCCGGTAAATGTCGTTAATACTGTTTATTATAAGCAGAGCATTTACATAAATATTTGTATCTATAAAAAGAACGTATAAAAATAAAAAAATGTCTTAAAATAATTGTCGGACTTTGTCCATTTCATAATATATATATATATATATATATATATATATATATATATATATATATATATATATATATATATATATATATATATATATGCTCTACACACAAACCACTAATCTGCCACTGGGTGCCATGCCACTAGCGTTTGCCGGTGGTGGCCTGCTGTTGGACCGCCGTATTGTTCGACTCGGCAATGTTACCATTGGCGGCTCGCTAGAGGCCCACCGCTGGCTGCCACCAGAAGACCGCTAACGCTGCCATCGGCGGCCCGCCAGCGAGCCACTAGCGGCTTGCGTGTAGGATATATATATATATATATATATATATATATATAAATGTGTGTGTGTGTGTGTGTGTGTGTGTGTGTTTGTGTGTGTGTGTCTGTAGAAAACCTGAAGTCAAATGACAACTATTGACAGAAAAGAGGAAAAAGTGAAAAAGAGAGAAAAGATTAAGGAGTGAGTGTGAAATGAAAAAAAAAAAAAACGACGAAAAAGAAAAAATAATAAATTAATCATGACATTCTACACGTACGCACATCCGCGTAGAAGGGCGCTATGGCCAAAAATATCTTGCACTAATGAAAAGTGCATATAAAAAAGAAAAATCGTGAAATATAAGCAGTCAATTTTAGATATACCTGACGAGTGGCCGGAGTAATTTACGTGGGATCCTTCTACAAAACGCTGGATTCTGGTTGCTTAAGGTAACGTCAATCTGCTAAGTGACAAACCTTTTTCTTGTATTATCTCTCTCTCTCTTCCTCTCTCTCCCTCTCACTCTCTCTATATATGTTTGTGTGTGTCCATTGTGTGTGTGTCCATTGTGTCTGTGTCCGTTGTGTGTGTGCGTATGTATACAGGGTGCGATGGATAAATTGTTGTTTAAATTAGGCAAAAATGAAAATAACAGACATTATATTTTAACAGATATATATACAGAAATTACATAAAAATATCTTGAAAGATAAAAGAGTAAATTTACTCAATAAAACAGCCATTAATTTCAACTCCGGCCTCCAGACAACATCGTTACTAAGTACTACTCGAATAATTCTTTTTCGCGCGCTTTTATGTTGTGGAACTCTCTTGCTATCCTGTCAATTACGATCTTCAAAAATTCAAATGCAAAGTCAGTCGCCATTTTTTATTTTCTTGAATCCTATTCTTTTATGTTCATCGCTAATTTCTAAAGTTTTCTCATTCTCTCTCAATTCTCTGGTGTTTTAGTGGCATTATCGTCTGATAAGGGGCGAAATAATTAAAAAAAACACTACCCGGCCTTAGTTATGAGAAAATAAAAGCGACTTCTTTTTTCAATAGATGAATGACATGATTAACACAAAGAAAAAAGCAGGAGAATCTGTCGTGTAAAAAAAAAAAAAAATAAACGAATACAAATGCTGAAAATTACAAACACTTCGTCGAAATATTGTTTGGATGTTTTCATCTTTTGGGACGCAACATGAGGATAAATATTCATTTCATCAATAGACATCTTGCTTTATTTCCTCTCAGGTAGGGGGCGCGATCAAAGATAATTACGAACGATTTCATCAAGATACTGAGGTTATGAAAGAGATATATCATGGCTGATGTGACATTCACTTTAGAAATTACGGGTAAAGTAATCAGGCACACTGTCCAGACATAAAGCATTCCAGGTGTTCTCGAAAACGAAAATTCCTCACATGAATATGCAATTTCCCGACATAGACAATGTTAATAAGGAAGTCTTTTCCCCATTAAGGAATACATGAACCACCACAAAAATTCGATACCAAAGGTTTAAAACAAATTTTTAAAAATGAAAAATCTTTCGAAAAATTGTTCGAAAATAATTATTCAAAAATAAATGTTCCAAAGCTATTATTCTAAAAACATTCTTTGGAAATGTAAATTTTTTGAATGAAAATTAATTCAATGTACAATTATACTTAATGATAATTATTCGAAATGCAAAATTATTTATGGCGATAAAAATGTAAAAATTAAAAGAGGAAATGCAAATATCGTTAATAAAACAATTTAATAAGAAAAAAATTCTTACAACCTTAAGTTATATGATACTGCACGTAAATAGTCATTTACTGATGAGTACTCGGTAAAGGATACCACTAATTGTTTTATGTTTTCCATTTACATCACGGTGGTGAGGCTCTTGATATTTTATCAAACTGCTCTTACTTTTGCAACTTGTAAGGCCTGTTGTCGTTTAAAAGCGTTTAAGAATTTCCTTTTTGTGGCTTGTAGGGATGACACTGACTGCAAAAAGGCTCTATGCTATCCTTTGAGGATGTTATTCTATGTAAATCAGCATTGACACTCTCAAACCAAGACCACATACGTATTTCAAATATAGATATTTAGAATAATTATAATCGCTATCTATAAAAGGCAGGATGTGTGTGTGTGTGTGTATGTGTAACGAATGCACGGTCGCAATTTTCGACGGATTTGCACCAAAATTTACATGCACTTGCTCCAAGTTAGTGGGAAGGCCAAGACCGACTTTGCATTTCCCAACTCCCATCGATAGTGGAAATAATCGATTTTTTCATGCTTCTACGGCAGTTTTCATGTAGTTTGCGGCCAATTTCTACTGGCCAGAGTGAGAGCCTATAGCTGGCTGTCATGAATAGGCAGGAAGATTCTATTGGCCAGCGTGAGAGCCAACAGCTGATTGACATGAATGTTAACTAGCATGCAAAAAAAAAAAAAAAAAAACGATAGCTGCATTCGTCACAAGTGGGAAAAATTTAAATCTGCATGGCACTTTACTCCAATTGGCTCATTCGCTTGCTTAAACTCAACGTTGATTCTGATTCCGCAGAACTGGGTTGGGTGTGAAAATTTATTTGTTGTTAACATTCTTTTTTCATTCGGTTTTTCCAGTTACGAGTCCTTTTTTAAAGCTGATCGTTTTGTGTTCATTTTGTTTAGTTCTTTTTTCGTAACAGATTCTCCTTTAAAGGCAAGGAAGGGAAAAATATTTTAATTGAAGTGATAGTGATTGCTGTATGAGTCGTACGGTTTTTGAATCAAGCACGGTCAACGCCGGGCCATGCTGCTAGTTAAGTATAATTGTCCTTTTGATTATTTTTTATTCAAACTGTTTACAGTTCGAATAAATGTTTTCTTGAATAATTATGTTTGAATAACTGTTTTCGACCAGTTATTTTCGATACGGAATAAAGAGAATGGATTAATTCAACAGTTCATTGGCCTCTATTTTTAGTTGTCTATTCTTTATCTCCACTTTATTGAATTTCAATACATTGTTTCAAGATTTTGTTTCATTGTATCTCACTATTAAAACTTTCTCACGATTATTTTCTCAGAAGTTTCTCGATAGGAGGCTTTTATTTTAGTTTTAATTTCAAGCTAATAAAGAGTGTTCCAGTAACTTGGACCGATTTTAAATGTGAATTAAGTTTAAGCGTTTAATGATTTTTTTACTTTTTCTTTCAGATTTAACAACTTACGTCTTTGGCAATTTCAACCATGGAAAGATTAACAATTAAACAACGTGTGAAAGTTATCGAATACTATAACATAGCAAATGCAACAATGGCTTTATTGAATGAGAAGTTCCCAGATCGCATCATCTCTCGAAACATCGAAGTCAATTCGCCAACACGATCTTGCGACTTGACGCCTTTAGATTTCTGAAAAGTAAGGTCTATACGAACAAGCCAACAACAATTTAATAGCTGAAGGATGAGATAATAAGGCATATTGGTGAGATCGAGGAGCTACTATGCAGAGACATCATAAAAAATCTTGACGAGCGAATGGAGGTGTGCCGCCGAAGCCTTGACGGACACTTGGGCGATATTATTTTTCACACATAATTGCCATAACTTAAATATCATGATTCAATAGAGAAATATATACATTTTCAACAATAACACTGATTTATTTACTGCTGACTTTGATCCGTCTTAATGAAACACCCATTAGATTAAATTTAAAATCTCCAATAAACAAAATACTTTGCTGTAAAACTCACTTAAATTGATTGGAAAGGATTTCTTATTTTCTTGTTGCTAAAATAACTGATTAGCACACGTTCTAATTTTTCAGTGCAATGTAATTCCCTGAATTAAAAAACATTTTCCAAATATAAAATATACTTTTTTGAAACTTTATTTGAGAAATATTAGCTGATTTAAAGTATAATTAAACTGGTTTGGAACAAATATTATTTACTTTAAGTTTAAAATACCCAGAAATGCATTTTCTAACTCGACAGTAGTAGTGTTGACGTAATTTGACAACATGATGACAGATCTATTGTTGTTCTACAGAGACTTTATCTGTAAGGCATAATTGGAGAAATGACGCGTGCCCCTCTTTTTATAGAAATTTTTAAGTACTCAGTAATCTTACAAAAATTGGGTAAATATTCTCCATAACCTAATGTTTTATTGAATTTTAGGTACTTTAAATTTATTATAGTCATCACTCTTATTTTCTTATCATGTCATGTATGGCCGTTCGTACTTACAAAAAACGGCACGTTTATACACTAATAAAAATTTTTTAATTATTTTGAAAATATTTGAGTTTATTTATTTTAAGCTTTTCCATTTATGATTAGTAAATATAGTTTTACTTAATAATAATACCATCAAAACTGCTGAAATTAATACGGACTTGTAAAATATTTAAAGTTTAATAAATTTTTCTAATTAAAATTTGAAAAAAAAAGAAAACAATTCTTATAAAAATAATTATTCACAAAAAATTATTTTCTTATGACAATAATGTCCTTAATATATCTTATTTATAAAAGCAACTAAAAGATTTTCTAATTAAATAATGCGATAGTTTTATTGCATTTTGTTTAATTTTGCGATTCAGAGAGGAACATTTTAGACGTTAAAGTGTGTGATAGCGTGTAACATTCTTCACACATATTTTTATATATTATCTATTGCGTTAATACGCGTGACACGTATCTGACCAATAAGAACTAACCAAAATCCTAACATACAATACGATGTGTCTCTTTGCTTTTCATTTCTGTTTCGATCTCTGACGAAGCTTTAATAAAAGGGAAACATTTTAGATTCAGATAAGTTTCCTACTTGTGCATTATTTCATTTTATCATCTTGTTGGACTCCTATCCTTATCTGATTTACATTTGATCTTCAATATATATATATATATATATATATATATATATATATATATATTATCGCTCTCCCGTCGAACTCGACGTATGATGGTCAGACAGATCAGTTGCCAGAAACTGAAAGCCCGACAGCCACACAGGATTTGATTATAGTGGTGAAGGCTTTGTGTAGGGCCATCCATACTTTTTGGAGGGACGAATACAGGGACCTGGTGCAACGGATGCCACAATGTCCCCAAACGACCCTCCGCAGGTTTTGAATTCAGAGTTGTCCTTCTCCTAGACCAGTTGCCATCCAAGGCTATATAACCCAGTCTGTCCTGGTATTTACCCATAGTTGGAGCGAGAAGAGGATTCACACCTTTCCCAATGTATATATATATATATATATATATATATATATATATATATATATATATGTGTATGTATGTATGTATGTATGAATATATATATATATATATATATATATATATATATATATATATATATATACATATATATATATATATATATATGAACAAGGTGCGTTCTAAAATCTTGAGGAATTTGATTATGGAAAAATTACTTAACACCTGATCTCATTCAAAGTAGTCTCTTTGGGCATATATACAGTGATATTGCTCACAAAGGATAATGTGAAATGTCTGTACTACATTGTATCTTTGTGTAACATACACCTAAATACACAAGCGTTTCATTGCTTATACACTCTTACACTATCACATATTTTAACGCCTAAAATGTTCTTCAGACAAATTTATATATTGTCTATTGCGTTTATACACATATCTGACCAATAAATGTGAACCAATAATCATAACATACCAGTACTTTGTGTCCCATTGCTTTTTTCATTTCTATCTCGATCTCTGACGAACCTTTAATAAAAGTGAAAACAGTTTAGCTTGAGATACGTTTCCTAATTGTTCTCTATTTTATTTTATCGATTTTTTGTATTCCTATCCATATCTGATCTACATTTGATCTTCATCTCGGGATCTCCAGGATCTCATCTGGACGGTCTCTTTGTTTAGGTTGGTGAATGCTGCCACAATCCCTGCCTTTAGTTCATCTCGCTCAACTGCACCCCACACATAATAATCAAGCGGGGTGCAGTCTGGTGAGTTATGTGACCAGAGATCATGGGTGGTGTAGTCGCAGAAATTGCTTGACAGCCATGACTGTATTCTTCAGCTTGTGTGGCATAGTGCAGAATCCTGTTGCTAGACATAAGGTCTTCCAGCAGCTACGATCTTGACCCAAGGCAGCAGTACCACCCTCAAGGAACTTGGTGTTGGTCCCCGTGTTGAGCCAGAGGCCCTCACCAACAAATTTGGAACTTCTTTTCATTATCAGAACGATCTTAGTTTTCCGAGCTTCTGTAGCTTCGTAATCACAATTAGACTCATCAAACTCTTTCTGAATCCTTTGCACTGTCGTCAGATTGACGCTCAAGCACTCTGAAATGTTTGTATTAGAGCTTCCGGCGCGAATGCCAAGCAGTACATCATGCCGTTTCCAAACTTTTGGTTGGGTGAATTGCGTATGGTACTCTTTTTTTTTTCTCACGGACGATGCCCAACTGACTATACTGTGCAGTCGACAAAATGAAAGACAAACAACGCGCATGCGCAAATTTAAAACTATAAAATGGCGACAATTTACCCATAGCTGCCTGTATATATTGTGTGTTTGTGTGCATCCGTGCCTACTGCGAGTGATCAAACCTAAGTCTTTGATAAATTATTCGCCTATGGGAAAGATAACGTAACACCTACCTCAGTGCTAATCCGGACATCTTGCATTTGATTGTCTCTTAAATCATTGTTACTACGAATCATTGTTGTGTTGTGCAAGCTGTACGCATCTTAGGGTGGTGTACTGGTTTGGCAGCTCGGAACAAAAAGTCGGCGGGTTGATTTCGAATTCCAGTCGTTGATCTTCGCGCAAACACTTCTAGGAAAGGCATGAATCCATCTATTCTTCATCCATATGCTCCCGGAAATCAGTTTGAGCCCTCTAGGGAAAGGGTTTTAAAAAAAAAAAAACAGCAGCTCTTACTGCTATTAAGCATTACTCTTCAAGTATAAATTGAGTTCTCCGAGCCACTGGCGTATTTCTTATAGAGAAATACGTTAAGATTCCCTTCCTTTCTGTCGTGCAACCATAGCCTAGGGGTAAGATATCTGACTGATGTCAAATCAATCGCATTCGAAGCATTCGGACAAATTGTCACTGAAGAGTTGCAATACAGGGAAGCAATCTGTCTGTGGATGTACTATATATTGATGTACTATATGTTGAGATATATATATATATATATATATATATATATATATATATATTTCGCTCACTGGAGTAGACTGTTCTCGTTCCACGTTTAATGGATGTCAGTTATCAGTTATTTCCTGTTAATTCCCCTCTCCAAGTTCTCCACTGCATTAACCGGGTATTGAACTCACACCCTTTGGGTTCTGTCACTGGATCTAACCAATGCCTTTATCCACTGTGTTATATATATATAAGACAGAACCCAAAGAGTGTGAGTTCAATACCCGGTTAATGCAGTGGAGAACTTGGAGAGGGGAATTTTAACTGATAACTGATATCCATTAAACGTGGAACTAGAACAGTCTACTCCAGTGAGCGAAATATAGGCTTCAGTTCGACATTCCAACCACCTGAAGAAGGCCAGAGAGTACAACGGCCGAAACGTTGTAATAAATGTGGCAACAAATATGAGGACAATAATCCGAATAATATATATAGTACAGGTATATATGCAAAACGCAATTGTTGCTAGCATACGGAGACACACATAGTAGTAACCGAAATTTAGTTACAGGCAACGAAAGGCTTTAACCATAAATAAACTAACAAACCCGTAATGAAATACCGGCATTAACACGTAAGTGAATGTAATGGGTCCGAGTCAAATTCGAACTCTCGACTCTCCGATTACTCAGCTTCTATCTCTTATCACCGTAAATTCCAAGAGCTATAATTTTCAATAAATCAAGAACAATTCAAGTAACTTATTTGATTAGATTTATAAAAAATCTGGCACTGATGAAACAATTGAAACGTCTCACCAAATAAGTCTCAAGAACTGTGCTTCTTTTTCGCACGTGTTCGTATGTAAGTTTGCATGTGTGTGTGTAGGCGTGTACGCGTTCATGTGCCTACGTGTGTGGATGTGAGTATTAGGTAAAATGTAAATATGTAAGTTTGGCAGTCTCGTCGATTTCTCTTTTAAGTCTCGTTCCTCTTCTCTCGTTTGTAACTTCATGACTTTGCTTGAGGGGGTGGGTGATCTATCGGAAAGTCAAAAGCCGGGCTACTTTGTAATTAATACTTCTTTACGTTGTTTTTGCTATTATTTTGGCTGTCATGTCTTCTCGTCGTTTGGAAGTTCTCTTGTATATTCTCCTGTAATTACTGTGATGTGGGTATTGAGGGCCTATCACAGTTTGTTAAATTCTCTCAGACATCGGTCAACTGAAGGGCGATAGAACAGCAATGGTTGCTTCCATTGCTGCACCGAATGCGTAAATACATACATATCTGTTAATATGTATAGCAGCAAAGTATGTTTATGTAAATAGCCATATATATATATATATATATATATATATATATATATATATATATATATATATATATATATATATATATATATATATATATATATATAATATATATATATATATATATATAGTTAAGTAACGAAAATCTTGTTAATCCGTATGGATAATCCCAAGGAGGATGAAATCGTGAGAGCTCAATGTTAAGTCAGAGCGAAAAACAGACCAGGTTAAGTCTCCATTAGTTATAATTGATTTCACCAGAGAATTTTATTTTTCTCTGGACCGTCAGACTTCACTTTCAAAGGTGAAACGAAAAATGAATTTAAAATTTACACTTTTGACGGGCAGTATTAAGCTTATATAAGTTGACATAGAGGGTGGTGAGGGATGGTATGAGAGACATGGTCGAGTTTAGAGAGGGAAGGGAGAGTTTAAAATTTATTTTTATTTTTATTACAATACTTAATATTAAGGAGGAGGGGGTAAGGTATATATATATTAGATTAAAAGACGCCCAACCGGTCGGCATTTCAGCTAACTCCTTCTAAGGGCTCTTGATTGGGTTTTCATTGCAATAGGCAGGGAGTGGTAGATGCAATAGGATAGGCAACAATAAACTACAGAACTCAAAATTGATCGCTGCTTTTAAGTATTGCGTTAATATTTAAGCTTACCGTTTCAAAGTTCAACGGTAATTCTTCTGCCGCCACTTAATTTAAAGATAATTTGATGTACGTAAGTCCTTATTTTCCGTACAAAAAATTATTTCTATTTCATGGGTAACTTTCGCTGGATTTCGCAATTAATTTCCATTATTCCCAAATTTATTTCCAAGTCATAAAAATTGTTATCGTGCAAAAAAATTCGTCGCAAAAAATCACGTAAAAAATCGCTGAAAACAATGGCAGTAATGAAAATTATGGAAACCAAACTTTTAGGATTGCAGGTCCGGATCCGGCCCGGAATGTTTTTAATTTGCTCACGGAGTCGGCCTGATTCCAAAATGGTATGATATTGCTACAAAGTATAAATTATTATGAATTATGACAGAAAATTTTATTATTATTATTATTATTATTATTATTATTGTTGTTGTTGTTTAAAAATTTAAAGATAAAGATTATATATATATATATATATATATATATATATATATATATATATATATATATATATATATATATATATATATATATATGTGGTCTAAAGATCGTTTGAGACAGGAAATTAAAAGTCAGTTACCTATATTTAAAATATCTGTAGATATAGGGTAAACAGATATACAAATCAATTCAGACGATATATATATATAATTTGAGTATTTATAAATATGGACTTAATATTTAATTTAAACCGTTAATCTTCTTTGTACGTCAATAAACATTAATATTTCTTAATTTTAACAATTAATTAGTAAGCAATACATTTATCATCATCTAAAGATTCAGCGTGTGTTCCATGCATCTAAGTGGCAGTGGGTAGAGATAGTACTTTTGTTACTTGACTGCTGCTCTTATTATTAAGATGGACGGGCAACACCGCTTTTCACCCATCACCTAAATCTCCACGCGCCAAACCCTGTAAACCGCTTCAGCAGGTGGGCTAAATCACGTGAAATTACCACTCTTCTGTGCAATGGGATTACCGGAGAGGTATAACTCCGTGATGATAAAACCTGAAGGGTTTTCATTATTTACATTATTCGGACTATTTTCCTCATCTTTGTCGCCATGTTTATTACAACGTTTCGGCCGTTTTATGCTCTTCTGGTGGCTGAAATATCGAACTGAACCCTTTATTACGTTCACTGGGGTAGACTGTTCTAGTTCCTCAAGGACACATGGCATAGTGGATAAAGGCGTTGGTTAGATCCAGTGACAGGACCCAAAGAGTGTGAGTTCAATAACCGGTTAAAGCAGTGGAGAACTTTCAGAGGGAAATTACCAGGAGATAACTGATAACTGACATCCATTAAACATGGCACGTGTAACTAGAACAGTCTACACCAGTGAGCGTAATAAAGGGTTCGACATTCAGTCGACATTCCAACCACCCGAAGAAGGCCGGAGCGTACAACGGCCGAAACCTTGTAATAAACATGGCGACGAAGACGAGGACAATAGTCCGAATAATGTAAATAATGTACATAATACCTCATCTCAGAAATATAGACAGATACTGAGGGGTGTTGTTCATTGTGTTCGTGGAAAATATTTGCACCAACTCCTTGTTATCAGCGTTTCTACACAAGGCTTCAAAAATCTTTTGTGTAGACAGTCTGCAGTTCAATTCTGTGTTCCTTCTTTGCTATTCCACTAGAGCAACAAGTCCACTGGTGAGAGAGTTAAGACAACGGGGACTGGTACAGGATTTAAAAACTGAAGTGAAAGACACTCATACGTCGAAAACGACGGGAGAGTTCATTATATATATATATATGTTGTGGATTCCGGGATGAAATCAGATATCAATGAATAACAAACGCCAGGAATGGATGAGGAAAATAAATGTATTAACGTAATAATACTAACTGGTAATACGGGTTAGTAGATCCAGGAATGCGGGTTAGTAGCAATAATATATATACAGTCGTGGTATTGAAGTATCGCGGTATGACTCCTTACTGAGTCTACGTGCTCGCTAACCTGTGACGCTTGCCGCCGTCTTTGTGTGTGACTTACTCTACTACTACTGAACTCTACTACTCTTCTGTCGTTCCGTCTCGACTCCTTGAATCAACGTACTGACGACTGTCGGGATATTCACTGGTAGTAGTATATGTATACCATGGGTGAGTCCATTTGTGTAAAAAGGAGAGACCCCTTAACAATATATATATATTCTCAGATAGAGTAGATCTATAGAAGAAACAAAATGAATAAAAACAGACAAGAGGAAAACTATACTTACTGCAAAATAAACAAAGGCAAGGATGTCATCGGTGTATCAAGGCTTATGAGATGTACATGCAAACGTCTATCTTATGCCATAACAATCTAACCAAATTACAAGCAACATTCATTAAAAAAAACAAATTTAGTGAATATTACTGACTCACTTTATGTTTCACCAGACTTTGAACTATGACACTGTCTTTTCCACGTGCTTTGACATACTTTGACTGACCTTTCAACAACCTGATGAACATACATGAACGTTCTCAAATTTATAAACCTTGATAAACCAATGACATCCTCGGTTTGTATATAAACACGCGCAGTATAATAAACCCGCCATTGCCTTGATCAAGTCCCTCAGAGAACGAAACGCGTCGGTTTAGTATAATTTTTCATCTTGTCTCTTTTTATTCACACACACACACACACACACACACACACACACACACACACACACACACACACACACACACACATATATATATACATATATATATACCCGAATACAGGGTTGGTATAGATAGAATAAAATTCCGATATGCAAAACCACTCTAATAAAGAAATATTCGATAAATACAATTGTTTATAACAAAATCCTTATTGACAGCTGCAACAGATCTTTCGAAATTAATTATAAGGAAAATTATAGTTACTCTAGAAAATCAAAACAATATAGGAAGGTGAATAATTTGGTATACACCTCCCTTCAATAAATTAGTCCGTACCAAATTAGGACACAAATTCTTAAATCTAATTAATAAACACTTTCCTACGAGGAGTAAATTAAGTCAAATCTTCAACCGTAATACACTAAAAATAAGTTATAGCTGTTCTAGGAATCCAGATAAAATTATTAAATCACACAACAATAGAATACTGAAACTTCATAACGAGAATAAACACAACATAAACGCAAATTCTAATATACCCCAAGTAACAGGGTTATGTAATTGCAGAATCCCCGTTCAATGTCCATTATCAAACAGGTGCTTAACAAAATCCATTGTATATATATATGCTATATCTCATCAAATGAGAACTCCAGGGATATTAAATTGTATGCGGAATCAACTAGAAGACCTTTTAAGAATCTATATTACAATCACATATCCTCCTTTACAAACGCAGGCAAGCGCAATAAGACATCACTTTCTAAATATTTTTGGAAACTGAAGAAGGAAGGAAAAACACCTAAGGTCAAATGGAAAATCCTAAAACAAGCCAGAACTGGCAAATCTTTGGACGAACCTTGTTTTTTTATGTTTGCAGGAAAAATATGTATTATTGAACTTTTGAACAATACCCAATTATGAAATCAAAGATATGAAACCACTGTTTTTTGTAGGCATATTAAAGATCTCACATTACAATCTTGCTAAACGCTTAAATCCACAACTCTTAACGTTTAAAACTCCAACTCACCTCCTTTGATATACTTTCTACCCTCTTACATACCTCTCCACTAATCTATCTTAAATTATGATTTTTAAAATGCTTTTTTTGCGCATATATAATACTAGTAATACTTTCAGACAAATTGATTTATACCCACACTTATTCTACACATTATACAGTCCGACAATAGGTCAAAATTTGATTATAAATGTTATATTAATTTCCCATACTTTTATATACCTTTCTACTTATATCTTCATTTCTAAATCAAAACTTTTTTTTAAAAAACATTCGAATAAATGATGTATTCAACATACCAAAGAGAAACCTTCACCTCTTAATTTATTAATTTGCAAAACACTTTTATTGATTATAAAACTAGTAGTGATAACTCAAGCTCAAATATATGCAATTCAGCTTAGTTTTTTTAAAAAATACCCCCCTCTAAAAATATTCACAATTACTACTATAACTATCGTTTGAAGTTTTGCCTGCTTCCTCTTTCATCATATTAATATCTCCTATTCTCACCTTTCCTCCCCCACCCCTCACTATTAAAAGGCTTGGAAATGCTGTGCCTAAAACCTTGACCGTTGTTGTCGAAAAGAAATTTTTCAGATCTAGCCATTACTTTTGACCAAACTGCTATCAACAACCACTATTGTTTCACTCCGTCACCTTTTTTGCCTCTATGTATTTTTTTCAAACAAATGGCAAAACGAAAGTGACGTTTCACATTCGGCTTGCTTACAAACAGAATTGTTCATAACCATTTTGGTTCTCACCTGTCGAAGTGCAAATTTAAATGCACTGAAACGAAGTTGCATCTTTGTAGTGAGTAAAATGTTTTTGTCTATATGAAAGAAATTATAATAAATAATTATTGCTCTATCTATCTATCTATCTATCTATCTATCTATCTATCTATCTATCTATATTGAGCCCTTTTTTGAATTAATGCTGAGAACGTTAGAATTTATATATTATTTTCGTTCTCATTACATTCGGAGATATATATATATATATATATATATATATATATATATATATATATATATATATATCAAGTATGTGGTGCAGTTCAATTTATATTACATGAATCATTCATACAAAAAGCAGATTGTGAAGTTAATGATATAAATGGCGAGAATACATCTTCGTAAAACAAATTTATTAAGATACATTAACCCCGACCCTGTAGATGAATGTTATGATCCCTGTTTTTAATAAATTCCAGTTGCATAAGGTCTTTTTATACGAGTACTTTCGCCTGTTCATACAGGCATCCTCAGGTATGGGAATAGATTTGTTTTTTACATCCAGGTAATAACGGGACAACGAAAGATTAGATGTGATCCGAAATATAAACTTCAAACACCCAGTCTTCTAATTCTAGATATATGATATGAATCAATAAAGACAAATATATAAAAGGTAATTAAATTCAATTTCATAGGTAACCATGTACTGATAGACAAAATAGTTTAACACTAATGTCAGGCCAACAAGTACACTTGAGTGTTCAAATTTCAGAAGTAAGCAGTTTAGTACATTTTCCAAAAGGTATTCCAAGAGTTATGAAGTTGTCTGAAAGATGACAGAACAAAAACAATATTGTCCAAGAAAAATCACTAATCCTAAGAATAGTGACAAGTGTCATCAAGAAATTTTTTATGCTATAATCTAGGAACTTTCTGGCTTTCAAACTTTTCCAAAAGTCATAGAAATTAATTTAATTCTCGCATTGACAGAATTCTATTGACAAAAATGATTCCCGAATTATGGTGTAATGCATAGCGACTCAGAATGCAATCTCAGAGAACCGAGTTCGAATTCTAGTGGAGCTCGTTATATTCACTTATGCGCAAATACCCTTGGGATAGGTATCCATCTCTCCTCCCCACAGGTATGGACAAATAGCAGGACAGAGTGCGCTTTATAACGTTGCTTGGTAACCAGTCTAGGAGGAGGTAAAATCTGAATTCAAACCAAGCTGGAGAGGTTTAAGCTCAATGAAGACTCACAATTACTGCTAAGGCTGCAGTGCATGCGGTATCCCTTTAATCTTAATGGGATTACGGGGCTCGTTAGTCGTGAATTAATGAAAATCGAATTAAATTTCCTGGGATGTGTAAAAAGTAGCTCTTTTGTGACGAAGAGAAAATATTTGGAGATGACGGACATATGATGTTGCTTCGAACGAAAAGGTAGGGGAACAAATAAATATCTTGTCCAATTAAATACCCGTGCAGAAAAACATATCTTTTATTTTTTCTTTGTAAACTGGACGAAACTTTGCTCCCCCAACCCACGGGGTGTCTTTGTCCGTTTCATCAATAACGCAATTCGAAATGTCATATGATTCCTGGCATTTCGAACGACATTAATTCTGTGTAGCCTAGCCTTTGGTCAGACACATGGCTTTCCATACAAGCCTAATCATGGTGAAACTAAGTTTCAGAACTGGAGGCCTATTTGAAAAGATCATCGTTCCGGTAGGAATGAGATATTTTAGTTACGGTTTCGTTTGGCAGTCGTTCGTTTCTGTAATCGGCTTAAGAAATATTTGCTTTTACATTTGGAAATAAGTATAGTTGATTTAATTGAAGTGCAAAACTTAAAAAAAAAAAAAATTCGGACTTGCTATATTATTTTATATTTATTGCAAAAACAAATTTATTTTGTACAAAATTCACAGGAAATGAAATTAACGAATCTTGGTATTGTTAATCAGAAGTTTATTTAACATTTTTCCTTTAAAATTAGTTGCACTGTGACTAGGATTGTAGTATAGAACGCCATGATCACAGAATTAAAGGTTTGCTTCAAACTTTCCATTGAAATTTAATTTAACATTTTTCATTTAAAATTAGTTTCACTATATCTAGGCTTACAGTATAGAACACCATCCTTACTGAATCAGAAGCTTATTTCAAATTTTTCATTTAAAACTTAAACCGTTTTCATTTTATTTTAATTTTCATAGCATCGAGGCGATCCCCGACCATCTAACTAACCAATCCCGAAAAACAAGCGACTTTTTTAAGTACACAGAGGACGGTAAATTTGACATTGAAATTCGAAGGCGTATTGGGATATGCAAAGACGCATTTCAACAGCTAAGCAGTGTAATAAGAAATAAAAAAAAAGGAGAAGAGTTCTAACATTTAAAAAAATTAAAGTTGACTGTTAATCAACTTTTTTTGCTTCTGTTTGTTTCCATTATCGATGGATTAATCTCTTTCTGCAACATTAATTATTTTTTTTTTATTTCTAAGTCAGTCCATCCATCTCATAATTTTGAGGAATATATTTTATATTTTAGTTTTTCTTTCAGTGGAACCGGATGTTATGATTTGTGTGCATACAAAGAGTAAAAATGTATTGTGGGTCAAAGTTATTTATGAATGAAAGAAACATAATAAAAAATACGAGTCATACTATTTTTTTAAAAATTATTTATTCATTTTATTTAAAAATAAAAATGCACTTTACAAGTTTTATTTTCGGGTTTATTTATGCGATCTGTTTTCTTTATTTTGATCCGTGCATGTCATTGCAAAACGGAAACAAAACTTTCGTGACAAACATTCATAAATACAATAGGGGGTATATTTACACTATTTACATTGCTCGGACTATTGTCCTCATCTTTGTTGCCATATTTATGATGTTTCGGCCTTTGTACTCTCCGACTTTCTTCAGGATCTAGCTATAGATCTGAAATGAGGTATTGTAACTATTTTCACTATTGACATTGTTCGGACTGTTGTCTTCTTCTTTGTCTTTATATTCCCGACGTTTCGAACGTTGTACGCTCCGGCCTTCTTCAGGATCAGTCTATATTTCTGAGGTGAGGTATTGTCACTATTTACACTATTTAAATTGCTCGGACTGTTGTCCTCATCTTTGTTGCCATATTTACGACGTTTCGGCCGTTGTACTCTCCGACTTTCTTCAGGATCTATCTATAGATCTGAAATGAGGAATTGTAACTATTTACACTATTGACATTGTTCGAACTGTTGTCTTCTTCCTTGTACTTATGTTCTAGACGTTTCGACCGTTGTACGCTCTGGCCTTCTTCAGAATCTGTCTACATTTCTGAGGTGACGTATTGTAACTATTTACACTATTTACATTGCTCGGACTATTGTCCTAATCTTTGATGCCATATTTACGACGTTTCGGCCGTTGTACTCTCCGACGTTCTTCAGGATCTATCTATAGATTTGAAATGAGGAATTGTAACTATTTACACTATCGATATTTTTCGGACTGTTGTCTTCATCTTTGTCGTTATATTCGCGACGTTTCGGCCGTTGTTCGCCCCGCCCTTATTCAGCATCTGTCTATATTTCTGAGGTGAGTATTGTAATTATTTACACTATTTACATTAATCGGACTGTTGGCCTCATCTTTATTACCATCTTCCCGACGTTTCGGCCGTTGTACTCTCCGACGTTCTTCAGGATCTGTTTACATTTCTGAAATGAGGTATTTTAACTATTTCTACTATTTACATTGTTCAGACTGTTGTCTTCATCTTCGTCGTTATATTCCCGACGTTTCGGCCGTTGTTCGCCCCGGCCTTCTTCAGGATCTGTCTATATTTCTGAGGTGACGTATTGTAACTATTTCTACTATTTACATTGTTCGGACTGTTGTCTTCATCTTCGTCGTTATATTCCCGACGTTTCGGCCGTTGTTCGCCCCGGCCTTCTTCAGGATCTGTCTATATTTCTGAGGTGACGTATTGTAACTATTTCTACTATTTACATTGTTCGGACTGTTGTCTTCATCTTTGTCGTTATATTCCCAAGGTTTCAAACGTTGTACGCCCCGCCCTTCTTCAGCATCTATCTATATATATCTGAAATGAGGAATTGTAACTATTTACACTATTGACATTGTTCGGACTGTTGTCTTCCTCTTTTCGTGAGATATTGTAACTATTTACACTATTTACATTGCTCGGACCATTGTCTTCATCTTTGTTGCCATATTTACGACGTTTCGGCCGTTGTACTCTCCGACGTTCTTCAGGATCCATCTATATATATCTGAAAATGAGGAATTGTAACTATTTACACTATTTACATTGTTCGGACTGTTATCCTCATATTTGTTGTCATATTCACGACGTTTCGGCTGTTGTATTCTCTGGCCTTTTTCAGGATCTGTCTATATTTCTGATATGAGGTATTGTAACTATTTACATTGTTGGAACTGATGATCTTACCTTTGTTTTCAGATTCACGTTGTATCGGCCATTGTATATTACTGTCACTTTGCAATCAACTATTTTTAACTGACCGCTCACCCTAACGTTGTTACGTTACGGTAACGTTTCTAAAAGCGATAGCGGAAAATTTCCAAAGAAAAATTTGGGGGGGATTTTCGGGATTTCATGAGGTTATGGGACATCGTTTTTTTTTTTTTAATTTTAAAAAAATTTTTATTTACAGATTGTGGTGACCAAAATTTTCCAAACGTCAATGAATTTAAAAGAAAAAAAAAACCTCTAAAAAAATAAAAAAACATTTAAATGTTTACACGCTATTTTTTCTTTTAACTATTATTCAATATGTAAATATCTTGATTAATTTATTTTAAGCATTTTTAGTTATGTTATTTCGCTTAGTTTTTAAACGAATTCCTTCCGGTAAGGATAATTTTGTTTTGTGTGTGTATGTGAGGGGGGGGGGGCGGAGTAACCTATTTTATCTAGATTTTTTTTAACTAGTATTTAACATGTAAATAGCTTGCTTAATTTATTATTAAGCGATTTTAGTTAAATGTTATTTTTCTTAGTTTTTAAAAGCAATTTATTAGAGTTTTAATCAATATCCCAATTTATTCATACTGCATCTTAGGAGGTTTCTTTTTGTAAGTAGTCTAAGTCATTTTATTCACTCTATTGTAAACATTTTATTAAGTATAGTTTAGAAAAGAAGAAGAAAGGAAGGAACAAAAAGAATAAAAAAGGAAAGTAAAAAAAAAAGAGAAAGACCAAACAAATAAGATATAAAAGAGAAGTTAAAAGGGGAGGAAGAGAAAGAAAAGTAAGTCGTAAGACAAGCCAATATAATAGATTGTTTTTATGCTTTTTAATATATATATATATATATATATATATATATATATATATATATATATATATATATATTACGACTTACTGTTCTTACTATATATATATATATATATATATATATATGAAGAAATATAGTCTTAAAGTGTGATATATTTATGGGATAAAGTGCTCAATATCAGAGATAGAGCGTGTGTAAATATAAAAGTGAACATAGAAGTCAACACTTAGAGGCAACAGTCTGTTTCATGCTAGATGCAATCATCGTGGCCCGATTATTGGATCTAGCATGAAACAGACTGTCGCCTCTAAGTGTTGACTTCTATGTTCACTTATATATATATATATATATATATATATATAGATATATATATTGGTTTGTTTTCTTCTCTTCTTCCAAAAAACACCCTGTCTTGGCCGCATGTAGGAAGATCAGTACAACCAAGCATACCCAATCTATAACATTGAATAGCCCAAGTGAAGTCTTGATGAGTTGCCGTTTACTGGGGGAACTTATATAATGCACGTCCTAAAGCTAGTAGCAAATTTTATTCTGAGTGCGGGCCGAATACAGATCATATTCGGTCTGGACGCCCATCGAAGAAGTCTGTTGTTTATTTAGACCCGAAACCTCTTGTGACATGGGAGCAACAACACTGACGACGCACCTGGATTCGGAAATTAAAGGCGTATTTTTAATAATGTACTAAGATGGACAAGAATGATGATTTTCTATTATATATAACGCCTCCAGTGGAGGAGGGGCGTATTCAACAAAAAATCGAAAATTGTTTTTTTCACTTCAAATTATTCGTTATATCATCTCCAAGTATTTTACAAAGAATTAGAGCCGATTACACAATATTTCAAGCTCAACTTAGGGTTATAGTTCGTAACCATACAATGAGATGAGGTAACATAAAACGTAGATTTGCCTGCGGAATATCATTACATTATTGTTACATAGTTATTGTGAAAGCATTTTATTTTTGGTCGTATATTAATTTAAAGTATTCCTTTTTACAGGTTAAATTCTGAAATAGGATCATTCTAAATTTAAGAATTTCACCATTGCCCATCAAAATGCCTGGAAGAAAGCGATCTAAAAACAACAATGGAAAAGAGAGGTTACAAAGCGTAAACAAAATAGCTTCAGTTTGTTCAACTTGGGAAACTTAGCATTGCAGCCAAAGTATTCTAAAATGCTGCCAATAACATAGAAGAAAATGAAAAATACCTACCAACAAATCGAATATAGCATTAAAATTTATATTATTTTTATATATTTATTAAGTAACAAAATGCGTAATTGTCAACAATGTTTCAGTAAAACTTGATATTTCCTGTAATAAATTCTTAATAAATATTATTATTGTTATTATTTCACTTAAGTGTAAGGTAGTCCTACATTAACAATTCCTTACGGCTAACCATGAAAAGAAATGTTGATCAAAACTGCCCAAAACCTTTAAGTTCGTATTGTCGCAAAATGATCAAATGTTGAATATGACAAACGTGTCATATGCGCATTATTTAGAATGCACATTTTGAGTTGGACAATCTCGGAAAGGCGGTTATGACATTGTGACTTATGGTGAAAAGGTGGCATTGGACCAAAAAGGTTGAAAAGCATTGGTGTTGAACGGCTTACGGTCATATCACGGCGTATCACCGGTTCTCGTACGATCACCGAAGTTAAGCAACATCGATCCTAGTCAGTACCTAGATGGGTAACCGTTTGGGAATACCAGGTGCTGTAAGCTTGGATGTGCGGGGGATGTATTGGATAATCGCTCGGAATTAGAAATCGGAGCGCCGAGTTCCAATTCCAGTTGGGTTCGTTATATTCACTTACGTTACAAATAATTCTGGGAAAAGTATAAATCAAGTTCATGTCCCCCAATCTATGGATTAACTATTTGTATTAGTAAAGCGTGATTAATTCCTGAAATATTTCGTACTATCTTAAAATTATTCTGGCTTTAAATAACCTACAACAGGTTGATAGGCCGTAATAAAACAAATCAGCGCTATAGAAGATATAATGTTTCTTTTTGTAATCATTAAATTGAAAATCATTAATTCAGATGATGAATGCCTGTATTGTCCTTGATTTTTTTAATATTAAAAGGTAACGTTACAGGCATGTTGTGGGAAGTCTGCAAAAACATATTTTTGCTACCTCTGTAGGAAATTCAGTTGTGCAGGTTTTTTTATGTTAAAAATCAGAACGCCCAAATTCTAAATGATAATAAAATAAAAATAAAGAAAAAATGATCTCGTTTATATTTATAAACATATATACATGAATTCAAAAGAGTCAAAAAAGAGTAAAAAATAGTCTTTAATTGAATTAGTTTTTGGTTAATTGGTCCACAGAAAAAAATGCTGTTGCGAAAAGACTTTGACCGTTACGGAAGATACACTGACCTACCAAACTATTATTGTTGCAGATGATTCGTCTGAAGTCGCCGACATGTTTCTTTCAGCACGCGCTGAGGGTAACAGAGAACGGCTTGGAGAGAGTAGCATCTCTGCTCCTGGAAGTCAAAATCTATGGGTTTTTATAGGACTTATAGGACAGAATGTAGGCTCGAGAAAAACATAGACTTTTTCTTTTCTCTGATTGGTTTAATATTTTACATGGTGATTTTAATTTGTAACCAATAGACAGTCAGTTATGTGCCATGCGTGATACACGCTTAGTTATGTGCCATGCGTGATACACGCTTAGACGATCATGTATCTTTCGATACATCACAGACGAGGCAGATTTTTCCCGCCATTTCTTTCTGCTAACCCAATCTATCCTGTTATTTACCCATAGCTGGGAGGGAGAAGAAGTGTATTCATACCTTTTCGAAGGGTATTAGCACGTAAGTGAATGTAATGGATTCAACTGGAATTTCTCAATCCGAGCCGCTATCCATTATTCCACCGCATCCCCTAGACACTTTGATCGTGTGTTTTAATGTGGAATCTTTTTTGGCATGTTTGTAAATATTGTCTGTTATTGCGTAGAAAATAAAATTCGGGCGTGTTTAATAAGCTGTGTTTATGGGTATGTAATTTTGTTGGAAACAGAGTTTATTTCCTATAATAACCATGTAACTTTGTAGAACCGGAGTAAGATCATTTTGTGAGCTGGGTTTCCACACTTTTCTATAATAGACACGTTATGGCGGTGGGAAGTTAACTGAAGCCGAGGTATCAAGCCAGGAGCGATAACATTTCACAGTTTTCTTTGGATTTTATTAAGAATCTATAAATATATAGTAGAAGCACCAGACCAGATGCGGCGGCAGTATTCATTTGTAGACTTATAAATGTGTAAGATAGATTCTGGCGAGAAAATTTGTCTAGCACGATACATATCTTTTATTTGAAAATTTAGATGATAAATGCACGTTTTAATAAGTTCCTGGAATTTATTCCCCTTTTTTTAAAAAATGAAACGTCGTTGTAAAATTGAAGGCACGTTACGGGGTGTCTATGAGAAAAAGAAAATGAAAGATTTTGCAACGTTCATGTAATATTGTGTTATATTCCGTGCTAACAGAAATATATACTTGAAAAACAAGGTGGATAAAATAAGTAAAGGTTTATTGTAAAAAAAACAGTACAATAAGAATAAAGGTAACGGTTATGCACAAGGTCGTTACAAGTCAATCCAGTAGTGAGTACTACTATTGGAAGGTCGGTAGTTCTTGCTTAAGTCTGAGTTGTACTCAACAGATCCCAGCTAGTAATATTTACCAATCTCTCCAGGGGGTAGGATGTGGCACAAGGCCGAATTTAATGTGGGGCCATCCAAGCCCGTAGACTCCGTCAAAAATTCCCTGTAAACACCGCATAAACGGGTTCGGATCTGTCTACCTCCCCGGGCGAGACTCTGCCCTTCGGCAGAGCCTCGTCCGAGTTCCTCTCTGCCCGAAGTAGAGAGTTCGACAACAGCTAAGAGTGAGTAACAGATCCCAGCTAGATGATATTTACCAGTCCCGCCACTTGTGGCACAATGCCGAATTTAGTGTGGGGCAATCCGAGCCCGTAAGCTTGGCCCCAAATCCCCGTAGACCCCGTATAAAATTGAGGCGGGTAGCTGTTTCCCGAGACGAGATTCCGCCCTTTGGGGATCCCCTCTCCCAGCTAGTAATATTTACCAACCTCCCGGCCATAGCCTCGTCCGGGTTCCTCTCTGCCCGACAACAGCTAAGAGCTAAGTAACAGATCCCAGATAGTAATATTTACCAGCCTCCCCATGAAGTAGGATGTAGCACAAGGCCAAATTTAATGTGGGGCAGTAATATATATCAATATCTCCACGGGGTAGGATGTGGCACAAGGCCGAATTTAATGTAGGGCAATCAAAGCTCATAGGCTTGGCCAAAAATTCCCCGTAAACCCCGCATAAACGGGTTTGGGTCGGTTTACCTCCCCGGACAAGACTCTGCCCTTCGGCATAACCTCGTCCGGTTTCCTCTTTGCTCGAAGACAGAGAGTTCGACAGCAGCCAAGATCTGAATAACAGATCCAAGCAAGTCTCTGTAGTTCGTTGACTTACAGATACTTACAGGCAGTTGCTATCTATAGTGTAGTCTCTGATGGGGTGACAGGTTATTATTTTGATAGCTGGAGAAAATTAAGCGAGATAACTTTTAAATCTGAATAGTGCTTTTTTATGAGCATTGGTAAAAAAAATGATTGCTGAAGACATTAGGTTTATAATACCCAGAAATTCATACACAGATGTCCTCAAGGACACATGGCACAGTGGATAAAGGCGTTAGTTAGATTCAGTGACAGGACACAAAGCGTGGTTTTTTATGCATCATATAAATATTACACCGTTATTGTTTGGTTATTTTATATTTATTTTAATAATTCACCCCAAGTAAAGCGATAATGTCGCTAAAACGCAAGGTTGGGTTACCGGAAGTGAAAGAGAATTAGAAGACTTTAGAAGGAAACGGAAACACAAAAAACCACGGTGATGCGTGAACCGGACGTTAGAAGCGGAGATGCCAGGCCAGGAACAATTGCAGATTCATTTTTATATATTATCAAGAATCTCAAAAAACATAATCTTAAGAAACATAACGGACGCACTCGAGCAGATGCGACAGCAATATTCAATGTATAGACCAATGGCCGCCGTATAAATGTGTAAGACAGATTCTGGCGTGAAAAAATTATCTAACACGATACATATCTTTTAATTGAGAATCACCAATTTAGATGATGAATGCACGTTTTAATATCTTTCTGAAATGTTGTATCCTTTTTCTGTTATCTTATATTTGAATATATTTGCAACGTTAAAATTAACATTGTAGGCAGGCTGTTGTGGGGGTGTTTTTTTTTTAATCCTTTCACCCCTAAGCAAATCAATAAAGCCACTATGACGGAAATGTTTACTGAGTGTTAGAGAATATGAGAAAAACTACTATTACGGTGTGGTAACAATAAAATTAAGAAGACAGAAGATAACGATTGGCGTTGCATTGCAGCTTTCGAACCTCACATTGACTGGGAAGCCGGAAGCCTGAAGAGAGTTCTACAAGTGGGAAATGCGATAGAAGAAACCGTTAGCATAGAACTTACGGTCGCATCTAGCCACATCGACTGTAAAATGATGATTAATATTGCGTTTAAATTCATAAAGTATAAGCGACAGAGATAAAAGTTCATCAGAACAATTACCAGGAAGAAATTTATAGAAAAGGCACAGGGGAGCTACATTATGGCGGTGGGAAAGGGACTGAGGTGCCAGTTCAGGACGAATAACATTGCGGATTCTTTGAATTTTATAAAGAAACTCTAAAGAAATAGCAGGAGCATCAGACCAGATATGACAGCAATATTCAAAGCAAAGATTTATAAATGTCAGATTATGCCGAGAAAACTTGACGAGCACGTCATAGCAACCCAACTTTCTTAGCTGCAGAAATGGATAGCGGCTTGGATTGAGGAATCGGAGAGCCGAGTTCGAATTCCAGTCGAATCCATTACATTCACTTACGTGCTAATACCCTTGGGAAAGGTGTGAATCCTCTTCTTCTCCCTCCAGCTATGGGTAAATAGCAGGACAGACTGTGTTCTATAGCCTTGGATGGCAACTGGTCTAGGAGAAGGACAACTCTGAAGTCAAAATCTGAAGAGGGTCGTGCGGGGACCTTGTGGCACGGAGTGCACCAGGTCTCTGTATTCGGCCCTTCAAAAAGTGTGGATGGTGTTGCACAAAACCTCCACTACTATAATCAAATCTCATGTGCTGTTGTCGGGCTTTCGGTTTCTTAGGAACTGACCTGCTTGACCCTCATACGTCGAATTCGACGGGAGAGTCGAGTATACACACACACACACACACACACACACACACACACACACACACACACACATATACATATATATATATATATATACATATTTGTGTATTTAGGCAGAAAATTGTCTTTTAGGCGTGTCTAATTGAATAAATGACAGACATTATGTCTGCTAATTTTTAATAATAAAAAATTCAATAATTGATAATTTTTTCACGTTGTAATGAATGCTCAGCACATTGTCAACCATTTTGCATTTAAAAGTGTAATGTAAAAATTTCGGTAATGGATAACAACGCACATATTTGTATAAATTCTTATACTAATGAACAACATATAGTGTTGTACCACTTGCACCCCTGAAGATGATCTTGGGAGAAGATCGAAAGTACTTGGGAAATTAAAATAAAATAAATTTAAACAGTTATAGCACATTTCTCTCATCCTTTAACATCAATACACAGAAGGTTATTCGTGAGTATGAAAGGATTTTATTAAAAATTAGCAGATATAATGTCTGTAATTTATTCAATCATAAATATATATATATATATTGTCATCCACAGACAGACTGTTTCGCTGTATCACAGCCCATCAGCTCATCATATATATATATATATATATATATATATATATATATATATATATATATATATATATATATATATATATATACCCATTCCTCATTTTCTAATTTCGATAGACTCCAAAAGCGTCTCCGAGTCCTTGTGTTTCACAAATAATTTGCGCCTTCCAACCTCTCCTCTCTCACACAGGCAGGATGTGGCCAGCCTCTCACTGCTCCATCGGTACTTCCATGGAAAGTGCTCGGACGAAATGCATTCTTTGGTTCCGTCAGGTCTAAGCTTCACAGCTAGGACCCGTCATGCCACCTACATAGGAACAAATCCTGCTCAAACACTATTTGCCCGCTAGCCATTGCCAACAACAAAAACAACCCAAATCTTCCATGGTGGTATATTTCATTTCATTGATGTGTACTTCAATCACAGGGAGTTACGAGAGGACCTGATGTCTCTTGATGAAGACATACATTGCTACTGCCATGAAAAGCGCCCAGACGAACTACATTCTTTGGTTCCACCACGCTCAAAACCCTGCAATGTCACTTACATAGTAACAAACCACCCACATTCCCTCCATATTCCATCAGCGAGAAGTTAGTTTCACTCGAACAGCTTCTTCCCGTGAACAACTGCTCTGTGGAACCGACATCGAAGAGGATGTTTCCGCGATCACGACAATCTTAACCTGTTCACGTCTAGAATTAGCAGTTTTCTTCCCTTCCTATCTGCTTCTGAAAGTAACCCTCTACTTCGATATATCTGAAGGCCTTATACAGGGTGAACCTTACTGTAATAAAAAAAAAATCTATATTGTAATGCAGAAACGTTATAGTAACGTTATAGTACAGCTGGATCAAGTGGAACTCTTATATTCGATCCGTTGCTAAAGGTGTTGGAAGAAATGGTTGCATAATTTTATCGCTCCAGGAAATACCTGACCCTTTCTGCCATCCTTTACCGGTATCAGACGAAAAACGGATTTGATGATGCCATATCTGGTCTGGATCTTATCAATCATTCTTTTTTGAAGTCACCATAGAATTCAAAATCTTTTTAGACAGTCTTGTGGAAGTATACAGACTTTCCACTCTGTAACCCCTTTTTAGCAGACGAAGCACTGCCATCCTATCACTAATCCATCATTATTTCTATCGGAAAAAGTTTTGATGAGGTCCGTTTTTTACTTCTACCTGCTTAGATCTTTGCAGATAGAACAGCAACGGCTACTTCCAAGGCGTCAAATCACGCTCGTTTTCCCCCGTATTCCAAATATAAGAAGAAAATTCCATACATTTTTTTTTCATAGAAAACGCTACTTAGTGGAACAGATTCCCGCGTGGGGGCTACCCTGAAAAGTTTCAAGTATGACCTCTTCAAGTCAATCGTTATCTATCTTCCTTTTCTTCTCTTCACTTTCCACTTTCTTTTTCCGTCATGTCTCACACCTCATTCATCATATCGCTTTTAACAGTTTCCCACTAAATGTACTGACTGAACTTTAGTATTCAAAATCAACGCGAATAAACGAAAAGTCTTCTTTTACACAACTTACGAGACTGCCATTTTAATATTTTGAGTGGCCGTGTATAAAGTCTTATCTATTAACTCAAAGTGGGAATATACGATAAACAACTTTTACTTACGTGTCTTTCTTTTTAATATTTTGAGTGGTCGTGTATAAAGTCATATTTATGTACTAAAAGTCGAATGTACGACAAACGCAATTTTCTCTGAAATATTATAAGATAACATTTGGTATTCAAAATTGACATTTCTTAACGTTATATTTAAAAGTGTAAATAAATTAATCGTTATCTATCTTCCTTTTCTTCTCTTCATTTTCCTCTTTCTTTCAGTCATGTAACACACTTCATTCGCCATATCGTTTTTAACAGTGACTCACTAACAGGAATGTCTCCAGAGCCTTGTATTCAATGGACTTTTGTATTCAAAATGACCGCGAATAAACGAAAAACCTTCTTTTACAAGAAGACTTTTACGAGACTGCCATTTTAATATTTTGAGGGGCCGTGTATAAATTCGTATCTATTAACTCAAAGTAGGAATATACGATAAACAATTTTTACTTACGTGTCTGTCTTTTTACTTTTTTAGTGGCCATGTGTAAAGTCTTATCTGTTAATTCAAAGTTGAAATGTACGATAATCAAAATTTATTTATGAGTTTGCCTTTTTAATATTTTGGGGTCGTGTATAAAGTCTTATCTATTAACACAAAGTTGGAATATACAATAAACAACTTTTACTTACGTGTCTCCCTTTTTAATATTTTGGTGGCCGTGTATAAAGTCTTATCTATTAACTCAAAGTTGGAATATACAATAAACAACTTTTACTTACGTGTGTCTCTTTTTAATATTTTGGTGGCCGTGTATAAAGTCTTATCTATTAACACAAAGTTGGAATATACAATAAACAACTTTTACTTACGTGTCTCCCTTTTTAATATTTTGGTGGCCGTGTATAAAGTCTTATCTATTAACTCAAAGTTGGAATATACACTAAACAACTTTTACTTACGTGTGACTCTTTTTAATATTTTGGTGTCCGTGTATAAAGTCTTATCTATAAACTCAAAGTTGGAATATACAATAAACAACTTTTACTTACGTGTGTCTCTTTTTAATATTTTGGTGGCCGTTTATAAAGTCTTATCTATTAACTCAAAGTTGGAATATACAATAAACAACTTTTACTTACGTGTGTCTCTTTTTAATATTTTGGTGGCCGTGTATAAAGTCTTATCTATTAACTCAAAGTTGGAATATACAATAAACAACTTTTACTTACGTGTCTCCCTTTTTAATATTTTGGTGGCCGTGTATAAAGTCTTATCTATTAACTCAAAGTTGGAATATACAATAAACAACTTTTACTTACGTGTGTCTCTTTTTAATATTTTGGTGGCCGTTTATAAAGTCTTATCTATTAACTCAAAGTTGGAATATACAATAAACAACTTTTACTTACGTGTGTCTCTTTTTAATATTTTGGTGGCCGTTTATAAAGTCTTATCTATTAACTCAAAGTTGGAATATACAATAAACAACTTTTACTTACGTGTGTCTCTTTTTAATATTTTGGTGGCCGTTTATAAAGTCTTATCTATTAACTCAAAGTTGGAATATACAATAAACAACTTTTACTTACGTGTGTCTCTTTTTAATATTTTGGTGGCCGTTTATAAAGTCTTATCTATAAACTCAAAGTTGGAATATACAATAAACAACTTTAACTTACGTGTCTCTGTTTTTAATATTTTGAGTGGTCGTGTATAAAGTCGTATTTATGAACTAAAAGTCAGAATATATGATAACCCCAATTTCCTCTGAAATATTACAAGATAACATTTGGTATACAAAATTGACTTTTCTTAACGCTATATTTGAAAGTCTAAATAAGTTATATTCTGACATGCGAGGAAAGGAAAACAATATTTTAACATCGCCTGATAAGCTTCTTTCTTCCAACGAAATGATACGATTTTTCTTGTACTTGTAAAGTTAGAAACGGAAATTCAAACGTATTTTCTAAAACACGTGCTCGCAGTTAATGTTCCGCTATCAAGTATTTCGTTACTGATTATCATATTATAATTCTGACAGTTTCACTATCAGTAAGTTTAGTGTGTGCGTTACTCTATGCCATTACCTCAGATAAATAACTGACCATTTTTTTTTGATTGCGTGGAAAGGCTGAAAAATATACGAGAGAGGATGTTTGGTCTTAATGACAAAAATAATGCATGCATTATAATAAGAAAGTAAGAAAGAATAGGAATATAGCGACACTATTTACATTTTTCGGACTACTGCCTTCATCTTTGTCGCCATATTTATTACAACGTTTCGGCCGTTGTACGCTCCGGCCTTCTTCAGGTGGTTGGAATGTCGAACTGAACCCTTTATTTCGCTCACTGTTCTAGTTCCACGTGCCATGTTTAATGGACGTCAGTTATCAGTTATCTCCTGTTAATTCTCCTCTGCATGTTATCCACTGCCTTAACCGGGTATTGAACTCACGGTCTTTGGGTCCTGTCACCGGATCTAACTAACGCCTTTATCCACTGTGCAAGAACACATGGCACAGTGGATGAAGACGTTAGTTAGATCCGGTGACAGGACCCAAGGATTGTTAAGGCAGTGGAGAACTTGGAGAGGGGAATTAACAGGAGGTAACTGACAACTGACATCCATTAAACGTGGAACGTGGAACTAGAACAGTGAGCGAAATAAAGGGTTCAGCTCGACATTCCAACCACCTGAAGAAGGCCGGAGCGTACCACGGCCGAAACTTTGTAATAAATATGGCGACAAAGATGAGGACAATAGTCCGAATAATGTAAATAGTGTACATAATACCTCATCTCAGAAATATAGACAGATACTGGAGGAATATAGAGGCGTCGGCAATGCTCTCATACGTTTAACGTCTGCTTATGTGAAATAGAAAACCATGTCAATTTTAAATCTCTTTATTTGTAACATGTTAGTTCTTGAAATAACGACACATATCTATACTTATAATTGTGATGCCAATATTTTGTTAAAGTTGTTCAGCTCAAATATTTGACGATATAATAGAAGCATTTCTACGGATAGAATCCGAGAAAATCTAATCGTTTTTTGATTTAGTTTTTTTCCAACGAATCATAATTCTAAATTCAATGATTGAATATCGTCTTTGAGATTTCCATAACTAAAAAGACAATATTCACTCTTTGAATTTAGAATTATGATTCGCTGGAAACAAATCAAATCGAAAAACGATTAGATTTTCACGGGTTCTTCTATTCTGAGATTAAAGAAGAAAAAAAATTCGGGATCTAGTGCAATTCGACCGGAAGGTAGAGAATTCCGGTGGTTGTCCTATATGATCAGACCACAATTTAGAATCGCGTGTTAGAAGCTGTTCTTTCGCGGGGTGGCGAAATCCGTTATGATGTCGAGATAGGCAGAATGGCAGCAGGAGAGAGGTATGTGCGGGATTTTATAACCGAAAGTAAATTATTTCTATGATACTAATTAATGTTTAACAAAATCTTTAAATCTCTGACCATAATTATTCACAGAGTTATTTAAAACATTTTGACCTGCTGATTCAGGGTAGTTGAAGGATTAGTCGCCATGACAGTTTCATCTTTTTGTCAATGTAATCGATATCTTTGCCTTCTTCGATGTCGTCCTCTTTAAGAATTCTTCTTCTTCTTCTTCTTCTTCTTCTTCTTCTTCTTCTTCTTCTTCTAATCATTCTTCTCTTCTACTTTTTCTAATTTTCTTCTTCTTCTTCTTCTTCTTCTTCTTCTTCTTCTTCTTCTTCTTCTAATCATTCTTCTCTTCTACTTTTTCTAATTTTCTTCTTCTTCTTCTTCTAATCATTCTTCTCTTCTACTTTTTCTAATTTTCTTCTTCTTCTTCTTCTAATCCTCCTCTTTCTTCTTCTTTTTGCCGTGTCTCTTCAGAACGTGGGTGATCATGGTTCTCCACAACTTCCTATTCTTTCTAGCTCTTTGTAGTGTGTCTTTTTGCGATCTCTCCGAATCCCTGTTCTGACAACCAAGCTCGTTAGTTAGATTATTCGCTATTTTCCTCTGACCCTCTTGACTTCAATATGTCCTGTGAGTGTTAAATTTTCCAAGCACTCTTTCCTCACTATGTACCTAAGAAATTTCAACAGTCTAAGATTCTAAGTATAAGTGTCCGTTTTGTTGGCATGTTCCTTAAAATTTAGGGCGGGCGCTCACATGTTCAATACATGGTATTCTCAGCATCCTTATGTAGATGCACATTTCTGTTGACACAAGTCTATACTTCATCTGTGAGGAGATTGTGAAGCATTTACTGCCATAAAGGAGGACCGACATTACATAACAGTTAAGTGCTCTTTTCTTTGTTTCTAACGAAATTATCCTATTCTTAATAATATGCTTAAGTTTTGGAAAGCATTTTTCGCTATTCCAATGAGACTTAACAATGTTAGTATAATTTCTGGCGTACAGAAATCAAGGATATATAACATTAACAAACCAAATGTATGTGAATCCTGATTAACCAATGAAAATCAAACAACACAAAAATAAAAATACCATAATTTTTTTCTTATCCATCTCTGATGAATCTTTAATGAAAGTGAAACATGTTTCTTATTTTTCATTATTCCATCATTCTGTCAGATTCCGATATATATTTGATATATATATATATATATATATATATATATATATATATATATATATATATATATATATATATATATAACAGTAAACATTAAAGTCAACACTTAGCGGCGACAGGCTGTTTCATGCTAGAATGAAACAGCCTGTCGCCTCTAAGTGTTGACGTTAATGTTCACATTTATATTTACACACGCTCTGTCTCTGATATAGAACACTTTATCCCATAAATATAGCACACTTTATGACTATATTTCTTCATATATATATATATATATATATATATATATATATATATATATATATATATATATATAGGTGTTTTTATGGATTTTTTTTAGTTCATTCTATTTATTTTTGCTATTTGCCCATTTTTTTTATTTCTTCCTCTTTTCCTTTCTTTTCTTTTCCTTCTCTTCATTTTCTCCTCTTAATTTTTGAATTTTTTTCTTATTTTTTCTTATATTTTTCTCTTTTTTTTTCTCTTTTTTTCTCATTATATATCTTTTTTCCTTTCTTCTTTTTATCCCTGTATATCCGTCTGTCTAGATGAATTGATTCCATTTCTTCAAAATATTCGGTCTGAAGAGATGAATATAACAATATTCATGAAATAAATTATAACTGATATGGATTTTGGAGGTGTTTTATTAATTTATTGTTATAAATTGTTCTGAAACTTAATTGAACTCTCATTGGATTAAAGTCCTCTTTAGAATAATCACTACCAGTTACACATTGGTATTATATATATATATATATATATATATATATATATATATATATATATATATATATATATATATATATAAAGAGAGAGAGAATGAGACATGTATATATATATATATATATATATATATATATATATATATATAGATAGATAGATAGATAGATAGATAGATGTCAAAGATAGTATGAAGCCCAAAAATGCTGTCAGTCAATGGGATATTAAGAGATTTAATACATTTAATTATATATAAATATATTTGTCGTTTCTAAGTAACATTTGCTATAAACTTTCTTTTGAAAGAAATTGTGATAGGCAATGAATAGTGAATAAATTACAACAATGTGGAAGAGAGCTAACAACGCCTTGTTTTATTTGTCTTGTTTTTTTACGTCTTAACAACCCTCTGTGGGTTATTTAAAGCTGAACAAATTCAAAGAACAATTATTTTTTTGTGAGCCAATACTGCATTAACGGTTTTTGAAAATGATTTTCTAGGTGCAAGCCTTCTTCTGTCTTCTAATGTTTACTTGAGAAATCTAACGCCATTTTCGGTAAACAAAATCCTGCTGAATCAAAATATGGCATATGTTTTTGAGCAAACTGTTTTATGTTGTTTAGTAAAGTTAATTAAAAAAACAGAACGGTCTTTTATTTATATTTAATAAACCGAGCGGATTATTTGATAAACTTAAAACCATGCTGAAAGGAAAGATAGCAGACGATAGTGGAACAAAACGGTAAATTTGTTGTTCGTTATAGTTAATTTTGTAAAATGAAAAAAAGCGTTTCATTTTTACTTAAAAAACCTCACCAACTTTTCGGTCAACACAAACACATTCTGAAATGTAAGATGACAGATGTTCTTCTGTATATGTTAATAATGGAAATTTCTTAGATTTTTACTTGATAAAACAAACGAAATGCTAACGCCACCCAGTAAATGGAATCACAATTGTGAACGCTGTTCATCAAATAGAGTCATGTCAAAAGTTAAGAGGATGGGTTAAAAAAGCAAATGAAGGCGAGAAAAACAAATTTCTGTAGAGTTTCCAAGTGCAGAATGACCATCCCAAAAAAGCCCGGAAGGTCTTTTAGAATCGTAATCAACAGAATTGTTCGAAGAATAAAAGTCACCGTTGCAAAGAAATTGGAAGAAAAAAACACGAGCGAAAAAAAAATGCGTTGACCTTGTCAAAAGTATGCTTTTGAATAAAAGTTGTCCAAGAGTACTAACAACACGACCAGCTATTCTTAGAAAATTGAGAACTGAAATTAAATTGGAGAAAAAGGCGTGTTACTCAGTTTCGAACGACAATAAGAATCTGGTAGGAATATTAAGAAACGAACAATTATTTCATGCTTAGTTCACCCAGTACATTAGAGAGCCACTTGAGCTATAATGCCAGAGTAGACATTAAAATCCCCAAAGAAGCAAGGTGCAACGGCAGGTTGACCTGGAAGTAGGAGGAGATACTCCCAGCAGCCGAATGAAAAAGCACGCGGCCACACACCTGGATCCGTTTTTGCATGCGCGAAAACGATTTGTAACAGTTGCGTTGATACAAACAGCCCCACCCAACCCCAGAAGAAGAGGGGACAGTCTCTGACAAATCACATTCTGAGAATGTCAGGTCCACATATCGGACAAAGGGTCCTGTGTAGCCGTTTCACTGACTGGATGCTCCCATAGACTGACTGAGTGAAAAGTTGAATAAAATGTAATGTTAAATTTGAAAGATTCAAGATGCGCGTTCTTCATTTGTCCAACTCTTGTTTTTTTCCCAGTATACCCTCCGGTAGTGGGTTAATTTTAAAAGGGTTATGATGATCGGGGTTTGGTATGAAAGAGAGAAGACGTGGAAGTGAAGATCTGGAGGATAAAGAGGATAGCTAAAAACTGACTCTTTAAGCACTGTATGTACAGGGAGTATCTAGGTGGGAGTCGCTTCCACGCAGTAGTAATTCCCGAGAAAAAAAATCTGCTTGAGTGTCGCTTTCTCCTTATATTTGAAATACGGGATGGGGGATGAGGTTGAATTGATTCCGTGAAGATATCATGGCGTGTCTTGGCTATGACGTGAAAACTAAAGAATGGAACACCATTGCATATTTACAGTTGAGATAAAATATATCTGGGAATTTGCATCTGTGGGAAATCGGCTGCCGTGTGGAGAATAATTTTTTCCCCATTTTTGTATTAAAAAAAATTATAAAAAATACTTTCTCAGACCCCCCCCCCAAAAAAAAACCAACAAAAAACGCGGGCTTTAAATTTAAAGTTTCCTGATCGCCTTGAATTCCTAAAGCAATATAGTCATAAAATCGGTTAATGCAATTATCTGTTTGAAAAAGACGCTTTTTGTCAAACCTAGCTGAAAAACATGAAACTGTATTTAGAAAAGTTGCCAGAGGTCGAATAGCGGCGGCGGTAAAAGAAAATATAAATTTATAATTAGCCTTTTGACTTTTGCACAATCATTTTTAAAATTTTTTTTTTATTAATGAGGTTGTACACACCAACAAACAGTAGTCTATATATATAAACAATATTTCTTTATTAATGATTATATTTTCAAGCCCCGAATGAAACAGACAAGTGTCATATTTGAACATATAACAACATACATGGTGCGATGGGTAAATTGTCGCTAGTTTTTTTTTTTTTTTAATTTCGCGCATGCACGTTGTTTTGGATTTTGTCTACTTAGATAGATAGATGTCAAAGATAGTATGAAGCCAAAAAATGCTGTCCGTCAATGGGATATTAAGAGAAAATACATTTAATTATATATAAATATATTTGTCGTTTCTAAGTAACATTTGCTATAAACTTTCTTTTGAAAATTCCTTTCAAATTTGATAGGCAATGAATAGTGAATAAATTACAGCAATGTGGAAGAGAGCTAACAACGCCTTGTTTTATTTGTCTTGTTTTTTTTTACGTCTTAACAACCCCCTGTGGGTTATTTGAAGCTGAACAAATTGTTGTTTTGGATTTTGTCTACTTCTCAGTATAGTTGGGTCAGTTGGGCACTAAGTAAAAGAGCACCATGATGCAATTGACTCCACCAGAAATTTGGAAACGTCAAGCTGTACTGCTTACGAACATTTCAGAGTGTTTGGGTGTCAATATAGAAGACAATAAACGACATAAAGCATATACAGTGCTGTTCTATAAAAGTGACTCACCTTATCCTTTGAATTTAGCTCAACTTTCGTTTCATTGGAGAAGAGAAAATTCTTCCAGTCTTCTACGGTGAAATCTTTGTAATAGTGAGTCCATTCAAGTCTCTTGGCTTTGTTGGCTTTCCTCATCAAGCGAATTTTGGAGACTCCAAAATTCGCTTGATGAGGAAATGGAACTAATGTCTTTGGTTTAATAACAAAATTAAATTCAGGGGCTTTAGCTTCCATTTCTGAAACATGGTCATCACTGTGTAGCGGTAAAACCATATTTTAAATCTATTAATTTATAATATTAATGCTCTGTAAATTTAAATTTACATAGAGCACTATTGTGTAAAAATAAAAATATCTATAAGAACACCGGATTTTATATCTTACTGTTCTTTCCTTTTTATTTATATATACATATATATATATATATATATATATATATATATATATATATATATATATATATATATATATATATATATATATATATATATTATTAGTAGTAGTAGTCTTATAAATATAAGTAACTACACTTGTTTCGGAAACCCTTCGGTTTCTTGATTTGCAAATGACCAAACCAATATTGAAGGAAAAAAGGTATGAAAAAAAAAGAAAGAGCCAAGAATATGAACGCGTGTCGAAAACAATCGTTCAGCATGCAGGTCCAAAGCCCAAAGCAAAAAAAAAACGATACGAGTACGCAACTAACTAAATAAAGTGCTCAATACAATAAATAGAGCAGACCAACTTAAGCCTCGAGAGCCAGACAAACCTACCAACGTTTCACCTAAGCGGATCGTCAGGGAAAGCTGGCTTTTAGGTTTGGTAGGTTTGTCTGTCTCTCTAGATTTAACTATGTATATATATATATATATATAAATGAATATCAAACACTTAAAATACCTTGAATAATAATCTTTATTTCATGAAAGCTATAAAAATAGCCTTCAATCTTTCAGCCCTACAAACCAAGTGATAACGGTATATAAATCTTTTATATATATCAAGAACAATTTAACAAAAATCACCTTAAACGCATTAGTTGCTCACCGTAAGGAGTCGAACCCCGATTTTGATCTAAAATTGATACTCAAATTAAAAGAGAAAACAATTTACTAAGACGAAAATGTTCAGAAACTGTTTTAATTTGCAGGTTCTCATGACCTTGAACCTTTCTTGGCAGATCTTCTGTTATCACAATGTGGGATATTTAATAACAAAACTGATGAGAAAAAAGAAAAAAATCGAAATGAAATTATATACACAAAACCTATATTCAAAATATATATTTTCAAATTTAAAATTCTCAATGCCTCTCTTTTGTTCGTGTGCGTGAGCAGTTGCATTAACGTAAACAAAAATTTAGTCCAAAGAAGTCGTCAGGACGAAAGGCTTCACGCGAAAACGTAAATATAACTTATATTATTCGAACTCGGCTGTTCGATTTGACACTCAACCAACCTCACATCCATATATATATATATATATATATATATATATATATATATATATATATATATATATATATATATATATATATATATATATATATAGAAAGAGAGATAATATTATTGGTAAATATACACATACATATGCAATCATATATCTCAAATATATAAATATATATACATACATACATACACATACATACATATAAGTATAAAAAAATAATTCCAAGAGGATAGAATCCAGGTAGAACTCAATGTCCAGGGCAAAGTAAGGATATAATAAAAAGGCTTAAACACTAATATTCCATGGTCATAATTTATTCCATTGGAATCGTAAATACGATCCAATTCATCAGACCTACAAATTCAAAAAGAAAACAGAAAAAACAACACATCGTTCCTTTTATAAATGCCCTTTGGTTTTAGTTCCACCACCCCATCTCCCCCCACCCCTTTTTCTTTTCCTCTCCCTCTCTCATCGTCTATTGTGTGTAGTGTGTATGTCACCACAAAATGAATACTCTTTCCCGGTGTATCTTTAATGTATTAGACATTTGAAAATATTCATATTTCTCTCACTTAAACCGTCTTTGACTCCCCTCTTTAAAACTTCTCTCTGTTGAATTTTAATCCCCCATCATCTTTAGACCTTCCTGTCCTTCTCTCGTCTGTTACCCCTCCCTATAACTTTCATTTGCTCTAGCATTCGTCCCACAATCTCATATATACACTCTCACTACATTTTATTTTTTATTCCCGGAGTTGTTTTTTCTGTGTTTTTTTTTTAATTCATAGGTCTGATGAATTGGATCGTATTTACGATTCCAATGAAATAAATTATGACCATGGAATATTAGTGTTTATGCCTTTTTATTATATATATATATATATATATATATATATGTGTGTGTGTGTGTGTGTGTGTGTGTGTGTGTGTGTGTATATATATATATATATTTATATATATATATATATATATATATATATATATATATATATATATATATATATATATATATATATATATATATATATATATATATATAGCATAATGAGAGGCCACGTATACTTTCTTGATATGTATATAATATCTGGATAAAATAAATGAAACAAAATTGGGTGTTTTTTTATGAAAGTATTTATTTCTGTGTTTTTGTATATATTTATTTATTTAATATTTCAGACCACCTAGGTCTTTCCTCAGAAATAAAATGAGATACTGTGTTTGTGTGTTTGTTTACAGCGTTTGTTTACAGCGTTTGTCGTGAAGCGTGCATGTCACGTGATGTGCAATGCGACTTTGTTTTAATCTTTGGCGGAAGACTGATGATAGTGTCTTAAATGTTGTTTAAAAGGTTTTTTGACCATAACTCAAGAAATATTTCTTAAAATATTTTTAACTGTTGAAATATTTACGTAGATTTAAAATATCCACGTGTTTGTTTACCCCTAGTTTATATGTGTCTAATTTTAGAATTCAGTATTTTTCTTTTTTTCTTCTTCGTATGCGTGTTGTACTTAAATTACTGTGTTTGTGTGTTTGTTTTTAGACTCGGACGACACGTGGTGTGGAACGCGATTGTGTTTGATTCTTTAACGGACATCTGGTGTTTGGGTTATTGTTTAAAAAGGATTTTTTACCATATCTAAAGAAATTCTTTGAAGAAATATTTTAACTATTGAAATATTTATACTGATTTAGAATACCCAAGTCTTTGTTTAACCCTAGTTTATATGTGTTTAATTTTAAAATCCAGTATTTCTCTTTTTTTCTTCGTATGTATGTAGTGCTAAAATTTGAGTCTATCAATATACATTTGCAATTATCTATCGAATGTCGTGGTCTATTGAAGTGTTCTGCTACTGGGGAATATGAATTATTTTGTCGTATGTCTTGCTTATGGTTGTTGAAACGAAGCCTAAAGTTAGTTCCAGATTCGCCAATATATCCACTATTGGGAAATATTGTGCAGAATAGGTAGTAAATTATATTATTGCTATCACAAGTGAGGCGGGGTGGATGTATTGTGATTTTGCAGTTGGGTGCGAGAAATTCACTGTCTGTTATTATGTGTTTGCAAATTAGACAACGAGTTTTGTTACATTTGTAATTACCTGTTTGGTTTGTATTATTTAGATATTTGGTGGAGGTGAGGATAGCTGATAAGTTAGGTGTTTGTTTTTTTGCGTTGATGGGTGGTTTGGCGAAAATGTGTTTGATATTTTTGTTTAATTGGAGGATCTTGTAGTCATTTTTTAATTTGTGAGTAAGTGTGTGGGAATATTGATTGTGGTTAAAAACCATGGGAATCCGATTGTTGTTTTTACTTTTTTGTATGTGAG